>CM074720.1:69503082-69828082 GCA_037306005.1 Rhinophrynus dorsalis
GGGAGTAAAAAGAGAAACATGATATTTATATTCGATGGATAGGATAAACCCCCAGGAGCCCGAATGGACCCCCAATGCATTGTCCAAAAGTACGCTGGCGAGCTTCTGGACCCGAGGGGTTAAAGGCAACACAAATTCCTTCTTTTTAACTTACCTCTAATTCCTTTATCAACACTAGCTGGAGGCTGAAGCTAGGCTAAAGTAATGGAACAACTGAGAATGCAGAAAAAAAGGGTTTCATGGAAAGCACATGCGAATTCAAATAAAGAACGTTTATACTCCTGCGGGCTATAAAATAACCTCTTCATTTCGATTGGCATGTGGCAGTTCAAAGAAGTAATCAGCAGTGGCACATGGCGAGTGACCCATGAACAGTATACACCAGACAGAAGACTACACACATTTAAAGGGCTTCATGCCATTCACTGCAATGCAGAGTTTTACTTGTGGCCTAAAATACCAGTATAAAATACTAAGTATTCGGTTTCAGAGATTTGTTCAAATGTCTCATACGAACAAATGTTATTTTGTAGATACCGATGCCAAGATACAGTTTAACCCTTACACTGTCAGTGACAAGCCTGCGGTGCATTGTAGTGAATAACTGGGTTTTCAGGCTGGTGATCATTTCAGGCACATCTGCATACATTAACCCTTTGAGTGCCAGAGAAGTATCCAACCTCTGTGGCACTCAAAGGGTTAAAGTGGAATGATCACTTTGCAGCAAATAAGTGATTTTTGAAAGAGTGTTCAAAATGCCCTATTTATATAAGTTAACTGTTTCTTTTAATTTAAAACAATACTTTATAAAATGTTTAGCTTTATTTGTCGCTTTAAGAGAATTATCTAGTACTAGCGTAAAGCCAAGGTCCAGGTGATTTCTCACTGCTCCGGTCCTGTTCTGCGTACTGACGCCGCCACCTCACTGCTCTGGTCCTGCTCTGCATACCGCCGCTACCTCACTGCTTCGGTCCTGCTCTGCGTACCGCCGCTACCTCACTGCTCCGGCCCTGCTCTGTGTACCGTCGCTACCTCACTGCTCCGGTCCTGCTCTGTGTACCGTCGCTACCTCACTGCTCCGGTCCTGCTCTGTGTACCGTCGCTACCTCACTGCTCCGGTCCTGCTCTGTGTACCATCGCTACCTCACTGCTCCGGTCCTGCTCTGTGTACTGCCGTTACCTCAATGCTCCAGACCTGCTCTGCGTACTGCCGCTACCTCACTGCTCCGGTCCTGCTCTGCTTACTGATGCCGCTACCTCACTGCTCCGGTCCTGCTCTGTATACTGCCGTTACCTCAATGCTCCAGTCCTGCTCTGCATACTGCCGCTACCTCACTGCTCCGGTCCTGCTCTGCGTACTGCCGCTACCTCACTTCTCCGGTCCTGCTCTGCGTACTGACGCCGCTATGTCACTGCTCCGGACCTGCTCTGCATACTGACGCCGCTACCTCACTGCTCCGGTCCTGCACTGCATACTGCCGCTACCTCACTGCTCCGGTCCTGCTCTGCGTACTGACGCCGCTACCTTACTGCTCCGGTCCTGATCTATGTACTGACGCTGCCACCTCACTGCTCCGGTCCTGCTCTGCGTACTGACACCGTTCCCTCACTGCTCCGGTCCTGCTCTGCATACTGACGCCGCTACCTCACTGTTCCTGTCCTGCTCTGCGTACTGAAGCGGCTACCTCTCTGCTCCGGTCCTGCCCTGCGTACCGCAGCTACCTCCTTGTTCCTGTCCTGCTCTGCGTACTGATGCTGCTACCTCACTGCTCCGGTCCTGATCTATGTACTGATTCCACCACCTCACTGCTCTGGTCCTGCTCTGTGTACTGACGCCGTTCCCTCACTGCTCCGGTCCTGCTCTGCGTACTGACGCCGCTACCTCACTCTTCCTGTCCTGCTCTGTGTACTGACGCAGCTACCTCTCTGCTCCGGTCCTGCCCTGCGTACCACCGCTACCTCCCTGTTCCTGTCCTGCTCTGCGTACTGACGCCGCCACCTCACTGCTCTGGTCCTGCTCTGCATACTGACGCCGCCTCACAGCTCCACGCGATGTATTGTGGGCAGTCTTTACTGTACATGACAGTTTCTGACAAACATCGCTAGCGTTTTATTATATAGGATAGTCCAGAAGGGAGAAGGAGGGGGGATAAGGTGCTGTTTGTAATGTTAGAATCTGACTTGTCAGTGCTGTCTAATTTGCATAAACTGACAAATAACTAAAGCTACGTGTATTTAACTACTGTTTAACCCCTTAAAGGACCAGAGGTGCATTTAACCCTTTGAGTGCCAGAGGGGTACACACCTAATCACCTGTTCTTATGCTAGCCATTTGTTATTTAACACCTTAAGGACTATGGACGTACATGTACATCATGGGGAAAGTGTGCGTTAACGACCCATGACATACATGTACGTCATGGGAATCAGGGGTCCCCGCCATTCGGGGACCACTGATTCCGATTCAACAACAAAAAACATTACTATCCCTTTAAGGGGAAAAAACAGTGGATATCACGAATGTACGAAATAGGCTAGTATTGGGGTAGTCGGGCTTTGTACATCCAGCAGTGAACTTAAACGCCAATCATTCCCAACCAGCCAACTGCTATATGTGGGCTAGAAATGACACTAAGGCCTAAAGGTAATGTTCTAGTTAAACATGTATTTTTACAGAACTAGTCCAACTTTTTATCAATACACCCAAAGTAAAGTTAGCATCATGTGACAAAGAATGATGTAGTAAAAATCATGAAATATTTAAAAATACATTTATTTTATCATACCCCAAATTGCAAGGAGTGTAAACATATATTTTCATCATCCATGAGGTAAAAAGTCATAGTAGAACATCTCAGTAACCATATAAAATTAAATCTTTTCTAAGGATAGCCAAATAGAGAGAAAATCCAACTGTTAAAAATGTTTTTCAGAATTGTATGTAGAACTCACAATATACCATATACCATTTAATAATTAAAATAATTACTAGTCAGCAAGCTGAAGTTAACTACAACTACCATCTATCTAGACTGTAAGCTCTCACGAGCAGGGCCCTCTGATCCTTCTGTTCTCCACATCTGATTGTACTATTTAATACCTCTGTATGTCTATTCCCAATTGTACAGCACTGCGGAATTAGTCGGCGCTATATAAATAAAGAAGAAGAAGAATAATCATCTATCTCGAGGGCCAATAGTAGGTGATGCACCCATTCACATTGTCTGCTCTAAGACAGAGGGAGGGTTCCCCTTCCATAGAACATCACAGGCATTAGCAATACTTTATTCACATTCAGACATAGTGGTGGCCCAGTCCCCATATTGCCGCTCATGAGTGACTCTGTTGTCACTTGAGCAAAATTATGTGCCTATCTATTCACCATGATTATATCTTATGGACTTAAAACTGAATGTTACTCTCATTAGTGCCACTTTAAGCCTATATTTGTGTTCACTGTAACATTTGTAGAATTTAGTGCTCCTCTTTACTTTTGTCTGTTTAGCACAATCTTTACACAGTGATCACATGACTTTCCCCCTCTATCAACCAATTTAAAAAATTGTTGATGACAGATTACATTTTAGAGGAAGAATGGAAATCGGGGAGAGTGGCGTCTGCAAATGTGTCCATGGGTATTTAAAAGATCAAAATACAGAAATTTGTGCCTCATTCTTTTAACTGCTGAGTGCTATAAATCATAACAATAAACAAGTATATCCACTGACAGATATAGCTTAGAGATCTTTTTTTGTTGGCATCTATATCCGTTAAGAGAGGACATGTTTTTCACACCTTCTTCTCCGTTTTAGAATCAGATTTAGAGGAAGGTGAAATTCAAGTCAAATAGAGGCAGATCATTTCTCTCACAGGAAGGAAACATTGTCATCAAGAACCTGTTTAATAATTTCCTCTGTCCCTATTACAACCATGTCTCTTATTTTAGGATATGAATAGTTACTATCCAGGTCGTTAGGATTTTTAATCATGCAAACTGAGGCTGATGTTCTAAGAAATGGAAAAATTCAGCACCATAGGGGTCTTATAAAGATTCCAGTTGATTTAAATTGGGATTTTAATTCCTTCAATTCTAAAGAGGTCTCTAATGCATTGAATAAATCTCTAGAATTCACAAGTTTAAAATCCATGGGAATTTGGAGATTTTTTTTAAATTTAATTTCCTACAGTTGATTTTTCTCGGAAGTGCTCCAATACGTGTGCTACTGGTCTCACGATTTCAAACCTCAGCAGCTTCAAGTTTTGGGGATTTTCACCAACAATATACTAATTCACTTACTATATTACAAGGTTTCCATGTGTAATGTGGATCTGTGTTTTTGTTTAAAGGGATAGTAATGTTTCACAAAAACAGCAGCTCCAATTAATCTTCATAGTCTTTGAGCCATAGAGTAGTGGTTCTCAACCCGTGCCCACAGTGGCTACTAACAGGCCAGGATTTGAGAATTTCCTTTTAAGAGCACAGGTGAGTTAATCAATATGACTGAGCCTCTGATCAACACACTTGTATTCTAGCAGGGAAATTCCTAATTCCTGGCCTGTTAGTGGCCACTGTGGGCATGGGTTGAGAACCTCTGCCATAAATAGTGTTATTTTAGTATTGTTAGAGTTGTAGTTCAAGAGTAATTGAATGATAAAGTATCCCCCTCTCACCCCTTTTACCTGTGTAAGCAGCCTCCACTCAGATGTGGAATCTAGTACACACACCAGACAGATCACAACAAGGGACAATCTTCTTAGTGTGAGAACAATGGAAGCCCTGCCCCCATTGAGTTTTTTCAGGTTTTTCCCTTAAAGGGATAGTAATACTTATTACTAATCCCTATATTAAAGACATATTAAAATGAATACATTGCACCCAGTGTCATCTCTCAAACCTTTATGGTTTGAGAGATAATCGCTCCTAAAGTTGGCCTCTCCCTCCCCCTTCCCCAAAGTCAGCGTTGTACGTGACTGAAGGGAAATCCGGTCTTACGATCATCAGGCGGCTCTGCAGCAGAGCTGCGATCATGTTAATAAAAAAAAAAATAGTTCATTAAAATGGTCTTTTACGTGTGCTTGCAAACCAAGCACACGGAGAAGACCATTTCAGTGAAAGATTTCTTTTTTATTAACAAGATCTTGACTGTGCTGCAGAGCCATCTGACAGTCATATGACAGGCTTCCTTGCAGTCAGCTAGAATGCTGACTACATGGAAGGGGGAGGGAGAGGGCAACTTTAGGAGCGAATGTCTCTCAAACCATAAAGGTTTGAGAGATGACACTGGGGGGCAATATATTTATTTTTAATATGCCTTTAATATAGGAATTAGTAATAATTAAGTATTACTATCCCTTTAAGTTAATTGAAGATTGTCCCTCCCTACGATCCAAATGGACACCACCCTGCTGCTCTGAGGTGAGCAGTGTTACATCAGTAAAAGAGGCAGGAGGGGATATTTTATCATTCAGTTACTCTTGAACTACAACTCTGACAGTATTGAAATAGCCCTCTCCATGGCCCAGTTACTATGAAGATTAATTGGAGCTGCTTTTATTATGAAACATTACTATCCTTTTAACCCTTAGATGATAGAAAGGTCTTCATTGCATCCAAGAGGGTTATGACAGTGATGGTATTCATTACGATTATGTCCTTATACCTAGGGTTAATGAAGAGCATGCAAAAAACTCACTGCTTACATTCTTTTCATGTATCTCTGTAACAGACGTACAGTCCAAACAGCAGAATAAGATCATTGATATAATATTTATACTTTGAGCATTCTTCAACCAACAGAAGTCAAACACCACAGGAACTTTTAATGTACACATCCAAGTATGAAATGTTATACTGCAGCATTAAAAGCAAGTATAATATACATAAAATATCTTTTAAAGAATCATAACAGTAAACAGTTTATGGATACAAAGAAAGTGGAAAGCAGGTCGTTTGTGAAGCAGCTGTCCTCCCCCACTCTGCCATTTAACACAGAATCAAGAGCTTGAGCACATCTGGAAAATCAACAACTGGATGTGAGGAAATCTATTCAACTAAGACCTAGTAAAATACTTCAAAGGGTTATTATACCAGGTACAGACTACTATACCATTCCAAAGAGTGATCTCTTGTATTTTATACATCAGAAAAACAGTGAGCATAACATTTAAATGGATGTTATTTCACAAGCCTGTAGTAACAGCTGTAATTTATTAAACTTGGTCAATCTAAAAAAAAAAAAAAAAAAGACTGAATCAATTAAAAAGTAAAAGCAGAGATATCGGCAGCTCAAAGCCATTTTTGTAGCGCTGTCAACATAGACGGTATTGGCAAATTTCTACGAAATTCAAGAGTTATTTAACGTATATATAATTCACATGGTGTTCAACATAAAGCGTCTATGGTTCTGTGAGGCGTGTTTTGAAAAAATACATTTTATCATTAATCAAAACATATACCTCACAAAGTCTTGATTCACGGCAAAAATTATATTTAAAAAATAGCTTTTACAGCAGTTGACTAGCCTTCTGGATTATAAAATGAGTACATATCAGGAGAGTGTATATCAGGGATAATGAAAGAGCTCACAATGAAGTGCTTAAAGGGATAGTATTACTACAAAATTACTATCCCTCATATTGTAGCCCTTAATAAACTGAGTTAAATGACACCAGCAGCATCTCTCTAACCTTTATGGTTTAAGAGATAGCCGCTTTCAAAGTTTCCTCTCCCCTGCTGCCAGTGTTCTGCTGCCAGCAGGGGAATCCGGTCCCAGGACAGGCAGAGGCTCTTAAACAGAGCCGATATCTCGTTATGGAAGGAAAAATGATTAATTGAAACAGTCTTATACGTGTGCTTGGTTACCAAGCACACGTAGAAGACTGTTTCAATTAATCATTTTTCCTTCCATAACGAGATATCGGCTCTGCTGAAGAGCCTCCTCTTGATTCAGAGACCGGATTCTCCTGCTGGCAGCAGAACGCTGACAGCAGGGGAGAGGAAACTTTGAAAGCGGCTATCTCTTAAACCATAAAGGTTTGAGAGATGCCGCTGGTGTCATTTAACTCAGTTTATTAAGGACTACAATATGAGGGATAGTAATTTTGAAGTAATAATTTCCCTTTAAGTCATTGCCAATCAGTATAAACAGAATGCACTCATCCCAGTAGTCTTTACTTTTGATAGGCCACAGGTGCAGTGGACTTGCCTATTCCCTCTTTGTCTGTATAATGAAGAAATGGGTCAAATGACTGACACATCATAGATCTGATCACACCGTATGCGTTTTATTGATTTTCCATCAGACAGGAACAGACAATGCTGCTCCTATCGACCTTTACCATGCAAGACTCGACAAAGCATTGTAAAGTTCTCTAATGGAATATCATTGTGTGGTGGTCAACTGTCACTAGGTATACTGTAACAACATTTGGTCAACAACAGAGACAGTTTTCAAGAATTTGAATGCTGGCATATAATGTCTTGTTTTCCATATTTTTTGTTAACCCTTTGAGTGCCAGAGGGGTAAACAAAGCATTGCTAAGCAATGTGTTGCATACCCCTCTGGCACTCAAAGGGTTAAGAAGATGCTTATCAAACTACACTGTTGTTACATATAGGTATTTGAAGAAAACAATAGGAAATAAAGAGGAATATGAAGAAATGAGAAGGAAAGCACCCAAAGCCCAATATTAAAGGGATGGTAATGTCCCTGAAAAAATATTTTGCATTTTTTAGTGCTTCAAAAGTTGTACTGAATGCAAAAAGACGTACAGAGAGATATCTGCATTCTAAGTTTGACATTTCCTGCTGTCAGCTGTAAAAGCTTCATTGGAATGGTATACAAAGTGTGCTTGCAAACCAGACACACTTTGTAGAACTTTTCAATGAAGTCATTCTTTTTAAAAAATGCAATTGTGGCTCTGCTGAAGAGCCTCTGTGTCGGCTGGCACAGATCTCCTGCTGTCAGCTTTACAGCGGACAGCAGGAAACATCAAACTTTAAATGCAGATATCTCTCAAACCACAGTGGTTTGAGAGATATGTTTTTTTGCATTAAATACAACTTTTGAAGCACTACAAAATATTTTTTCTGGGACATTACTGTCCCTTTAAAGAGGCTGATGAGCCACTTAGTCTGTCAGAAAGACCATCCACCTCTGAGTGTCGAAGAGGAGGCCTAGAAAGACCATCTTCTGAGAAGGAACAAGGTCTGACTTATTCAAGTTGATGATCCACCCGTGATGGGAGAGAGCATGAATGCAGGAGATGAGGCCTTCAGGAGGAGGTCATCCATGTATGGAGTCACTCTGATGCCGTTCTGATGTAGGACGGAGATAAAGGCTCCCAAGACTCTGTTGAAGACTTGCGGAGCCATGGACAGGCAAAAGGGGAGGGCAGAAAACTGGAAATGCCCTTGGTCGCAGGCCAAGCGGAGATACTGCAAACTCTCTGGATGAATGGTGATGTGCAGATAGCCATCTTGAAGGTCCAGAAAGGCCAGAAATTCCCCAGGAGACATGGCAGGTATCACTGTGCACAGGGACTCCTGGCGGTACTGGGACCTGACCACAAAGGAATTGAGGTCCTTCAGATCCAAGATGGGACGACAGCCCCCATCCTTTTTGGAAACCACAAAGAGGTTGGAACAGAATTCCAAGCCGCTCTCCTGAAGGAGAACTGGCTCCAGGACCGCCTTGTCCAGAAGGGCCTGTATAGCTTCTTCGAAAAGGCGTCTCTTTTCTACTCCCAATGGAGAACAAGAAACAAAGGTCCTTGGAGGAGGAAGGGAGGTGAAGGGAATCCTGTATCCTGAGGCCACCACCTGTAACACCCAGGGGTCCGTCACAGAGGCCTGCCAAGGTAGTGGTGTAGGTGGCCACCTACCTGCGGGTGGGGACCCGGGTTCAGTGAGTCATGCAGAAGAATGTTTGGAAGCCTTGGGCTTCGTGGAGGACTTGGTTCTCCATTGCTGCTTAGGCTTGGACGAGAAGCGCGGAACCTGAGGGACCGTCTGGGTCGCTTGGCGTGTGTCTGCTTGAAAGGAACGAAAAAGCGTATTCCTTTTAACAGGTTCCTTCTTCCGTAGGACCACTGGCAGGTGAGAACTTTTCCATCCAGTGGCCTCATTGATGAGATTCTTAAGTTCAGGCCCGAACAAGAAAGAACCCTGAAAAGGCAAAGACAGGAGAGCCTTCTTAGAGGCCGTGTCAGCTCACCAGATCTTAAGCCAAAGAGCCCGTCTGGCTACCACAGACATGGCAGATGCCCTGGCTACCATACGAACAGCATCAAACAAGGCAGCAGAGACATAATACTGAGCCTCAGCAATGTTAGCGAGAAGACGCCACATGTCAGAAGTTGTGGCTCCCTGACGGACAGCAGAATTGAGCTGTTCAGTCCAAACAGCCACAGACCTATTTACCCATGCAGCAGCAAAGGTAGGGCGAAGGGCAGAGCCCGCAGTCTCAAAAATAGGCTTGAGAAAAGTCTCAAGCTTCTTGTCAGTTCAGTCTTTAAGACTAGAAGCGTCAGCCACTAGCAAGGCAGTTGATTTAGAAAGTGTGGACACTGGGGCATCCACTTTAGGGGGAAAACGGATAAAGTTTAGCAAACTTTTTAGACACAGAAGGTTTCTTGTCTGGAAATTTCCACTCCTCTGACACCAAGCAGTCAAGGGTGGGATTAGGTGGAAAGCAGACATGGGGTCTAACAGGCTCCTGGAAAACATCAGAGGGGTCAGAAGATGCCTCCTGCACCAAGGGAGTGTTCAGGGTGGACAACACAGCCCTGATCAGGCCCTCGGCTGAAAGAATGTGGTCCGCCTCGAAGGGGTCCCCAAAAAACTGAGATTAAGGAACAGCTGAACAGTCATCATCATCATCATTATCATCATCATCCTCATCATCATCATCATCATCAGAGTCCACCAATAATTCCTCCTCAGAGGAATCAGACACATCAGGTACACACGGCGGTACAAGAAGAAGCCTCGGTGGCCAACTCCTGGGGAAAGAACTTGCAGCCAAGACTTTCCCCCCAGGGCTTAGGTCCACAAAAGCACCTGGTAAACTGAGCTATCCACATTTGCGTGATGGGAATGGTCAGTGATGGTAATCCACCTAATGGTGGTATTCCATTTCTAACAGAAAATAATAAAAAGTTAAAACTATAGCAGAACTGTTCTCCTGCTTGTGTCTTGACCAAGGAACAAATCTTACTGGCTGGGGGTTGGCTAGCTGCAAGCTAAGGAGAAGAGGTAGGCTCCATCCAGCAGTCACCCAAAGCAGTCACCTACATAACCTCCTCAACATAACCACCTTCTCCCCCACAGTATAACATTCTCTCCACATCATATACCCCCCAGGCACAACCTTCTCCCCTAAGCACTCCACCATAGCACCACAATCACCCCCCATATAAACATCTTATCCCTTCACCACTTTCTCCCTACAGTGCAACATTCTCTCCACATCATCTTCCCCTATAGCACCCCCCCCCCCCCAACTTAGTACCATATTGTCCCCTCATCATCAAAGAAGCTGGTGGTGTTCTCCATATCCCAAACCATCTTTTTTCATGGTGCATCCTCACTGTAACCTCATCCATGTGATCATCGCAATCTGATGATGTCATCACTTTGTGCAACACCTCATGGAATTACGAGCCAGAGAAAACTTAATTTGAGATGTGGGGGACCCTGACAACGTCTTTAAAAACGCAAGCTTCAGCCTTTTCAGTGTGTTTAGTACAATATGACTAGAAGGAGCCACTTCAGTTCATGGCAATCAGCAGGGGGCATATGGGCCACATTTCAGGCATTAAAACTCTCATGCAGGGATCCGTATTACATACAACAGTGGGCCGCACAGGCTGCAGGTTGGACACCACTGCTTTAAAATACTGTATTTGATATTTAGATATTAATTTATTATCCCCACATGCCTTTTTGACAACTATTGCTCTAAGAAACAGCTGACATGGATGGTCAATTACATTGCTAAGATTAAGGATGCTATTACCCTCTGTCTCTGTTTCTCCAAAGTCTGGACACAAAATATATTGTGACAGGAACTGCCTCTAAAACCTTGCCTAGGATATGGTAGGATAGCACAAAACATGTGACCTCTCTCGCAAACAGACCTACAATACATTCAAGACAAATGGCTCATCAGAGTGAAATTAGCAGCAAAAAAATAAATACATTATATATATATATATATATATATATATATATATATATATATAGGTTTGCTGTTTTTTTTTGTTTTTTTTTGCAAGCTAACATTCTGATTGATATGTATTACAAAAAGGTTACTTCAGGATGCATAGTAAGTAGTTTAAAATGTCCATTGAACACAGCTGTAAACTTCCATTCTAACAATTACATTACAATAGAATGTCCTTTCCAATGTTTCTCTGGGTCCCAATTCAGCAATTTATGATTCTGCAGTTAAAGGCTGCAGAATGTGACAATAACCATTTGCAATACAATGCATTTCCAAATAGATGGCAGTGGAGAGGTTAACACACTAAAATGACAACATTTTATCACCACACGTTATGCCGACATAACCTTTGATTAACCCTCTTCCAGCCACACTGGCAACATAATGGGTTAGCCGATTTAAAACCAAATATTTTATGTTTATTTAAAGCCAAAATTACCTTAAATAAACTGTGTGGGTGGGGGACATTATAACCCCACCTCTTCATCCTGTGTGTAATAAAGGGTCCTGTGCCCTCATATTATTTATTTTACCAACTGAATAAAACAAATAGGGTTTATGTATTATACAATTTTATTAAGTTCAACCTTTACCTCATAACCCAGAGAAAGGGGGAGGAGATCGGTGAGAGGGAGAGAATCAGGGGTGGCGATTTTCATTGGAGCAGGCAGGGGCAGAGCCCCCTGCTTTCTTATGGGAAAAACGCTCCATTGAGACTCCGGCGGGTCGAAAACTGCACGGTGTGCCCAGTCGATAGTCTGTGTATGAGTGTGTGTATATATAATAAATAGTTTATGGATTATATTATATATATATATATATATATATATATATATATAATCCATAAACTATTTGTTTTATCCAGTTGGTAGAGGCTGTGCACGTTCTGATTTTAATCTCTCTCCTCTTCCACTAACTGACCACCATCTTCTAACATTCAGCACTGCTTATACAATTTCTGCAATATCTGCTTCTCCTCCTTGCTTCACATGTTACCTCAAATCACTTAATTTCACTGCTCTCCAGTCCTCCCTGGCTACTGGACTTTTATCCTTCCCCATTAATCCCGACACTAACAGCTTTGTCAAAACATACAACTCAGTCTTGTCCTCCTCCTTGAACCTGTATGCTCCTCTCTCTCCAACGCGCCCGTAAAACTAAACCATGGCCATAGCTTAATAAAAACACCAGCTTCCTCCGCTACTGTACTAGTTCAGCTGAATGACTCTGGCGAAAGTCTGGCTCTTTGGCACAGTTTTTCTACTACAGGTTCTGCCTTTCTTGCTTTAACTCTTCCCTGTCCATAGCTAAAAAAACAATACTTTTCACAACTAATTAAATCCAACCCCTGCAGCCTCTTCCTACCTTTGACTCCCTCTTCCTCTGCCCTCCATCTGCCTCCCTCGCAAACTCTACATGCACAAGACTTTGCAAACTTCTTCAAAGCCAAGGTAGACTCCATCTGGGACAATATCCCACCTTGTAAATCCCCTCCAATCCTCCCTCATTCCCCACCTAGCACCCTTTTCACTAGTCACGGAGAGGGAACTGACTAACCTGCTATCCTCCTTTCCCTCCACTATATGTGCACTTGATCTGCTCCCCTCTCACCTCGTCCAGTCCCTCTCCCCCATGCTAATCTCTGCCCTATTACAGATTTTTAACTCCTCCTTTGCCACTGCTACCTTTCCTAATGACTTCAGACATTCCATAGTAACGCCCATCCTCAAGAACAATTTCTCTGACAGTAACACCCTCTAGCTATCGACCAGTTCCTCTCCTACCTTTTGCTTCTAAGCTCTTGGAATGCTTAAACTACTCCTGCCTGCTTGACTTCCTTAACATGCACAACCTGCTCAACCCTTTATAATCTGGATTTCACACTGCTCACTTCACTGAAACGGCTTTCAGAAGAGTGGTCAAAGTGGTCAATGATCTTCACAAATCGCAAGGTCATTATTCAATACTTATCGTGGTTGATCTCTCAGCTGCTTTTGATACTGTTGAACATGTTCTCCTCTTCCACATTCTTCACTCCTTAGGAATCCATAACTTAGCACTGGACTGGCTATCCTCTTATCTAACTGATCCTTCAGTGTCTCCTCTGCCACCTCTTCATCCTTTCACATCCAACTCTCTGTTGGTGTTTCTCAAGGTTCTGTTCTAGGACCTCTTCTGTTCTTCCTTTACACAATAACACTTGGTGATCTTATTAACTCATTCAGACTCAAATATCACCTCTATGCAGACGACACCCAGCTTTATTTATCAGCACCTCGAATGACTTCTGATATTCAATCTAAAGTCATAGACTGCAGCTTGGGTATCTCAGACTGGATGCCTCATAGACATCCCAAACTCAAAATATCTAAAACTGAGCTAATCCTCATCCCAACTAAGCTGGCCCTGTAGTGCCCTTCCAGGTAACTGTAAATGGCACTACTATAAGTTCAGTATCAGAAGCAAGGTATCTAGGAGTGATAATTTACACATCTCTCTCATTCTCTCCTCATATTAACACCATTGCTAAATCCTGCTACTTTCTCTAGCCTAACATAGCTAAATCCCATCACTCCTCTGTTCCTCCAAAGCTAAAATTCTTATACAAGCACTCCTTTCCCACATGGACTACTGCAACCTTCTTCTCTCTGGAATCCATGCCTCCCAACTCCATCCACTTCAATCCATACAAAATGCAGCAGCAGAAATTACTCTTTTGTCACCTAGGTTTGTCCCTGCCCTGCTCTGCCCCAAATCTCTCCAACGGCTGCCTATTAAACTCTGGATATCTTAAAAAATGTTGCATCTCTCATTCAAGAACCTTCTCTCCTCTATACTTTCTTGCATTTCCACTCTGATATTCCGATATACCCCATCCCACTGCATACGATCAGCTAATGACGGTCTTCTGTCAGCTCCTTTTGTGTCTACAGCCCTTTCACGTATAAACCTTTTTCTCTCATTGTTCTTATCTATTGAATGCTCTACCTCCCACCCTGAGTCACTGCACCTGTCTTATGGTCTTCAAGTCACACTTGAAAGACACCTCCTTAACAAAAGTTAAACATGTTAGATGGCACTGATTTGTACAACTAAGGCTCTTATAAATTATTTACTTTATTTGTGTCCCCTATACTTACCAGAAGTCTAGCACTGTATTCAGCACTTGAACCTTATGTACTCTATATGTCTCCCATTAACACTTTCAGGCAGGGACCTCACTTTCAGTGTTTCACTTAACAAAGCACTTGTAACCCTGTATTGTCTAAACCCTTAAATTGTAAAGTTCTGCGTACACTTATACATAAACCTATTCATTCATTCAAATAAATAATATCAGTGCACAGTAATTTATTTCCACTTCCAAATAAAAAAAATAGATTAATATGGGTTCCAGATACCCCGTATAAATTTATGTGTAAGGAAAAAAAAAGATATATATATATTTTATTATCCTACCCAGAGGCAATCTTACTAGGCCCTATAGAACCTTATCTTACAAAGAAGCGATCTTACCAGGCTCTACAGAACTTTTTCCTACCCAGGGAGCAATCTTTCCAGGCTCTATAGGATCTTATTCTGCCAAGGAGTCAATCTTACCAGGCTCTGTAGGACCTTATCCTACTCTGGGTGCAATCACATTTAGCCCACAAGCACCATACACAGATAAGAAGCACATCACAACCCAGTCACAAAGTGCCAGGCAATCCCTCTCTGAATAAGTCAAGCAGCTAACCCTAGGCTTATGTTTTGGCCTTCTTGTGCAGGTAAAATAATTATTCATAATAAATAATATTGGGACCACAGCCCCTACAATTATTTTAAAACTGCTCTAGAAAAGTGTCCATTGATCCATTCATCTACTCCCCCACTGGAAAAGGGAAAAAAACATAATAAATATGGAGGCAACTGACCCATATCCATTCACCCCAAGGAAGGGTACCAATACCAAACTGGTGAGATAGCTCAGTGGTAAATTCCCTTACTATGGAGCCTGTTGAAACCACAAGGTTGCAGGTTTGATTCCCAGGAGGGTCAACTCAGCCCTTCATCCTTCCGAGGTCGATTAATGAGTACCATTGATTGCGTAGTAATAACACCAATTATTTCAACTGCCGATTTGGTTAATTCCGAGAACGTGCTCTGAAAGCGCTTTGAGTCCCACTGGGAGAAAGGTGCTATATAAATACTCGTTATTATTATCCCCTCTCTCTACTCTCCCATCGGGAAGAAAAAAATAATCATATTATATAATATGGGAACTGAAGCCCCCATATTTGACAACATGCCCAAGGAGGGGGACCCAGGTCCCCTTCCTCTGCTCTCCCCACAGAGGTGAATCTATTAAATGATTAATAAGGAGGCTGGCATTTTTATTTTGCCCATAACTTTTGACTGCAGCAGCAAAATTGGCTGAAAATTTAGATTCCACTGAATATTGATGGAATTGCCCTCTGATATGTTTAAGATCTCAACTCGGCTGACACAACTGAACACAAATGAATACAGTAGTCAAGCATTTTGTGAAACAATGTCAGGCAAGTAGGGTACAAATATCACAATATATTGAGAGTTTTACAATACAATGTATAGAAATTTAAAGGAGATGGGGAAGAAGGTGGGTGGGGCATCCATAAATAAGTATGTCAAGTGTATGTCTGTTGGGGTAGAGGAGATTTGAGGAATGGCAATGTGAGTGTAGAGGTTGCCTAGGATCAAACAGTTGCCGGGATAAAAGTGTATATCAAATAATTAGAGAGAGTATGTGACAGGAAGGAGGGAGGAGGTCAGGAGGGAGGGAAAAAAGGATGGAAAAAGCACATCTGGAGGAGGGAGAGAAGGTGGATATGGGGAAATGGGGATAGGACTAGAGCTACACACTAAGGCGCCTAGATAGAGGAGATCTGGGGCACAAAGGAGGTAAGCAGCAGCGGGAAACAATGTGAAGGGACTGGACGGGAAGGGTCATGGAGAATCAGGTCAATAAGGATCCGGTCATGTCAGGCTCCAGGAGAAGCAACATAGGTCAGATTTTGTCGATATGTAAGCCATGGTGACCAAGTGAGATCGAAATTAGGCAAGGATTTGGTAGAGATAGCAAAGCATTTTTGTAGAAGTAGCCAAGCATCAATCCTAGAAAAAACATTCTTGAATGCTAGGTGGTGTGCTCAATTTACATTTTAGAGGGATCATGGCTTTTGCTAGATTTAAGAGGGAATAAATCACATGTTGGGAGAGTTTTTTTTTTTCTTGGTCTAGCGTTATGATGGTCATACAGAAAGAGAGAAAGAAGTGGGTCATGAGCTAGAGAAGTTCCAAAAGCTGCATTGGCTAGATATCGATCTCTGCCAATGAGACCGCTCCAGCTTACGGACAGAAGTCTCTGTTATCGGAGGAGGGCTGAGGCAGAGCTCATTAACCGCAGTCTACATGGAAGTGGCTGCAACACAGACTTTTGTAAGTTAAATTTAAACTAAACAGAAGCTTAAAATAAAAATAAATACAGTTTTTATGCTATTGGATGTGTCACCTAACTGCCTCTGTAATGCCTCTCTAGCATTCAATGAGTTTAAATTCCCATTTAAAATAACAGTAGAATTATGCAGTCATGACAAAGTGGTGATAAAGTGAAGATGACTTCTCCAGTTCTTATGGTAATTTATAGAGCCTCTACACTAAAATCTCCTAAACTGGAGAAACATTAGCACATTGGCTCCATAGAATAGCTGGAGAAATGATATCCCTGGAGAAGTAATCTCCACTTTATCACCTCTTTATGACACTTTAGTGCATAACCCCCCAGGACTTATTGCCTCCCTTTGGTGCAGTTGGTTTGCTCCAGAATTTCACCACATTAAGCAAAGTGGTGCAATTCTCTAGCAAACCAAATGTACCAATTTGAACATTTGGAAAAAAAAACAATGGAAATACAATGGCAAGCATGTTAAAGTCACAACTGAGTTTGCACTCAAATGTACAAAAGCTGAGAAGTTACATTCTCCCAACTTAATAAGACGTCCCATCTGCTTTGCTGAGGGCATCAGACATAACATCACAAATTACCTCATCAAACGCATCACTGGTAATATCATAAATATATTGTTACATCACAAATGATCTCCTCAGTGACAATGACAGTTACATTAGATGACAGAAACAATATTTATATGTTTTAGCATCAGTGTTGGCTAATGTGCAGTGCTCTTTGTGAGCTAGGATTTGTAGACATTTTATGCTGTTATTTTATGGTAGTTTTGTTATTGGGTGATAAGCTGCATTGTTGCTAGATAAGCTTGTTCTTGAAATGAGTCCTTGACTTTGTTTAGTGTTTGACTGTACTAGTAGTTGAGGATTAGTTAGAGTGTTTATAGGGGCACTGTTTTAGTGTTTAGTAAAGAAGAGTAATGTGGCAGTAGCAGTAGAAGAGTGCTTTGGTGTAGTGTTTATTGGTTTTGGTGCAAAGCCAATGTTGAAAGGATAGCTGTAATGTGGCAGTGGCAGTGTTACTGTTTTATCGATGTAAATTTGTGATGTCATGTCATCGGTGAAGTTGTTGAAAGAATGGAACCTATTTCCTGGTATTTGTGCATTTGAGTGAGAACTTAAACGGACAGTACTACTTACAATGTAAAAAAATATATGTTGCAGGGTTTATCCCCCTGAGGAAAACCAGAGTACTTTCACTGCTGAAAGATGTTTTATTCAAAAGTTATTACAGATCAAGCATTATTTTTTTTTTAGCTGCAGTATTACAGTGGCACTGTTGTTACACCATCCTATGGACAGATCTGGTCAGTTGACCATATATCTCAATAGCATGGTGTACTAAGAGTGCCACTGTACAATTTCAGGCCACTGAGCTATTGTACTTAAAAATTTAAGTCTGAACTGTAATAATTTTTGAATGAAACACATTTCAGCAGTGGGAGTACCCTTGTTTTACTCAGAGGGATAAATCTTACAAAATATATATTTTTAATATATAGTATTACTATCCCTTTACCGGTAGCTTTAAAGCGGAACTACCACCTGACAAACTTTAGCTTAAATAACTCCTTAACCGGCGACTAGCTGCTTAGTAGCGCTAGTCGCCAGAATTATTACCTTGTTAAATAGATTTCCCTTTCTTCCCCGGCTGACAGGCAGGACAGATCGTGGACATCTTGCCATATTGACGTTCATGCGCCTGCGCTGTCAGTCCCTTCCAGACCCAAACGGCTCCTAGCAACGCCTCCTAGAGCCGGCTGGGACTGACAGCGCAGGCATCACTATGGCAAGATGTCCGCAATCCGTCCTGCCTGTCAGCTGATTTATTTAAAGGGATAGTAACACTTAAATATTACTAATCCCAATATTGTACCAATGGTACAAAGAATTGAATTGTCCCCAGGTTCATCTCTCAAACCTTTATGGTCTGAGAGATAATCAAACGCAAGCTTCCCCCCTCCCTCCCCCTTCCCTGAAGTCAGCGTTGTACTGACTGCAGGGGAAGTCTGTCGTACAACAGGTTTGCGGCTCTACAGCTGAGCTGAGATCTCGTTAGTAAAAAATAATTATTTCACTGAAACGGTCTTCTATATGTGCTTGGTTTGCAAGCACACGTAGAAGACCGTTTCAGTGAAATAATTTTGTTTCACTAACGCAATCTCGGCTCAGCTGTAGAGCCGCCTGATGAAAATAAGACAGGATATCCCTGCAGTCAGTACAACGCTGACTTCAGGGAAAGGGGAGGGAGGGGGGAACTTTGCATTTGGTTATCTGAACCTGGGGACAATTCAATTCTTTGTACCATAGCTACAATATGGGGATTAGTAACATTTAAGTATTACTATCCCTTTAAGCTAAAGTGCATGTCAGGTGGTAGTTCCACTTTAACAAACTCTTTTGTTATCGAATTAAATTAACATTGCCCAAGAAAGGAGTCTTCCATCCCTTCCTTTACTCCCTGTAAGGAAGGCTAGAATTAAATCTGTTAAGAGATATCCCTCAGCACTTCAGCAATGCCCTGATCCTCTTGTTTTTCCAAAAATAGTTAAAAAAGAAAACATGATGAGTAAAAGTAAAAATAATAAAGCTGTGTCGCAAAAAACAGCTCCTTCCTGGGCTTATGACTGGGAAACAGTGAACAAAAAACTTAACTGGATTAAATTTAGGCCAATAAGAGCTTAAAGAACTCCCAGCCAATCAGTCACGAATGGTGTAATGCGTTCTCCCTGTGTGGCCTCTTTCTGTAAGCCACTGATTTGCTTCGAGACAGTTTAAATCGCTCTACAGGGCTGCTAAGATCTTCTACAGATGTGGCAAAATGAAATTAAAGCCATAATGAATTAAGCCTCATGGTAAATAATGCAAAGAAATAGGTATGCTTTACGCATCATTGAGGTTAAATAACTTACAACTTACTAGGTGCTAGGATGCCTGTGAAATCCAGGACAAACAGCCTGTTTAACACTTATTCAACGCTAATAGGGTAACCCCCAAAGGAACAGAAAACTCCATGCTGGACTGGGACATAAAGGGCCCACCAGGGAAATAAGATGTACGGGCCCACCTAAAGCACACCAGTGACATTTTTTATACACATGTACATGTGTATATACGTGCGTGAGTGCACACACACACCTATTCACACAATCACTCATAATAGGGCTGCCACTGATCATAGCAGCATTGGTGAGATAGTCATCTTGCAGCGAACTTTACTTTTACTAACAGCCCTTACATGCATATATTAGGGCAGGGGGTTGTCAATTATTTTAGGTCAAGGTCCATGTGTTGGAATAAAGATGGATAAAGAAGCAGCGAGGGTCCCAGCTACAGAAAAAATCATGCATAAAGGGCCTACCCAACACCACCCATGCACACTCTCCCTATTTCTTCCTTCTAAATTCACTCACATACAATCATACACTATGTACTACATACCCACACACACTACAGCAACCACACAAACACACATGTACACGCTCTCTTCCACATAAACTCTATAGACTGGACACACACACACACACACACACACACACACACACACACACACACACACACACACACACACACTGATATATACTGCTGGCATCCTTTTGCAAGTGCTTACACACATTTGCTCTGTATACCTACATGCTTACATGGGCACAATGCTCTTGCTTTATGTGCCCAAAGAATTGCAAGTTTGTGTGTGCATGGTCAGTTATATCCTTATGGACAGCGCATGTGCAATTGCACATGTCCCATGATTACAGTTCTGCAGGTACATAGACACCATGATGGCCTCATGGCATGCTTTGTTGTTATGCTCCATGCTGAGAACTTGGTTGCGATTTTACTGTGCTGATTTTCTAGTTCTTGATCAACAGTTTATATTTTCATCTGTGCTTGAACGCTGACTGCTCCTACTTTTGACTTGACTTCCATCTTGCCCCAATGTTCTGCCTGTTCTTGACTTGACATGGTTTAAAAGTCTGCTTTGTTGTTTATTGTGCTAGATGATTCTGATCTCTACTAACTCACAGTTTATGAATTGTATTCTTTCTGGTCTGACCCTGGCTCAACTGGGGTTAAACATTCCACCTTCTAGATGACACATTTACTCTTCGGTGTTGATATGCAGCAAGACCAGCTAAGCAGAGGTTGAAAGGAGAGCGCTGACACTGCTAACCTCTTCTAACAGACCCAGGTCCCTTAAATCTGTACTCTGGTTCAAACTATCAATGAAGACAAAAAATAAAAAAGGAAGTCTACATAAGACAAAATCTTTGCACTGATCTCCTTAGAGGTCACTTAAGAATGGACTAGACTGGTGTAAGTAAAGTGAATCAGGGATGGAGTCTCCACCTCTAAGAGCCTTTTAAGGCAAGAGCCCTGCCTCCTGCGAGGATACTTTACCCTCTAGTTCCTGTGTTAAACATATAATTTAAGAGAAACATCATTACATGAGAACAGCAGGGCAATATACAATTACAGGAGACCAGCAGTCCCTACCCCCCAGTCCTTTCTCCACTACCCAGAATTTTAATCCCCTTATTCTCTCTCCTCCAGTCTTTGTCCCCTCTTTCCCTCAGTCTTTCTTCCTCTCCCCAGTTCTTCTTTTCTGTCTTCCCCTCACTACTCAAAATCCCCTTCTCTCAGACCCCTCCCAGTCTCTCCATCCATTCCCTCATCTCTTCTCTTTCTGACCCACCTTTCCCAAGTCCCACCTTTTTCACCCCTAGCCTCCCTTCTCTCTTCCCATCCCCCCCGTTCCAGTCTTTTTTTATACTTTCTCTCTCTCTCCCCCAATAACCTTTGTGACGGATACCCGTACTCAGACTGAGTAGCTCCGCCAAAACTGTGCTTCCATAACCCAGGACAACACTCAGGATCTCCTCCAGTCAGGAATCAAGATCAGAACTCCATTCAACCAGTCACCTAGGCAGGACTGAGTACACTGAGTAGGGTGAATGCACTCCGGATACAGCAAGCTTACCCCACCAGACAACACCAGTGTAGGTAAGACAAGAACTGCTTTATTGTCGCCGTCATCATCTTCTTGCTGATAGATTTTATCCATCAGCTGTGATTTTTGGATACCAAGGCTTGAGCCTCATTACTCCATCTTCTCGGGTTGGGTTTGAAGTCGCAGGTTTGAATTCTTCTTGGTCTGTGTTGACTTGTCACAGTTGGGTTGGTTTCACAGGGTCTTCACTGTGATGGGCCACGGGTAGCGGTCGAAGGGGTTTGCAGTGGTGGAAGTGAGTCTTCTGATCAGAGGATGCTTTATTGTGAAATATACAATGCTTTAAATACACACATCACAATTTATCCACCCATATTGGGATCCAATCGGACACAGGTACTGCAATACAATTGGGCTGTTGGTGGAGGGGCAAAGAATGCAAAAAGGCAAATTGGTGAAGTGGGAATACACATCTTTACAAAAGGGTCAGTGGATGGAGGGTGGTTTCAGTATAAACATGGAGTACACTGAGCACTGTGTGATGAGACAATGGGTAGGTGACAACAGGATACAATGGGCCAGACCTGAGTGAGTCAGCTATACAATGGGACAAAGGAATAGGGCTGGGTACAAGTGTTACAGAGGGACCAGAATACACAAAATAAGATGAGGTTTTGAAGCATCTTTTACATATAAGTCCTTTGGGAAGTCTGATATCCTTTGACAATGCTCGGAAGAATGTTCACTGGGTTTCTTGGTCACCCTGTACCCCCCAATAAGTACAGGGTGACTTAGTCCCAAGAGGAGACTGGGGAGCTGGTAAAGGATCCTCCATGGCAAGTGGGCAAACAGGGCAGAGATTAGACTCAGGGTGAGGCCATACCCTGTTCCAGGGCTAGGTCCATAGTCTGTGGGCAGGATGCTGGCCCTCAGGCCCATCCAGGAGCCAGGGGCCTGGTGGTTCCTGTGACAACCCTCCTCTCTCCAATATCCAACTAGCGAACATACATTGCCCGACAACCCAGCCATGTTGCACTGCCTTCTGGTAGTCACAAAGCCACATATTCACCGACACCTTAGTCTCATTCCACTGATAGTCTCAGGGCGACATACACACACTGGCTGTCCACTGGTACTAAATGAAACACATATGCCTGTCCTTGAGCCTTTTACTTCCCTCTCCCCATTCTTCACCTCATTCTCCCCCAGTCTTTTCCCTATTTTTCTCACCATAGTTTTTTTATACCCCGTTTCCTCCAATCTTCTCCCCTTTTTTCACCTCTTTCTCCCTATTCCCCAGGCCTCCCTTCTCTCCCCTTCCATGGGGCCCAACATGCTCCCGGGCCAACTATGAGATCCCCTGGTATGCTTGTGGGTCACTTTGACCATGAGAACACTATTTAAATATTTTCAGATAGATATAAGAACTAACACCCCTTTTTCCACTGTCCAGTGGTAATCACTGAAACACATATACCTATCCTTAGCCTTTTACCTATCTCTCCTCGAGTCCCCCTCCCCCCCGGTCTTTTTCCCCCACCCCCTCTCCTCCTGTCTATTTTAGCCCCTCCCTTACCCTTCGTCTTTTTTACCCCGTCTCTCCTCCAGTATTTTCCCTTTTTTCCTCCTCTATCTCGCTCTCTCTCCACCAGTTCCCCTTCTCTAATCCCTCAAGCCATCCTTCTCTCACCTTCTGGACTCCTGCTTCAGGAGCACCAGTTTGCCAAGCTGGCATGAACTGACTGGAAATCAAAACTCACTGTAGTGAACCGTGCTTATTGAAACCAAAGTTCCATGATGCCCAACATGCTCCTGGGTCAACGAGTTTATCCCCTGGTATACTGGTAGGTCAGTCTGTCCCAGAGAACATTATCTAAATATTTTCAGATAGACCATCCATAACATGTTTTAAAGTATGGTAGATGTATTGTACAAGTGTTTAGGAACAGATCACAAATGGGACAGAGGCAGCAATTAAAACAATTATTGTGCAGAAAGCATGTTAGGTTAAACCTCTGGAAGATCAGGTTCAAAAACACATCAGAAGTTTAAGTGTTCAAAAAAAAAAGTTTTCTCTCTCTGGACTTTGCAGCATTATTAAATTCAGATGCAAGGTCCTGTTTACATTGGACAGCCCCCAACAGTAGAACAAAGTCAGTCTGTCTTAGTGCCATAAGTGAATTCTACAAGTTAACAGCTATTCATGAAAAACTGCCATTTCAAAATGTCAATCAAATCTAGTCATAAGTGGGAACTTCTGCAGAAATAACCAGCTGCAGGTTTCAAAAACAGGGTTTTTTCAGCTGAAGTGGAAACACAAAAGATGTTTGAATGGGATCCTTTTTCGTTCCTGTAACATTAGACATCCATTTTTACAACATCAATGACAAAACATTACAGAAAATTGCAAATAGGTACTTGAAAGAACCTTTTGCTGACAGATAAATGCTAAAACAATAGCAGATAAAGGACAGCAGATTTAGCAATGTGACTATTAATAACTTCATGTTGTAGTATTTTTCTGTAATTGCAAAAAAAAAAAAACTGTTAAACAATTCATAAAATGTTATATTGATATCCAATTCAGATCTTATTTTAATTGTACAAATATATTTAAAATATTTTACATAAGATGCACTTGACTATAAGTCACAGTTTTTTTTAGGAAAATTTTACATCAAACATAATTTTAAAGGTATATGCTGAAATAAAATTTTCTGTTCCAGGACCATCACGGTGGTTCTGCACTTAAGGACCAGTGACGCCGCCATTAAGGGCCAGCTGCACTCAACTTGGGGACCCCCGAATCCAATTTGCAAAAAAAAAAATTACCCTTGGTCCTTTACTGCTGTGGGTTAAAAAGTATGTTGTACAATTCAAGGGTGTGATTAAACTTAAAATTTGAAGTTGCAATTTAATGTTCTGGTTCCTATATTTCCCTCAGCATGCTGGAAAGCAAAATATGCAATTTCTCGATTACTATGTTCAATCAAGATATAATGGACACCTTTAAAATAGGTTCACTTGGGTGACTTTGTTGCAGTAATTGTGTTGCAATATGTTGCGGAAACACAAGGCTGCCATGGAAAACTGTATTCAATAAGTCACACACAGAAAACAAGGACCTCTACGCTATGAAACGTGTTGTTGCAACAATGCTGCCGTAACAAAGTTGTCACTCAAACTAGGGCTACATGTAGGGAAAATCAGCCGCTCCATGGGGGGAGGGGATAAAAAGAATTCCCATTGATTTAAATTCAGTTATAACCCCTTGAATGCTACAGAAGTCTCAAACAAACTGTAAAGCCCAATTTTTTGTTCAGTGATGCACAAAACCAATTTTGACAAATGTTTTGTTAAATCAAATAAGCTTAATTGAAACATTACATTTTTATTTGATCAAGTGTGCTTCACATGCACTAACAAAAAGTGATGCATTCCTTAAAGGGATAGTAACACTAAATATGCAAAGAAATATATATTGAAGGGCACTCCCACTGCTGAGTGGTGTTTATTCAAAGGTTATTGCAGCTCAAACTTTAATTTTTTTTTAATGTGCAATATCTCACTGGCCTGAAATTGTAAACTGGCGCTATTGTTACAACATCCTATGGACTGCTCTGGTCAGCTGACCATAAACCACCATAGCTTGATGTAGCAAGAGCATCACTGTAACATTTCAGGCCACTGAGATATTGCACCTAAAAAAATCACGTATGAGCTGCGATAACATTTGAATAAAACAGCTCTAAGTAGTGGGAGTACCCTTATTTTACTTAAGGGGATAAACAGTACAATATATATTTTTTGCATATTAAATGTTACTATCACTTTAATTATATCTAATAAGCCGTTTCTTAGATTGCTCAAGCACACTACACACTTGATAGAAATTTGTGCTAACACAACCTCCTTCATTGTGCATGTAGATGAAAAAGTGTTTTCTACTTTTGGAAAAAATAAAAAAAATAAAAAAAGTGAAAGCAAATATTCCTCTATAAGATCTATCTCTGTGCCAGATTTAGTGGATATGAATTCAAGAGATTTGGCTGTAGCCCAGGTTACATTTGCATGACTGTAAGACAAGTTGTAATGGGCACAGGATTCATTATTGGACAGGCTTGCATTCTTTTTACTATCAAATGGATTTAGACCAAACATATGGCTCCTTACTAAGTGGATTTCAGCTTTATTCACCATAAGGTTCAAAAGTTACAAAAGATTGAAAACTGGTATTTAATACAGCACCCTCATTTGAAGTGTAACTAGTCTTGCGCAAACCCCAAACATTGTGTTAACATTTTGACATTAATAGTGTTTGTGAATTTCACAGGCATATTTGCTTTCCAGCCTTCAGCCTTTTGCATACCAGACGGGTACACAACAGATATTGCTCTGTTTACGCCTCTGACATGCAAAATGTTAAACATATTTTAATTCTGTGGCCAGACTGGTTTACTCAAAAAAGTGTTAATAATTGGAATTAGAACCAAGAAAAATTGGGATTAGAATCACGGTCCTTTACGTGAAACTTTTACTGACCTCTGGCTGGAATACTATTAAATACAAGGGCCCAGATACAGTAAAATTTGATGGCTGGAAAAATGAAGTGTCACACCATGTGTGCCCTGGGACAGCGCAGAGATCTAACGTCTCTAAAATGACCCACTCTGTCTGGAACAGATGCTTTCGTTTCTCACTATAAAAAGTCCCAAGCAACTCAGAGCATGCTGCAGTAGACTATTCAAAGAATTCTGGTGTTATGTTATGGGAGGATTAGACATAAGGTACGTAGGTGGTAGGAAGGACCAGAGAAGGACAGGATCACCCAGCAAGACAAAGGGATAATCAAATGCAATTATTAGGAGGTCACAGCATGCAGCATATTGAGATAATTATGGGAGAGGTCTTTTTTTAACGGGTTAAGTAGGATCATAGAATGATTAACATACATTTTAAAGTATTCCATTTAATTACATAAAGCAATTACTACTGTCTATAATGTATTATTTGGTCATTTTCACCAATAACCTCTAAAACGCTAGTGATGTCTCTAAAGAACTGCTTTTCAATGCATTTGATACCTCTCCAATATCCAAGGGGTTATGGCCAAATTAGCAACAGAAAACCGGCAACAACAGACTCTTTACAGAACAGTAGAGGTGACCACACAATGTCCCAGATTCATCAAGAAACAGGCACAGACAGCCATATTCACATAGTAGGTCCACATGAAGACACAAACACTGGCTCCCACACATAGGGATCTTTATTTGTATATACTTGTACAAAAGGTAAGTGGGAGAACCTCCAAAGGACAAGCCAAAGGACAAGCCATCAATCCTCAAGGATAGCCTTAAGCATTTTGCCCATACTGAGTGCTTAATCATAGGAAGCCATCTTGTAATGTCCTTCTGCACCTGATTCTTATGTCTTAGAGCAACGGTCAGTCAGGCAAGTACTGGCTGAAGTGTGAGTATATTAGAACTTTTGCTGTTAACTTGAGCACGATATCAGTTTCCAGATTAAGTAAGCAACTAATTCAGTTAAAATACGCAAAAACGAAACAAAAAAAAAATGCTGTCTTTGCTTGCCATAGCAATATTTTAAATATTAGAGCTTCTGTGTCAGGCTTTTAACCCTTTGAGTGGCAGAGAGGTATGTACTGCATTGTAACACAATGCACTGGATACCTCTCTGGCACTCAAAGGGTTCAGCTCAATACAGAGGGTCTATGGGGAATTTCAACAAGTTGAAAAAGAAACTTCAACCTCACAGATCAGTCTCTTCATGTGGTACCAAAAGGAGTATACAGAGGTCTCTTTTCAAACCCCAGTTGTACTCCCCTGTAGATCTGAAAGGGCTCAAATTATAGCCCTTGTGACACTGACACTGCTCAGCCAAGCACTGGCCACCTTTCCCAGAACTAAAAGGGGTGTCAAGGTAATACAGGGCGAAGACTGGAAGCGCCTGGATGGCATGACTTTATCAGTATAATCTGTACATCTAAATAACTCAGAATAGCTTTATAAATTAAAAAAAATGGCTATGGATACAGCCAATTTTGAAAGATTTCCTGAATCACTAGAGTTGTTTTAGACGATCATGTCCTTTTAAGTAACATTGTTTTTACATATGACACTATGTGTCAGCATGCTCTTGATTTTCTTTTAGCCTCGCGAGACAGCAGCCACGGTGCTAGTAAATGTCTCAGATAACCACATTCTTAGTACCGGACAGGAAAGGGAGACAGTAACAGTGATGCCAGTAGAGGAAACTGGTGTGTTCATCACCTGGATGCTGAGAACTATAAAGAGCTTTAGAAAAAGGAGGAGCTGTATTTGTGCCTTTTTGCATGTGATAAAGACAGAGGCAGTAGTATTACATTATAGATCTGGAGAAGGAAAAGAACTCCTTGGCCACAGGCAGTCAAAAAACCGAGGCAGAGTGCTTGTGTGAATCACACAGACCACTATAAGCATAAGCAGAATCAATGTGCAAAATATGTATTTAGGGCACACAAACATTGTATTCCCCCTCTCATACAGTGCTCTACTCATAGGACTCCATCAGGAAATGGAAGTATGGATTTGTTATGAGCCAGGAACATAGGAAATCTGAAGAGAAGTAATGTGCAGCCCATTGGTTTCATTGGGTAAGAGAAGAGAAAAGCACTTTGGGATGCAAAATGGTTTGGCACCACTACTGAACTCATTTGGAAAGCAAATGGGGTAGGTGCCTCATGGTGCAGTAGCATAGCTTTCCCCCTTGAGACGACAGAAGATGAAAATGCATCAAGGAGGGTTCAGTGGAAAAACAGTAAAAGGGAGCCGGGACCAAAATTATGGCCACTCACAATTCAAATTCTTGAACATAGGCACATCTGAAAGAATTGTCTACTTGATCTTCCAATTCAACCAATCATATCCTCGTAGAAACAAGACACAAGGCAAACCTCCAATAAGTGGAAAGCAATTCATTGGAGTTGGAAGAACAAGAACAGAATATACTATGTGCCCAAGATAAGAATTTGGATTGTGAGTGGCCATTTGGCTATAATTAACTCTGAGTGCCAGTGGGGGTATCCAAAACATTGCAATGTAATGCATTGCACATCCCTTTAGCATTCAAAGGGTTAATGTCTCCTGTGCTTCTGCCTCTTCCTCCCATTACACAGTTCTTGGATCTGCCTCAGTAGTGATTTAAGTACATATGGATGCCAAGTCTTGGGGACTGCACGAATTCAGGGGCTTAGCTCACGGGCTGTTATGGAAAGAACAATTGCCTGATATCCAGTGTAATATTGTTTACCAGACACTGGCCTTCATTCAGTTCCTTCAGCTTTTATGACACAGTAGGGGAGATTCACTAAGTGGTGATAAAGTGGAGATGACTTCTCCAGTTCCTATGTTATTCTGTGGAGCCTATTCGCTATAATTTATTAAACTTTGGAGATTTTAGTGCATAGGCTCCATAGAATAACATAGGAACTGGAGAAGTAATAAACTGGAGAAGTCACCTCTGCTTTATCACCTCTTTATCGCCGCTTTGTGAATCTCCCCCAGTGAGCGAGTACAATTCACAAGCCATTCAAGATTATGAAAATTACTAATACTCATTATCTTTGCCTATTTAGCCATTTGCACTTTGATACATAGAGGTAAATGTGTTTCATATTAAACTATGTATGTGTTAGATCAGCATATCAATAAACATCAGCCAAAATTTGCTTAACACATTTTATAAACATGAAAGTTGGGGCTGAAATCATGATAAATACATCTGAAGTACAGATGTATTAGTGATTTTTAACTACTATAACAAAATAATGCTCAGGATGAAAAACTCTTGTAACATATATTATTACCAAAGGTTATTGAAAGGATGTACATTGACTTATTGGAATTTATCTATATACTTAATTTAAGAACTTTGATGGCTTTATTTTCTTTACTACTTTAGATTGTGGCCTAAAAGTTAGCAAGAGTGATGAGTTCTATATACATGGTCTCTGAGACACATATGCTCTCTATGATGGAAGGAATATCAGGGATATCCAAGCTCATCTCGACAGCTTACAGTTCTGGGTATCAAGATTACTCAGATTATCACACATTTAACCTATCTTAATTATTTACTAAAACTTCTTACTCTCTTGCACTGGAACAAATCACTCTTTAATCATGGCATGCAAGTAATGTACAGGTCTCATTTATTGACTAATGGGTGAAGTGGGTGACGTGTGTGTGTGTGGGGGGGAGGGGGGGTGCCAGGGGGATGAGCATGCATTTCTTTGTAATATGTTGCTCACCCCTTTGGCCCTCACAGGTTAAAAAAATGTTTTCAAAAGTAGACATGTCAATAGTCTTGCCATGGTGTATGACTTTTGACATTAAACTGTCTTCAGCAACCTCAGCTTGTTAGCCAAGTTTGTCTGTTCCTCATCCAGTTTTATTCCTCCTACACAGCTGTTTCTCTTTCAGTTAATGATTGCATTTCAACCCACATATTAAACTGATGATCACTAGCACCTGTTTGGTATAATTGTTTAATCATACACCTGACTATATGATTATAAAATCCCTGACTTTGTGCAAGTGTACCTAGAAGAATTGATTCTGTTTTGAAGGCAAAAGGTGGTCACACCAAATATTGATTTGATTCAGATTTTTGTTCTGTTCATTCACTTTGCATTTTGGTAATTGATAAAAAATAAATTAATATCATATCTATTTTTGAAAGCATTCTTACTTTACAGCATTTTTTCACACTTGCCTAAAATTTTTGCACAGTACTATATATATTTATTTATTTATTTTTTCGAAGTGTTTATGGTTTGCTGTCAGGGGGTACAGCAATCTGATTCTCAAGCTAATTGGCTGAGGAGGCAGGGGGAGAAGCCCTCTATCTCCTCAACCAATCCGTGGCACCATCTGAAGTCCAATGCCTCCTCAACCAACCAGTTCTGTGTTAAAATATATATATCTGCACTGCTCACATGCCTTTAGAAGGAAAAAAAAAAGTCAGACCACGTGGTGGGGCATCAGGATCCCTCCTGATGCAAGCCCCCCCAGATACTGATGTCCCAGACGATTCAGCTGGGAGGTCAACAGAGGTGACGCAGGAGCAACAAGGATACCCTGCTTCTATCCTTCCCAATCTACTGGGTAGGAGTAGGTGGATCTGGAAACCCTTTCACGTCAAAGTAGTTGGCTTTCCCTCACTGGCGTGAAATGGTTTCCCAATCCTGACCACTGTTACCTAGTAGTTCAGATAGGGTGGTACCATTCTGAAATAACCCACAAAAGACTCTGCTCCATCACTGAAGGCTCCTACGTGTAATGAAAAACAGGGAGTCAACTCCCCACAGACAAAGATAACTAGTACCCTGAGAGGCATGCAGAAGTGGGCTTGTCAGCCTTAGACTTCTGAGCAAACTTCTTGTTCTGCCAAGCCTATCTAGGCTTTGTGGAAGGGCGAGACTGAAAAGCTTGAGGGGGTTGAACCCTAGGCTCCCCAAACTGGCAGAGGTAATGAAAGCTACATGTCTTCTTAGGAAAAAAGGCACATTTTGGTGTAATCTGAGGTAAGAGTGTGTTTTTGCCACCTGTAGCGTCACTAATGACCTTGCTTAGGTCGGGCCCAAAAAGCTGCCTACCTACAAAGGGAAGAGACACCAATGACTTTTTGGAAGATTGCATAATCGACCAAATCTTGAGCCACAAGGTACCACACGCTGCTACTGAAAGGGCTGAGGAACATCCCCACTAATGGCTCCTGACAGTTGTTCACCCAGTTATTCACGGCTCTAGTGTCCCAAACCATAGCAAAACCAACCCCAGTGGCAGCAAAATTTGCCTTCAGTAAGGAGTTTAAGCACTTATCAGCCTGATTCTTAAGGGCTACAGCATCTGCCAAATGCAGAGCAGTAAGTTTAGCAAGGTGAGATATTGGGGGATCAATGGCAGGTGGAGAAGACCACTGAGATAAAGCCTCAGCAGAGAGAGGATAGAGGTTGGAAATGTGATTGTTAAGGAAAAGTCTCTTCTTAGACATTATCCGTTCCACCTGGAACACCTGGTGAAGACAGAAATGGGGAGGAAAAATGGGTGACCCCCTACTGCACCTTTGGAAGATGTCCCACCACAGAGGAGTCTCCAACTGAGAATGTCCCCTAAAGACAGGATCAATGTGTCTGACAGGGGGTATGGGGCATCAAGCAAGGAGAACCCCTTGAACTGATGAGGGGATAGAAGCAACTGAATGCAAACTGGCTCTTGCTCTGCAGTGGAGGGCCCCAGGGGAGTAGTATGGGCCCAAAGTGTAAAAGGGACATAGGGTGTCTGAATATTTCTGTGGAAGCCCAGTTTGGTATGAAGAACAGTGTGCTAAAGGGGTTTATCCCTTAATGACAAAAGACATGCCTGGACCGTCACAGATTTCGGTACTTAAAGAATCAATGACTGTTCTGGCACGTCATGGGCTAAATAATTATGCCAGGGAGGCTGCAACTGGACTGAAGTAGTCAGTTCCAGCCTTTACCCGGTGAGTCGGTACATGTGATCGCTGCACATGTGCCGGTTGAGCCAATGATAAAGGCAATGTATACTATACATTGCCTTTGTCAGTGTTCTCTGTCTCCTCACAGTGATAGTGAGGCACTGAGAAGTATAGAACAGAGCTCCCAGTGCCTCACATGGCCAAAAATGAGGCACCTTTGAGGCAATGGGAACAGTATTGGGGGTGGCGGAGTAAAAATATATAAAACACTTCAACCCCACTGAAAAATGATTTAAAGCAAGGCCAAAGTATTTTATTTAAACAGCATAATTTTTAAACACATATACTGAAGTTAAACAAACATTAATGTGAGTTTTATTACTGTGATGCAATGTGATACACTTATATACACATAGTCTGACTGCCTAAAAGAGGGACACTTGGGTCAGAAAGAGGGTCATAAGGATTTTTGCCTAAGGGGACAGTAACCCCCTAAAAAGGGATATTTGGGAGGTATTTATGAACATTAAAGGGATAGTAACACTTCGTTTTAACTTTATTTTATTTTGTAGGCATTAAAAAAACATGAAGAATGATATAAGTCTTATCTCTCAAACCTTTATGGTTTATGAGATATTCATAAGCAAAGTTCCCCTCCCCGCCCCTTTTACCTAGTGTAAGCCATCTCTTCTCAGATGTGAGTCTGGTTGTATGACAGTACAGATAACAGAAGGGGACACTTTTCTTTGTATGAAAACAATGAAAGCCCTTCCCCCCTTGACAAGGTTTTCAGCTTTTTCCATTATCTTAATTGAAGATTGTCCCTCTCTGCAGTCTATCTGGGCATCTCCCTTCTTATCTGGTTGAACAGGGGGGGGAAACTTTGTTTGTGAATATCTCTTAAACCATAAAGGTTTCAGAGATAAGACTTATATCATTCTTCATGTTTTTTTAATGCCTACAAAATAAAATAAAGTTAAAATGAAGTATTACTATCCCTTTAATACCTTTTATCCAGTCCCAATTAATAATTTGCATACTGAGCGGAAATTATGATAGGAAAGCCTATGCAAAGTTTTGGGGGGGGTTTCTTTTCCTCTTTTATTTTATTTTACTGAATGAAATGGTGGGTTATTTAGATATATATATAAATGTGGTATCAAAATAAAGACCTACTTATGCTTAAATAAATGGTATTTTGTTTGTGTGGATGAACTAAATGAATATGATGTAAAATATGGTGGAACAAAGGAATACTAAAATGGCCAAAACTGCTCTGGTCCTCTAGTGAAAAAAAAGACCTGGTCCTTAACCCCTTGAGTCCCAGGAGGGTATGAAACACATTGATTCACTATGTGCTGCATGTCTCTCTGCTGCCACTCTGACTATGTGATAGAGCAGGTCCACTTTGACCCTTGTAAGTGAAACTGGTGCAGATATATGTCCCTGTAAAGATTCTCCATATACTTCTATGAGACAAAGATGCTGCCTCGCGGGCTCCTGTTCTTAAAAGGGCTGAGTACCATAAAAGAAAAATTACAGATATAACAGAAATAATGCTAAAACACACATATATGCGTAGAGAAATGCAAGAAAATATAACTGGAATAAGTCTATCTGCTCTAATGGAAGGAGAAAGCTCATATTCAACAATGCAGCCATGGTCCTGAACCATACTGCATAAGCAGTCACCTTTATAAACATAGGATACAGGAGAAATGAGAAGGACTGAGTGCAAAACAGATAAGAACACCACATTTCAGTGGGTGCTAAGTGACAGCAGGGACATAAGAGAATGGATCATAGCACTCAAATGGTTACCTTATTGGTCTTCAGACTACCATTTGTAAATACAGAGTCTCAGAGATGTTTAATAGTGATGCACAGACGTATAATGAAGTCATCTTCCACAGGAAATGGTCCAGAATTATACCAGTGAACTGGTCAATTTAATTTCAGCTAAGCTAGTTAATGGAAGCTTGCCTAATGGGGGATTATGCAGCCCCATATCTAAACATACAAATAAAAAAGTCTAAAAACTAAGACAGCAGTGCTAGCTTGCCCTTTTCCTGAGGCAGGTCACTTGAAATTGAGGGGGTGGGGGTGGTAAAGTTGGAGGGAAAAGGGGAGTGTCTGCCTCAAAGACCCTGTCACGCCTTCTGGAGGAGGAAACTTTACCCCATTATTCCTGTGTTCCCCTTTGGATGTAAGAAACAATATCTAAGTTTGGCACCATCGCCTGAAAAAAAAAAAATGTGCTCAGCAGACGGGGGGGGGGGGGGGATAGAAGAGCACGTGGCCTGCAGTGGGCCTCCCCCCCTAAAAAAATGGTGTGCCTTGTCTATCTTTTCTTCTTGTATGTAGTTTTTACAAACATTTAAGCATGGGTATGCTATAATGAAACCTTAAAGACCCTTATCTTATGTATATATGATATAAGGAAGGGGGCCTTAATGACCCTTATGTCGAATATCTACATGAGATAAATTAAAAGGCTCAAGAGTGATTCCCAGAATTAAATTGGATCAAGATTGAATCCGGTATGCAAGATAGGCTAGAAAGCTTCCCTTGCAATCAAAAATATTTATAGAACCAGTCAAAAGTTTGAGTACATTTGCTTGAAATTAGGTTTATTTCATAACTGACAATTATTTACATTGTAAAACTTTCTTGAAATACTTGAGCTTCTCTGACCAACACTTTGCATATACAAATTATCATTTTAATTGCTCACCCCAAGGATCTCAGTGGAATCCAGACCTGGCCCCCTTGTTCACAAAAGTCCTTTAGCTCACTAGAATATCTATCCACTACCATAATGCTATGCTTGCGGATCATTCCAGAGGCCTGCACATTATTCTGCATGGGATTCAGAGCCAGTGAAAACTAGACAGAAGCCAGAAAAGTAGACAGGTGGCAGCCCTAGGCTGAGGTAAGACAGATGGGGGATGATAATGGGCCACAGGACATTGAAAAAGTTTCTGTCTATGGAAGGTATCAAGTTGGCAGGCTACATGTTTGACATGCCCGCAACTTTTGAAATCAGCAGGAAAATGGATGACATTTTGAATTCCAGGTTAGACTTGCAGACCCTTCAAATTCTGTTCCTCATGTAGTACATTTTCCCTATATCGCTTTTTCTTTTTTAAGTTAGTAATTCATATACTTTGAACCAGACAGATATGGAGAATGGGTGCACATGTGCAGTTGAGAGTTTTTACAGCTGTTAGTCACCATGCTTCTGCACAGAGGTATTGAATGGTAGAGTGGTGTCCAACACATTGCAAACAGTGAGTTGGAGACCTAACTGGCATTCAACGGGATTAAAAAGTCACATTTAAATCAATGCAAATGTGTATTGGTTTCCTGTGATGCATTTAGACTGCCCCAAAGTTGCTCCACTTTTATTTAGTGCATCTACCTCATAGCGCCAGCACAATCCCATGTCTTTATACAAGGAATGGGCAACATAGGGTCCTCCACCTTTTGCCAGACTACAACTCTGTAGTCTGTGTATGGACACCTTATTCTCTGGATAATATGAGTGTTCTGTAATACCACTGGGACAAATGTACTAAGAAAAATGGTGTAATTCTGGTGCAAACCAGGTGTGCTATAGGGAATAAATTAAAATTCCTAAATCCCCATTGATTTGTATACAGCTATTAACCCCTTAAATGACAGAGGTCTCCAACTCATTGTGAAGCACTACACTGGATTCCTGTCTGGCATTAAAGGGCTTTAAAGCATCATCTAAAGCAATGGGTATTTTTATTTGTTGTCTATGGTGCACTTGTTTTTCCCCAGAATAGCACCACTTTTGGTTAGTGCATCAACTATCATCCACCCCAAAACAACTGCATAATGAGGGGGGTGAAAAATCTGCAAACTACCATTGATTTAAATGGAGCCTTCAGCAACCTGAGTGTTAGAGTGGCTTCCTAGACATTAAAAGCCTCACTGTGGGTGTGGGTGGTGTTTGCAGGAAAGGCACCTGTTTGTGATAGATTAGATTTGTTGCGGGGACACCTGCAAAAGTTTTTGAAAGATGTTTGTTAGTTTGTGAGGGCAGGGGAAGAGATACTTTTGCTTGAGGAGAATTGGTGGGGTGTGACCTGGCTGAGGGAAGGGGTGATAGTGCTGCGGTTCCTTATTATATGTTCATAAACAAAATCAGCTCCTTCCACTCCCTGTACAAGAAGTGTGATGGATTGTGGGAGAGGAGTTGTCGTCTGTTGGTTGTCAGACAGTGCATGTATGAGTCTATGGCTACTGGGGGGACAAGGTTAGGGGTAACACAGTGTGACAAGACAGTGTATGTATGGTTCTGGGACTACATGTGAGACAGAGATACAAGGCTGGGGGGTCTCACACAGTATATGTGTGGTTCTGTCTGGCAGCCTTATCCCACTGGTATCCACAGACCCACATATACAAGGTGTGACCCCCAGCCTTGTACCACTGTAACATTTGTAGCCTCAGAATCATATTTACATTGTCTTTTACTCAAGTTTGTCCAAGTTGTAGCCAAAACACATACACTGTGCGACCTCCAGCATTGTACCACTATTCCACCAGTAACTCCAGAACGACATTTACATAGTCTGACACCCAACCATGTACCACAGGTAGCCACGGAATCCTATATACACCAAGTAACCCACAGCCTTGTACCACTCTCTCAATGGTAGCCCCAGAGCCACACTTATACTGTCTGCTTCCCCAGCCTTGTTCCACCACCCACTGGTAGGCACAGGACACAAAAATACTCTCTACCATATGTCAGGATGACAAAGGAGGGGGGAAGGGTAAAATGGGAGGGGGGCTGGTGACATGGGAGTGAAAGGAGTGGGACGATATATGGAGACAAGTGAACGGAGGTCAAAGCAGAGTAGGAATGACATGGGGAGGTAACTAATGACATTGATTTGTGGGAGTGACAGGGTGACACTGGGAGGTTCTGCATGACCTGGAGGAAGGAAAAGATGACAGAGGGATGGGAGGAGAGACTGGATGATGGGGGAGGAAATGGATAACACAGAAAAGGGGAATGACACAGGTAGAGGGGAGAGAACGGATGTCATAGGTAGAGAGGGAAGGGTGACACAGGGATGGAGAGATGACATGGGGAGGAACAGAAAGAAAAGATTACTTGGGAGGGTTGCGAGTTGAAGAGTAGAGGGTGACAGAGTGAAGTAAAGAGCCGTAGTTAAAGGATGTGCGAGGTGGGTGAGTGATGGAAGGATCCCCAGTCAGAGTGTGGGGGTGGGAGGGAAGGACAGTGAGAGGATGGGTGGGGGAGAGAGGTGAGCTGCAGTCAGATGGTGGAGTTGGGCGAAAGAGAGGGAGGTGATCCACAGTCATAGGGCGGGTGTTAGAGAAGGAGCCGCAATCACAGGGTGGCTGAGATAGGGAGGAGCCACAGTCAGAGAGTGAGTGAAGGAGGGAGGCAAGCCATTTTCCTTTGGGGTTGGTGAGAAAGGTGAGCTAGTCAGATAGTTGGTGAGAGAGGAAAAAGCAATGGCTCTGCCCTGCATGTCTAACTGCCCTTTCCTAGCCTAAAGGTGAGAGACACAGACCCAGACGTAACTCACCATATTTTTATTTTAGCATTTGAAAATATAGCACCAAATATAGCACCCAGGCAGCTGACTTTGAAAGCGTGAGCGTCTCTCTCTGACTCTTATTATTTATATATATATTACATATATATATATATATATATATATATATATATATATATATATATATATATATATATACACACACACACACACATAATTTTTTGGAATTTTTTTTTTTTTTTAATAAAATCCTTAATTTAACTTTTTTTTGTTATTTGGTATTTTTCCTATTTCTTTAGAACTGTTTTTCCATTAGAAAGTTATTTTCAGAAATAACAGATTTGATTATGGAGATTTTTTTTAATTTAATGCAATTTCTTGGCACATTCTTCTGTGGGATTTCATCTCTCTATGGGTGTTTGAAATGTCAGTCTCAGCTCCCATAGCGCCAGTCACAGATCAGAGACAGGAAGTGAAGCCTCCTCCTACCAAGTCTTGTGTAAGCAGAGTGGGTCAGTCATGTGACTAAGTATTAACCCCTGAACTACCAGGGCAAGTCAGCGGCAGTCAGGGGCACATAGCCAGTATTTTAGATAGTATATGAGGATGTACTGTTCTTTTAAAGAGTTCAACATCAGTCACAACATTTAAAGGGGATGTATCACCCCTATACAAGTTAGCCTGAATAGTTAGATTATATAGCAAATATGAGTAAAAGTGTATTAATTTCTTTTTTTAAAGCTCTATTTGGTCAAAATTGAATTAATAAATGCTGCCCTGCACCTACATCCTGATAGACTGTGGTTACCTGCTCTGTAACCACAATCCAAGACTCTGCCTCTGCTCCCATCCCTCTATCCAGCCTCCTCTGATGACGGAGGCTTTATGCCTGTAAGCTGGAGCGATCTCATTGGCAGAGATCAATATCTAGCCAATGAGACCACTCCAGCTTACATGCAGAAAGCCGCCGTCATAGGAGGAGGCTGGATAGAGGGAGTGGAGCAGAGGAAGAGTGACGGACTGCAGTACAGAGCATGTAACCACAGTCTATTCGGAAGCAGGTGCCGGACAGCATTTATTACTTCAATTTATTAAAAAAAAACAAAAAAAAAACTTTAAAAAAAGAAATATACATATAATCTAACTATTCAGGCTAACTTGTATAGGGGTGATACATCTCCTTTAAAACTTTACAATTCATTACATTAAATAAAGAAAAATACTATGCCTTTAATTTTTACTTATGCAGGAAATCAACAAAATTTATATATATATATATATATATATATATATATATATATATATATATATATATATACACTTTTCTATACAACTTCAGTCTGTATGATCTAAGCTCCTACTCTCTTTGATGCTCCACATCCTTTAAGCATCAGGAAATAGGAGAATTGGGACTACCGTATACTGGACATATATTGTATTGTTTGATTCTGTGCTTTCTTTGCTTTTTTGCTGACCCGAAATGTGTAGGCATAACCTATTGTACTGTACTTTTTTCTTCAATAAAACTCTTTAAAAAATAAATAAATTAAATAAATAACTGGACATGTTTTTAATGAGAAACTAATTTGCTTCAAAATTGCTCCATTTTTTGCCTTGTTACATAACATGCATTTGTTTCCTTATCTTGGCCCTGGTTTGCACTAGTGAGATATTGGTACATAACACCCTTCACGTCATTAGTTAATGTGTTGCAATGAGTTTGATATTCTCTGGTGCTATAAGGGTTAAATGTTGATATTGTTAGACCAGAGATATTTAGCACATATCAAATGACTGCAATAGAGTTTACTAAGTAGTAATGTCCCAACTTGCAATATCAAATTTAACTGAAGCACCTTAATGTGCTCATCTCCATTCTTTTTCTTTTTTTTTTCAAATGAACTATGTAGTGAGTTGATGTCCACAATACATACACTGTGTTTTTAATAACTGCAGATTTTACAAGCACATTATTCTTTCCATTAGGATTAAAAACCTCACCAAATAGCAATTTGTGAAAGAATTCTAGCAGGGCCCTGAGCCCAGAACTCTGACCTCTGATGAGATGCTTGGCAAAAAGAAGAAAATAAAAACTCTGGGTCTCCATAGAACATCTGGTTTGAATTAGAATCCCTTAAAAAGAAAATAGCCCCTGTGCTGAAGAAACTGGTATTCACTTGGCTCTGTCTATGTACTTTGACTTATTTCAAAATTCAGAAATAAAGTCTCAGCAGAGTAAGTGTCAATAATAATAGACTTCTTGGTGGCCTATACATGGCCCTGCATTCGCTGGCATTACCTGCTCATATTTCTCATGCATTGTCTTTATGTCATTATAATAAAGTTCTCAAGATTTTATTAGTAATGTTTTCGAAAATGATGTTGACTAATAAAATATCGCAGCAATGAAAAGTGCCCAAGGAACCCATAAGACTCTTGGCATATATATAGAGTTCTTAGAAATAAATGCAAATATGCTTAACATTACATTATTGATGGTACACATTTTTTTCTGTTTTTGGGGGCGGGGATACCCTATATAATAAAAGGCCAGCTGTCCGATGCAGTCATGCACAGTAGAGACTGCCCGAATGAACAGAATGCTGGGAGTTCTGTGCTGGGAGCATTCTGTGTGTTTGGGCAGTCTCCACGGTGCGTGACTGCATAGTGTGCTCCGCCAGTGAGGTGGCGGCAGTACACACAGCAGGACCTGCCTCTTAACCCTCTGAGTGCCAGAGAGGCACATAACGCATTGCTTTGCAATGCGTTGCGTACCCACTCTAGCACTCAAAGGGTTAACATCACCCGGACTTTGACACATGTACATGGGCTTTTACACTAGTAATTAGATAATTTGGAAACAATCATGACAATCATTTACATATTTGTTATATTACTTTGCTTTAAAAAAGTTTTGCTGTGATACAGATTTTGAAAAATGTAATGTGGTTATGTTTGCATTGGTTATTTGATACATGGTTTATATATTTTTTTTTTTAAGCAAAGACTTATCAAGATGAAAAATGTTTCCCATTTGTCTTTTGATTTTTTTTCATTCCTGCAGTGTTGGGAGAGGTCTGCAACACACTGTAATGACATCTGGCACTAGAGGTACTCAAGAAACAGCCTGCGCTGTGTTAATGTGACAACTGCATGTGCTGAAAAGAAGTAATGTATTCCATATATAGAAACTGACATACACTTGATTCATTTTAAGGACAAGTGTAGAACATAAAATGTATGAAGAAATGACAAAAAAAGAAACATTTCTACTACCACAAGATAATCAAGTCTCTGTGTATTTAAAATGCATTTCATAATTAATATACTCTATCTATGCTACATAAAATATCTATTTACTTTGTTGAGGCATTTATTAACATCTAATATTTTACTAATAGAAAAACCTTTGACATTGTGTTAATTCATAAATTCCTAGGCTTTTTCCCCATTAATATTTTTGCTTATTTTTAACTAGATTTTTTTTTCCTATCAAATATGTTGGGTATTAATTTCCATAATCTTGGATGTGCTGTTTTGTTATTAAAAATACAATATAATTCCAGATACAAAAACCATATAAAAAGGGCTTTTTTCTCCCACATTGGTCAGAAGCCTCGGTTTTAATGTTGCTCAACAAAGGCAACAAGAAATGAGTAAAAGGAATCCATAGAGGATGACCTACAATACATGAGAAAAATATAACTTGTAACAATGCAACTTAAAGGATACTGATACTTAAAATGTAAAAAACAATATGTTGTAGGGTTTATCCCCCTGAGTAAAACAAGAGTACTCCCACTGCTGAAAGGTGTTTCATTCAAAAGTTATGCTCTGGTCAGTTGACCATAAATCTCCATAGGATGGTGTAGCAACAGACCACTGTACAATTTCAGGCCACTGTGATATTGCACCTAAAAAATTCAACTTTGAAAATTAATAACTTTTGAATAAAACACCTCTCAACAGTGGGAGTACTCTTGTTTTACTCAGGGGGATAAAACCTACAATTTTTTTTTTTTTTTTTACATTTTAAGTATTACTTAAGAGAATATGTCTTTCAATTACATCACATATTAATTTATACACTTTCCTTTTCATCTGAGAATGGTTAAGGAGTAAAGGGAAGGAGATTCAACAATCAATCATCCCTTCCTTGACAATATAAAATATAGGGTCTACAGACCCAATTTTAATTCTTAACAAATTATAATTAAATCTCATTATAACCCTCTTGCAGGAGAATATGTGACTTGAAACACCCTTATCATTAAGGGTAAAAGAAAAAGAATACTGCTGTGGTACTTTGTAGACGTGGTAAATATAGTAAAGTGAAAAAAAGACGCATTTAGAAAATAAAAGCAGATGCAGAATGAGGAAGATAGGTATCTCTGTACAGGGCTAGGCTAAAGGAGACCAAAGCGCACACACAGGTGAAAATTGCCCAGTCAATAAAAAAGGGGGATAAAACATTTTTAGATATATAAGTGAAAGGAGGAAAATGAAACAAGGAATAGGTAGACTGAAGACAAATTATGGAAGTTATGTAAAGGAGACTAAAGGGCTAGCTGATTGTCTCAATTAATATTTATGTTCAATTTTTAAAGAGAAATGTTAAGGGAAGGGACCTCTGTTAGAAAAAAAAATTAACAAGACATGGGAAGCATGCATGTTTACGGAGTTCTACTTCCACACTCTAAAGTAAAAACAGATAAATTGATAGGACTAGATGGGGTACACCCAAAGTTATTAAAGGAGCGTTCTGGCAAAACATTTAACAGGATTATGCAGTTAGTCACTAAAAACAGGAGTAGTACCAGAAGATTGGAAGGGAGGAAATGTAGTACCACTTCACAAAAAAGGTAGAAGGGAAGATTCTGGAAACTACAGACCAGTATGTTTTACATCAGTAGTGGAAAAATTAATGTAAACCATATTAAATGGATGGTAATGTCCCATAATTTTTTTTAGCATTTAGTAGTGCTTAAAAACTTGAATTGAATGCAAAAACCATAGCTCTCAAACCACTATGGTTTGAGAGATATCGGCCGACGACACGGCACGGCCGACACGGAGGCCCTTCAGCAGAGCCGCAATCGCGTTTTTTAAAAAGAATGATTTCATTGGAATGGTCTACAAAGTGTGCTTGCAAACCAGGCACACTTTGTAGGCCATTCCAATGAAGTCATTCTTTTTAAAAAACACAATTGCGGCTCTGGTGAAGAGCCTCCGTGTCAGCAAGAAACATCAAACTTTGAATGCAGATATCTCTCAAATCATAGCAGTTTGAGAGATACTTTGTTTTGCATTCAATTCAAGTTTTTAAGCACTACTAAATGCTAAAAAAAATTCTAGGACATCACTATACCTTTAAAGGAAAGAATTGGTAAATATCTGAATTTAAATGGATTGCAAGATCCCAAACAGCATGTGTTTATAGTAAGTAGGTCTTGCCAAACTAACCTCAGATTTTTTTAAGTGGGTATCTAAAATAATAGATATGGGGGTAGCAGTAGAAATAGCTTATAAAGATTTCAATAAAGCATTTGACACTGTCCTCATAGAAGACTCATTAATAAATTGCAGTGTTTGGGTCTGGATGTAAAAATAGTTGAATGGATAAGGCTGAGTGACAGGAGACAGAGGGTAATAATCAATGGATGATATTCAGAAGAAGGTTGTGTTACTAGTGGGGTACCAAAGGGATCTGTACTGGGGCCCATTCTTTTTACTATTTTTATTAGTGTTATTGCAAAAGGTCTTCAAGGTAAAGGATGCTCTTTTTGCAAGATACAAAGATCTGCAGTAGGGTATACATTCCAGGGGGAATAAGTCACAAGTCAAATTATTTAGGTCTATTAGAAGACTGGACAAGTGTGTGGCAGCTGCAGTTTAATGCTGATAAAATAATGCACTTAGGACATAAAAATCCAACGGCAGAATATAGTATTAAGGGTACTATGCTATCAGAAACAACAGTGGAAAGGGATTTGTAATTTTTTCTGATGAGTTAAAGGTAATGCACAAAAGCAGCAGAGAATGTTAGCAGGGTGCTGGGTTGTATAGCTAGGGGCATTAGTAGCAGAAAAAGGAAAGCAGTCATTTCACTCTACAGATCTCTGGTTAGACCTCACCTAGAGTACTGTGAATAGAACTGGAGAAGACATCTCCAGAAGGACATAGATAATCGAGAGAGACTTCAGAGAAGGACTACTAAAATTGTGAATTGTATAAAGAAACATCAGGATATACTAAAGGATCTGAACATGTATAGCTTGGAAGAGAAAAGAGAGAGATGTGATATGATAGAAACATTCAAATACATGAAGGGATTCAACAAAGTGCAGGAGGGAAATATATTTCAAAGGAGTAAAAAGTAAGGACAAGAGGCCATAGCCTAAAACTAGAAAGGCAGAGGTTTAGATGTAAGGACGTTTTACTTCACTGAGAAGATAGTAGATAAGTGGAATAGCCTACCAGCAGAAGTGGTAGAAGTTAATACAATGACAGGATTTAAGCATGCATAGGATAGACATAAGGTTGTCCTGAACATAAGACAAGACCAAGGACCAAATAAGGTTTGAAGTTTTTACAGTAGGAAAAATGGGTAGACTAGATGTGCCCAATGGTTCTTATCTGCTGTCAACTTCTATGTTTCTAAACATGCTGTTAGATTACAATTAGCATCACACTGATGATTATGGGAATTGTACAGCAACAGTTAAAGAGCAACAAGCTGTGCCTTACCAAGTTCTTCTGGCCAATCAGACTATGAAGCCTTAACTAGTTAATCATTCTGTATAATCCCCTGCTTTATCCGTGCTTCCTTCCTGACTAAAGGGGCAGATTACACATCTGAGGGGAGGTGGCTTACACTAGGTAAAATCGGCAGAAGGGGGATACTTTATCATTCAATGACTCTGACAGTATTGAAATAACACTCTCAATGGCCCAAATACTATGAAGATTAATTGAGGCTGCTTTTTTTTACTATCCCTGTAACGATATGGATTTGAGGACACAATGATTTGAATTACTTCTCTGTATTTACTGTAACAGTATTTATGCCTTGGACCATATAGTAATATACAATATTGCTTTGTTTTGAATCATTAATGATGGGAGGATGGACATAGGACATGAGGCATAAAATTCTTAAGTAAACCACAAAAACAAAGGACTTCTAAACCTTTCACTTCTGGAATAACAAATATAAGAAAGGCTTGCCTTAAAGACTTAACTGACAGATTTCTATAGCCTTTTCTCTAGTACAAAAATATGATTTCCCTGAAGGTTGGAAGCTTAGTTTTCAACAAGGTTTTCACATCATTTTAAAAATCATATTTTGGATGACAAAAATAAAGACAACATTCATTTGAAATAAGCCTGAATTATTTGCAGTTGAGGGAATGTATATTTGTTTTGATTTAAGGTCTTACAAAGTTGAGGCCAACATGCAGAAGAAAAATATTAAACTATCTATAACCTTGTGTCAACATATGATGCTACTGGGAATGGTAACTGGACTAATTTTCCAAGGAAAATTAATTACTTATGACTTACAGTTGTGAAAGCAAACAACGTAAGCCTGGATTAGGGGACTTTTAATTTCTACTTGGAGTAGCTATTAAATTGATTTCATATAAATCATAGTATGTAATGGAAAGCAGGACGAAGACGAAATCTTAGACAATGACTGACAGAGAACAAGTTGTGTATTTATATATCTGATGTAGGCTAAGGTCACATATATTAATCATTATCTAATAAAACATGATTTTCGTTTCTAAAGCAATATTTCCTATATTTGCTAAAAAAAACTTGACTGTGGCTAGACAAACTACAACAAAATATAAAATGAAAGCAAGACCATGCAATGTGCCTTTGGTTTTCCCAGACACACACAGGGCAATCTTATATAATAATTTGGTAGGATGTATGTCACAATGCAGTCATGCAGTAGAGACTGCCCGCATTTGGGTAGTCTCTACTGCGCATGACTGCATCACGTGAGTGAAGCGACACAAGACTGCATCGTGCGGAGCAGTGAGGTAGCGGCCGCTTAACATTACCCGAACCTTGGCCTGAGTACACTGGCTTTTACACTAGTTATCTAATAAAACATGATTTTAGTTTCTAAAGCAATACTTCCTATATTTGCTAAAAAAAAAAAAAAACAGCTTGACTGTGGCTAGACAAACTACAACAAAATATAAAATGAAAGCAAGATCATGCAATGTGCCTTTGGTTTTCCCAGAAACACACGGGGCAGTCCTATGTAATACAGGAAAGCATTTATACAGTACTAAATGTGGTGAATGTACTATATACTTGATGTGTGCAATCTTTCTCTCTCCAGCCGTTAGAGACTACAATTACCAACATTTCCAGCCCTCCAGCGGCTAATTGGGGATGATGATAGTTGTAGTCCCCAACAGCTGGGGAGCTAAAGATTTCCTAAACAATGTATATGAATAATTTCCTATTTTTTTCTTTTTACATTTTTAACAATGATTTCCCAGATTTCTTTTTTAATCATATCACTAATTTTACAATGTGTACATATATTTTATTTATCTATTTATTAACATATTTCCACTGTTTTCTTTTTAATTTGAAGTGTTATTAAACAGTATGGATTTTTTTAAACCCTTTGAGTGCCAGAGGCGTGCGCAACGTATTGCTTTGCAATGCATTGCGTATCCCTCTGGCATTCAGATGGTTAAAGAAATAAGGCATTGCAATAGCATGTTGAGAGATATATGCATGAAAGAAAAGAACAGTATTAGGGATCTTTTTTGCTTTCTAGGACTTAACCCTTTGAGAACAAGAGCGGCCTGCAATGAAGAATGTGTTGGGTACCCCTCTGGCACACAAAGGGTCAAAAGTACTTTTTGCATCAAAGGGAATTTTTATTTGTCCAATATAGTACATTAATTTGCTCCAGAATTGCTCACCTTGTTTTATGCACATGACCCAAAATGTTAAAATCTTAAATCTAAGGAACAGTAACAGAGTTGAGAAGAGTATGACTACATAATAAAGGGTGGTCTGAAGTGGCTTAAACCCTGACAAAAAGTAAATTCTAAAGTTTACCTGTCCCTTTGTAACAAGTGATTTTAAAACAAGCTTCCAAAATAACCATGTTTAATAGTCATTTTTAAAGCGATCGTAATACTTGAATATATCTTTATTTTATATTGTAGCCGTGGAAAAAAAACATTTAAAACAATATGTCTTATCTCTCTTGAGAGTGATTCTCAAGTAAAGTTTCCCCTTCCCTGGATGCATCAGTCAAGTCTGCCATCTAGTCGACTTGGAATTCGATCCACAGACCAGCTGGAGGCTCTTCACCGAGATCGCAAGATATAAAAATAACTAGTTCATTGGAACGGTCTACAAATTGTGATTGTAAACCAGGCACACTTTGTACACCATTCCTATGAAGTAGTTATTTTTATATTTTGTGATCTCGGCTCTGCTGAAGAGCCGCTGCCAGTCTGTGGACCGGATTCCAAACCTGTCAGCTAGAGCACTGACGTCAGTCAGGGGGAAACTTTACTTGAGAATCTCTCTCAAACCATAAAGGTTTGAGAGAGAAGACTTATATCGTCTGTAATGGGTTTTTCATGGCTACAATATAAAATAAATATACATTCAAGTATATCAATTTAATACCAAACAATAGCTTAGGAGATATTTCGTTTTATTTATATGTCAGTTTATGTGGCCGAGCTAGAACCTCCTGGTAGGAAATGACAGTTGGCAATGCAGATCTATGTGGTCTGTTTGAGTCCTCCAGTCATGGCTGACATGTAAAAATAAAGCTAAATATCTTATAAAATATTGATTTAAATAAAAAAAGACTAACATAAATATAGTTTGCTTTATAAAGCTCCTTCAAAATCACCTGGTTGTTTCAAAGCGACAATGCTATTCTTAAGGGATATAATAAAGTTCAAGATGGCACTCTTACTATAACAAGATGGCATGTCCTTAAATTGGAGGGTAGAAAAGTAAGTGGAAATGTAAGAAAACCAAGTCTATGGAAAAGGTGATAGATACATGGCCTATCCTCCCAGAAGAACGGTTTCAGGCTAAAAACAGCAAATTAATCTACTAACTATTGGGGGAGATGCACTACAGGGCAATAATGGGCTAGAGGGATGAAGTGGTGTTGATGGCATATTGACAGCATGCACTAAAATGTTTTCACCACCATATCCCAGTGAATCCGCCACCAATCCACCGCAATCTGTTGGCATCCCCATGAATCCACCATGCCATTGACAGGTTTATGATTTTGCTTGAAAATGGCTCATTCACATAATTAAATAATAAAGTTTAATGAGTAATTTTCTTATCCATGTGGGTGCTTTTATATGTTAATTTGTCACTTTGCGTGTAGTGGACACTTATGGTTAACCAAATAACATGTGAACGTGATATAGTTCACTTGCACTTACATCGCTAATACCCCCATCTGTTTTACCTCTTAATATTTAGACAGAGTCTGGTGAAGTGAACAGATGAGAGTGGATGCCAGTGGTGCTGATTGGCGGAGCATCATCTCTCATGCACTTACCTCGCCGTTCAATGGTTACAAACGAAAATAGGTGAGGGTATTGGAAATATAGGGGCATGTGAACTATATCATGTTCTCAGGTCACTTGGGTAACTAAGTCTCCACTACATGTGTATGGTTTTACGTGCTGTTATTGTCACTGTGCCCTTATCCACCAGAGGTTCAAGTAAAAGACAGTTTTTTTTTACTGCTTTACTTTTTTTTTTTTTTTTTTTTTTTTACCCCTTTCAATCCCAGAGAGGTATGCAGTGCACATCCTATGGCACTAAAAGGCTTAGGAAGTGATGCTGTTAGTGGAGCTGAAGTCTGAGTACATACTCTCCACTCCCCCCAGTGGGCAAGTGGGGAAGCAGAGATGATGCGCTCAGACTTTAGGTTTATAGAAATTCTGGCCATGTGCAAAAGAGGGTATCCCTTCCACATTTCCAGCAGTTGCCATCCTTCATGCTAATGAGTAAATCATCCCCTGTGCCCTTGCATCCCTAATTAGCGCATATGGCATTGCCCCAAAGTGCTTCTTCCACTTGGAATGGATATATGGCTATTCTAAGAATAAAATAAGATTTTTTTCAATATATAAAGAAATGGGCAAACTATCTACAGTTATATTTATTTTCATTAAACTCTTCATTATGATGTGCCACTGAGCAAACATTATACTACACAAGAAAATAGAGCCTATTGTCACATATGCTACTATCTACCACCACGCATCCAAGCACATATCCCTACATACTGTACATCAGGCAGGAAGGAAACACTGGGAGTGGATATTTCTGTCTGTAAAATCCCTACACATTACATGTGTGCACAAACTTACATAGGATAAGTCATTCAGAACCTGGCATACAGAGGTAGTGTACATAAATGGAGTATTCCTGTACCCACTCACTAATAAATATGTTAAATATACAAATAATTATAAAAAAGGATACATATAGATACACAAATATTTATGTAAACAGTTAACACACACACATACTATATATATATATATATATATATATATATATATATACATATATATATATATAGTTAGTATTAACCCTTTGAATGCCAGAGGTGTATCCAACTTCACAATGCATTGGACACCCCTCTGGCACTCAAACAGATAGGTTCCCTGTGCGATGATCATTCATACATTGTGGCATATGCACAAAAGCAGAGAAATCTTAGGGCAGATCAAATATAATACAAGGGACTAATAAAAATCCAGTTGGCTTAAATATACATGTTATCCCCTTCAATAGATCTGCCATGGAACTGCTCCATTTCTGTGTATGGTTCACAGCCTGCAAACTAGCAGAGCTGAGAAAAAACAAACTACATTACACTGCTTAAAGAAGCACCAAAATCTAAAAATGAACTGAGGTTACATCCATTTAAATACCCTGTACTGCATGCTAACATTTGTAAAAAGAATCTGTTTCCTGAGGCCTAAAACCTAGTCATGAATATACTCTGTGGTAGCATCCATCTTTCCTTTCCGGGGTTCCCTGACTCGTACTACCACAGCAGTCTTGATTGGTGTCTCAGAGGTGATAGCCATAACTGGGAACTTAGTCTTCTTAAGCCCCCAGAGAAGGCTCAAGTGGTGCGACTGGGGGATGTAAATGACATGATTTGCTTCGCAAAGGGGTGGGGCTTAATAGTGTGTGTGTGGGGGGCAAAATTGTGTCATAAAGTGGCCGGGAAGTGGAAGAGAAGTAGGCAGAACAGGGGGAAAAGGAGGAGAAGTGGGTGGGAAGTGGGAGGAACAGGGTGGGAAGAAGTAGAAGTGGGCGGAGTTTCTTAAGAAACACACCATCACCACCAGAGAATCAGTCTCTTTCCCCTGAGATCTGGTAATTAACTGCAAAAACTGGAGTCTCCAGGGCAGATCCGGAGATTTCCCATGTATGGTGATAGTGCGATATTGTCTGTAAACAACCTAAGGTAATACAGCAGATTGTCTGAATGCAAGAGTGGTGAGAACTACTCTCAACAAGTTATCTGCATTGGCTCTCTCATTATAAACAGTACAAACAAACTTACCCAAAGGGCCTCTGAATAGGACAGTCTACAAATGTTTTAAAATGATGCTCAGGATTATAAAAATATGATTTTATACATATTACCTTTAAAGGAACAGTAAACACCAATCACTAAACTAATTTAAAGTGTTAGTAATGTCTAAAAAAAACTTTTTTGCATTTAGAAGAGCTTAAAAAGCTGATCTATGTGCAAAAAAAACATATCTCTCAAACCGCTATGGTTTATGAGATACGGGCGTTTAAAGTTTGATTTCTCCTACTGACATGGAGGCGCTTGAGAAGTGCCGAGATCTTGTTACTTACACGGAATCCCTTCATTGGAATGGTCTAAAACGTGTGCCTAGTGTTCAGGCACACGTTTTAGACCATTCCAATGATGGGATTCCGTGTAAGTAATGAGATCCCGGCACTTCTCAAGCGCCAGCGTGTCGACCGACACGGATCTCCTGCTGACAGCTTTACAGCTGTCAGTAGGAGAAATCAAACTTTAAACGCCCGTATCTCTTAAACCATAGCGGTTTGAGAGATACTTTTTTTTTGCATTTAGATCAGCTTTTTAAGCTCTTCTAAATGCAAAAAAGTTTTTTTTTAGACATAACTAACACTTTAACCACCTTAATGCCCGAGTGCCGTGCTATGACAGTAGAGTGGTTTTTGTGTTAAGGACCAGTGATGGTCATAGCACGTCACGTACATTTTACTTACAGCACTCCCAGAGGATGTCTGTAAGTAAAATCAGGGAGTGAAATTGACCTCTCCAAGACTGGAGCAGTCACAGGTCACATGTACCAGCACATTAAAACACTAAAGTGGTCCTTAAATGAAGGTTACTTCCCAGGACCTTGGACATTAAGGGGTTAAAACCTGGGCCATGTATCCTTACACCATTAAAATAATTGGGTTATACGCACCCAGCAGCTTGCCCAATCTCACAATGTTTCTTTAACTGTGAGATGAAGAGTGTTCCATTTCTGGCTTGACTGGAGACTGGCTGCTATGTGGTTAATGACAACAAACTTCCTAAATTCTTAAACTATCAGAGCAGCAGTGTGATTGCACAAGGTGGGGATTCCATCTCTGCTCTAGGGTTTACAGAGTTGTTAAGTTTGTCCTTTTCAGCCCCCACAGTAACCAGTCATTGATCAAGCCACAAATTAAGCAGCCTTCACCCTACACTTAAAGAAACAATGTGGGATTGGGTGAGCGTCTGGGTGAGTAATAACAGCGCCAGAGAGTTATCCAAAGCATACCTCTCTGGCACTCACTGTGTTAAGGAGAGGGGTGTGTGTAAAGCATTGTATTAACCCACTGTTGTAAAAGCCCGTGTTCACGGGCCAAGGTCTGGGTAATGTTAAGAGTCCGGTCCTGCTCTGTATCCTGCCGCCGATGCAGTCATGCACTGTAGAGACTGCCCGAAAGCACAAAATGCTCACAGCACAGAACTCCCAGCATTCCTACACCTCCCAGCATTCTGTGTGTTCGAGCAGTTTCTCCTGCGCATGATGGCTTCTGACAAACATCCTAGCGAATTATTATATAGGATGAGATTGCATTGCAGTTTAGTGGTAGTCAGGTACAAAGGCCAAGGTATGAAGTTAGTTTAGTGATTGGGGGTTTCCTGTCCAATTGCATACATGATGATATATTATACCAACCAATTTCATTTTCAGATAGTAGTGTTCCTGTAACAGAGCAGTAAACCCCATTATGAGAATATATATGTTTTAGGGTTTTCATATGATTAAAACAAAGTCATTCCCAAGTTTGGGAGCTGTTTATTTAAGAAATTATTAAAGAACAAATACATAGTTTAAGGTTTTTTTGTTTTTTGTTAAACCAGGAGAAACGGTCACTATTACCGCCTGTGAAAAGCTGAGTGTTGCAGACACAAGCTTTCCATAGAGAGATGTAGCAACAGCGTCACCTTGCAGCATAATAATAGTAATAACTTGTTTTGCTCTATAGGAAAAAGCTGTACAACATATATATTTTCATAATTAGGTTTTCCTGCCCCTTTCAGTGTATATATAACCTCAGTCCATTATTAGATGTTAGTGTTCCTTTGATAGTTGACATTTTTAGTGGGTCACACAGGTTGCACATTTCAGCCAAGTAGGCCTTTCTTTTCCATTTTTTTTTGCTGGGGGGGAGGGGGGGTTGAAATTCTGCATATTGTTTCACTCACTTGTCTAAACGTTTTACCTCAAACACTCACAGGTTTAGTAATCCCTGGCACACTTTAAGCTTGGCACAACTAACCATAACCATCCTGACACACTGCAGCACGCTCGTTGCACTAGTTATGTGTGGTCGGAACATGCCAAACATCAAAAGAAGATTAAACATATATTCTGAAGTGTTATGAAATTCAAGTGTGAAATTTCTTCAGCCATTATTACTCAAACGCAGGAGATCTGGATTATGAATGTGCCTAAGGATTTACACTTTTTATTTTTTTACCTTTACAATGAATTGTGTGGCCATTAACCTCTTGAATGCCAGATGGGTATTCAATGCTATTTGTTTCGCCCACTTATACCAACAGAGTTAAGCAGCATCTTATCGGGCCACAGTTTATAAAAACATTTAGGGCCTTATTCACCAATCTAAAGCGGTGCAATTCTGAAGCAAACCATCTGCACCATGGGAGGGGGGGATGAAAATTCCCATTGATTAAATGGAGCTTGTAGGCTCTTGAAATACCTCCCCAACATTCAAGGGCTAAGGTCCCCATTTAAATTAATAGGATTTTGCAGAATGTCCATTACAAACTTGTGATGCAGTTGGTTTGCTCTTGAATTGAACCTCTTTCACTTGATGAATAAGGGACTTTGGGGTTTTATTTTTCATTTTATATTTGTTTTTGAAATTCAGAATCTAAATTATACTGTATATTTTACATTCATTTTAAATGATATGTAATAACTCTTATCCACTTACATCAGTATAGCCCAAAAAACTAAATGGCCCCTATGAATCTTCCCCTTGTGCATTTGCTCAAGAGAGAACACCTTCACTCAGTGCTGGATTTCACATTCATGGAGGCGGACATGACAGTTGTTTGCAGTTTCTTTCACACTGAAGCAGAGTGTATGTGTCTACTTAACACTTTAAGGACCATAGAGGTGTGCAAAGCATTGCAAATCAATGTACCATACATCCCCCTCTAGACTTATTAGGGTTAAGATTACCATGCACAGTTTGTAACCCGCAGCCCCACCAGTAGCACGGACACAGACATGGCTTCCAGGACTGACTGAAGGCTTTAGCCGAATCACATAGTAAGGAGAAAATTCAGAGGGGCCATTATGATTTTCAGGCCACAGTAAAGTAAGCCAAGGATTTTTATAAGGAGGTGTTACTTCTCCTTTAATACTGAAAACTGTGAGGACCATATGCACAAATAGAGTGGAGCAATTCTAGTACACACCACCTGCACCAGATGGGACAAATGAACATATCCACTGATTTAAAAGGGGTTTTAACCCCTAGAATTCAAGAGATGTCTCCAATGCATTACTTTTCAATTCACTGGAGACCTCTCTAGCACTCAAGGGGTTAAAAGTCCAATTTAAAATAATTTTTGTGCTGTTGGTTTCCCCCAGAATTGCTCCATTTTTTCTTTGTACATATCACCCAAATGAACATCTTACTGTAGTGCCACTGGTAGCAACTGCTTTACATTGGGTATGCAGCACTTTTGTATTAAATTTAACAAGCAACAGAGATCTTAAATGTTCATACACTTATATACGTCCTGTAATAATGGCTTTCACCATCAGCGAATCGGTTTTGTAGTAAGCTCATACAGCAGGTTTAGTGTAGCATTTTGAAATTCATAGACCACAGAGGTGCTGTTCACATAAGCGATCTGAGAACACCCTGTTAACCACCAGATTGTTCACAGCAACATGAGGTTGTGATACTCATTGAAACCACCTATAAGCTGTCAACCCACCTGGGTGCAAGACAATCACATATTACGGACTCTGACGTAGGCCAGACATCCATCACATCAACAGCACCACCACAACGCCACCTCTTTCACAGGATCACTGGAGAAATACAGTACTTGCAAGCAACTTGCCACATGAACCTAGCCTTAACCCAAAGGTTACACATCACTTTCAACTTATTTTATGGTAAACTAGTTGAAGAGCCTATAACACTGGCCACAGTGCCAGTGCCATCAGCTCCAACTTACCCTCACATACACTGCCCCATCATCTCTACACTGCCATCATCTCCATCTTGCCCCCCATCAGATCCATATTACCCCATCATTTCCACATTGCCCCCCAGTGTCCGTTTCCTACCTCTTCCCTGGTGGTCCAGTGGCAGGAGAAGTCTGTATGTGCCTCCATTGGCACAGACCTGTAGCTGCTGGAGCTCCCGCTCGGTCTTCTCTTCATGCAGAGCACTGGGAAATGATGTAATCTCCCAGAGCTCTGTAATACTAAAGAGCCAATGAGGGAGCGCAGCATCTACAGGTCTGTCCTGAAGGAGGCACAGATCTGACTGGGCGGTGGGGGGTTAGTGCGGGCGGCGAGGCAACCTTTTTTTTTTTGTTGTTAAAAGGGCACGAGGGTACTTTGGACAAAAAGGGCACGTTCTCAAGCCCCCCTTGGTGTCTATGTGTGCACGTGCCTGATTAGAAGAAATGCTGGCACAATGCTTTACATCAAGTATATGCATCAGAGCCTGGCACAGACCACCCACAAAGTTAGTAATGACCTTCAGGGACCCACAGACTTACTTATTTCAGGTACAAGTTTTACACTTTTTCTTACTTAAAATTTGTATTTTATCAGAAAGTTGTTAAAAAATAAATTATACAGGAATCAGAAAAAGCTATGGTTAAAGGTAGTACCATACTAGCCATGGACAAACTTGGTGTAAAAACAGCTATTTTAAAATATGTGTATATGTATTTATCTCTGTACAGTTATTTTATATTTTGACCTTTATAAGCAGACTTGGTTCCATTTTCCCCTCTACTGTCTATCTGGTAAATCTCCCCCTGCAACAATGATAGCAGTATTAGATTTAGTAGCTGTTTCATGTAATGAGCAGACTACAATGTAATCTATGGCCTATTTCCTGGATCTTCTGGCAATATCAAGATTTGTGAATGCTATCAGACTCATGTGGAGAAGGCGTTATTACCACAATCAACATGAAAGCTTAAATAAATTCATGGAGATAAAGCATGTAGCATACTGCTTTCAATAAAACGGATACTTTCCAGTAAATAATGCTACAATATGTCACAAAAACTTTAAAATGTACTGACATTCAGAGTGCATCAGTACATTGGAATGGCAATATCCCATACTATAAAAAACAAACACACTATTTTTAACCTGTAGCATTTTTCCTGCATATCACCAACATATTAATGTTGAGGTTTTAGTCATATAACGTGGACATAGTATGCCAAGGTTGCCACCATGCCAAGGTGCCCCATTATAGGCAAGTCCTAACATTATTTATTTTGTCCTATGAGCTAAATCTCTCTTACTTCACTAATTTACTAACCTTGATTTACTTTATCCTGGAAGCTGTATTTTTGTCAGCTTTACTCGCCTCTCTTTAGTTCTATAATAGCGCTATTAAGGAAGCCTATTTCAAAAATGAAAACAGGTAATTGTGGATTTGTGCTTCTGGCACCCCCTCTACAGTACGAAAGCCTGTACCAATGGGGTACAATTATACTTGAACGAGAGACGGCTAATGAATACAGTAGGAAATTCCATAATTCAAAGATTCAATCCATTTGAAAGGATATAAATGTACAAAAGCCTATTTTTCCTTTAGCACTACATTCTACAAAATATTTGTGCACACCAGGTTAGGGGTAGAGTCACAAGTCACCCCTCATTTGATGTGGTGGGCTATCTTATTTCCAAAATGGTATGTTTTATCTACCTTTTCTTCATTTCTGTAGTTGTTACAACCATTTTAGTATAGGCAAGTAATCTTTGTAAAAATGTAACAGAATTGAAAGATTGTAGTTGGAGTAGTTTTGTGCTTCTGGCACCTCCTATACCAGCTGGATACAATTTTTCTCATTGTCTCAGTAGCTAATGATATAGTAGGAAATTCTATCATTTTCAAAGATTTAGATTTATTTGAAATGTAAAAAAAAAAAATTAAAATTTTTGTCCTCTAGCACCACCTTAAGGAAAAATTTGTGCATACCAGGCTAGGAATAGAAAGGCAAGTTACCCCTCATTTGATGCAGTAGGATGCCTACTTTCAGGAACTATATGGTTTTATATAGTTATTCAGCTTTTGTAGGGTAGATTTACCATGCACCCACTGCAATATACATTTATATTAGGGTTCTGTGCAGGGAAAGCATATAGGTAATACTTTACATGTTAACTATTTTTATACTCCGAGGGTTCAAGGCTTTTAAAAAGTAATTGAAATTTTCACAACCAACACAAATGTTTTGGATATATTATATATATTATTTTTTGTATTTATGACTTATAGCTTGTTGCACAATGCAAAATTTAGTTCTTGTGAGGTGTCATAAAAAGCTGAATCTGAAGAAATAAAACAAAAACAAACAAACAAAAAACACAACAATATATAGTTTTCCATATACAACTAGAAAGTTACCAGTGGCAATCATACCTAAACAAATGGATAGCAAAAATGCTACAAAAATGTGTTCGGCAGCGAGATACAAAAAAATTCCCCACACCCTGGCACTGAAAGGGTTAATACCTAGTACCTTTCTATACATAGTAACATAGTAAATTAGGCTGAATAAAGACACAAGTCCATCAAGTTCAACCTTCTCCTCATACCCAATAACTGAGAATTTTATAGCTTTCCTGCTACCAATTAAATTAGTCTTTATCAGACCTTCCTGGTCAGCCTACTGATGAACAGTATAACTCTGTATGTTCCCTTTTGAAGGAAATATATCTAATCTTCTCTTAAATGTATCCATTGTATCTGCCATAACCACCTCCCTGGGCAATGATTTCCACAATTTAACAGACCTTACCGTAAAAAAAAACCTTCCTCTGCTGAAGTTTAAACCTCCTTTCCTCCTTTCATCTTATATTACCTGAAACTTTGCATGCTGTTGGCACTCAGAAGGTTAAAGAGGCAACCATTTTTGCGTTTCTACCATTTCCTTCTAAGGGTCCTATGTTCAAAAGAAAACTGGAGTCATTCTGGGACAAATGAAATGCACCGGGGGAAAAATACAAAATTCCCAAAATACCCATTGATTTCACAGGGAATTCTACCCCCTTGAAAAGCAGTGTATTGGGGGACTTCTCTAGAATTCAGGGGATAAAAGTCCCCTGTCACCTTAAGGCACATTATCTAATTTTTAACTGCTTAACTACCATCCTATCCAGGGGTGAGAGGCCATTGAGGACCATGGCTTTTTTTTTTTTTTTTTTTTGAGCATTGAATTCTGGATGGTAGAGTGACGTGCAGCCACACTGCCAACCCAGAATTCTATGACGTGTCAGGACCGTCACCAGACATTTATTAAAGAGAATCAAAAACGACCTATATGTTGTGCTAGGCATTTGTTTGTAATATAATAGTTTTTGAGGAATTTACAGTTATTTGTTGGTGGCGCTGCCTGGTATTTTATGCCATTAAGTTTATATGATGAGCCAATAAACTCGAACTGTACTATGAAAGGATCTAGACAGATCACACAAACTGGGGGCATTTCTAATAGCACAGTGGGTGACCTCAGGCAGAACTAATATACAGTTGTGTGGCAAATCAGCATTAAGTGCCGTATCGTACCATGGAAATACAAAGGTTAATTTCTCCACAAATATTTATTCTATGTGAAAGAGGGCTATAACAGTAAATAGGTAGATTTTAACCCTATCTGTGCCAGAGGTTGCATACCGCTCTGGCACGACAGGGTTAATGTCCTGTAAAACTAGCTAAACCTATCTAAGGGTGATAGGTCCACTTTATTAGAATGTATATTTGTCCACTGTGGTGCAGTTGGTTTGCTATAAAATGACTAGTTTTCTCTGAACATAGAGTCCTAAGTACTAACAAACTTTACCTTCACTTTTCTGAAAGACTAACATCCATCAACAGTGCAGAGTTCTAAAAGGATAAATATTAAGTTAACTGAATTAATAACCATCTGAACAAGTATGCCATTTAGTGCTGCAAATGACTGGTATAAATATAATAAATATGTTAACAACTGTGCAAGATTACATAAAAGTGTCTAGCCATTAATCAATTAGCATTATGGAACATCACCACAATATCGTATGTCTACACTCTAATGAAATCCGATCCCTAGCATAAAACTACACAGACGGCAGTAAATTAAATGGACAGTTGGTCTCTGGAACGTATTTATCATCATTTTTTTAAGTGTTATTCCTTTTACATGCATACTTGGTTTTCTCTGTTGGTTTTATTACGTCCTTTTCCTAAATGCATGAAAAAAGTTACGTCTGATAGTATACGACTGTGCAATGAATTAATCGGGAGGTGGATTTGGAACAGTTAGAGAGGTCTACTCCAGTTTCTTACCACCCACTCTTGTTGTCCTTGTTCAACACAATGTTAACCCTTTGAATATTAGAGGAGAGCACAACACATTGCTTTACAATGCTTTGCGTACCCCTTGGGCATTCAGAAGGTTAACCCATTAGATTTGAGAGAGCTCCAGCACATTGTGGAAAATCTCTCTCTCATCCATAGGGTTCAAGAAAATGGATCATTAAAAGTGTGTCATTAACCCTTTGAGTGCTCTCTGGCACGCAAATGTTTAAAGGAACACAAACTCCTCATAATAATAAAAAAAAAAAAAAAAAACACACACACACTCCAAATGTAAATGTTTCAAATTCGATTTGATTTATAGGAACTCACTGGTAAAAGGCTACAATGGCCACTCTTTATGCGCATATATTTGGATATATCTCCGGACAGTCATTCACTGATGTCACCAACTTCCTCAGAGACTTGATTACACATATATCAAGAAAACATTCAAAGGAAATTTCAGTGTAGGGTGTCATCAAACATCCACCACCAATTAGCACCCTCGATAAATGGGATACTCACATGTCAGAGACTAAACATAGTCTCCAGTGGCACTACATGTTGTCTGGAATAAGCCCCATGCCAAGCTGCAAATACAACCATTATGAAATCCCGGCTTAAATATCGCAACATAATGGAACAATGTCGCTGCCTGTCTCACCACTATAAAGTCAATGTCATGAGCGTGATTTAGCCACGTGGGAATTAACTTCCAGTAGGATGTTGGTCTCATGTAGTGGTGAACACAGAGGCAGCAACATTGTTCCACTATGTTGGGTTATTTAAGCCGGAATTTCATAATGGTGAGTTCTGTTTACCCTTACCTCTGAAGATGCAACATTTTTCTGTTATGAAACGCATAGGGTTGTTTTAATATTATCCGCATATGTTTTTTAAGGCACATGTGCTAAGTTTATATAGTGTTTTGTGTACTTTATTTTTTATATTAACCCCTTAACGAGCTGCCCTGGCAACTGCCCCAGCATATGCCAAAAGACCTGCCCAAAGAAATGCCCCAACACCTGCCACTCCTGATCGTAATGAGTGCGTATCACCAACCAATTTATGCCCACAAATACCAGAATTCATAGGCAACCAAGGAATTCAAATTGATGTGGAAGGATTTACCCATGATAATTTTTTTGATTTGTTTTTGGGGAAAGACATTTTGCGGGAAGTTGTGTCCCAAACCAATTTGTATGCAGCCCAGTAAATGATTTACAGAAAACGTTTGCCCAAGTATATATGCCCCAAAAAGAAATTAGTGTAGATGAATCCCTAATGAAATATAAAGGCAGGTTAGGGTTCAAGCAATACATCCCCTCCAAACGTTCCAAGTTTGGTGTTACATTTTATAAATTGTGCCACAGGCTATACCCAGGCTTTTAGAATTTATGAGGGCAATGACAGCCAACTTGATCCTCCTGGTTGCCCTGAATTTATAGGAACAAATGGGAAAATCATTTGGGATCTAATTTACTCCTTATTAAATAAAGGTTATCAGTTATTCGTTGATAACTATTACACCAGCCCCCTGTAGAAATGAAACTAAAAACTGGGACGTCCTTATCTTTGTGCCAACAGGAGCTTCTGGCAGTTAAGTTCAAGGACAGAAAATATGTCTACATGCTGACCACCATGCATGAGGACAGATATGTGGCAGGAGAGTGGTACTGAGAAAGCCAGTGTGCATCAGGGACTATAATAAAAACATGGGGGGAGTAGATCTGTGTGATCAACTAATGCAGCCATACCTCGCAATGAGAAAGTGTAGGGCATGGTACAAAAAAGTTGCCATCTATACGATGCAGACTGCAGTACATAATTCATTTTTAATTTTCAAACTGGAAACCCCAATCCAAAATGTAGCTTTTTATAATATCAGCGACTACTCATTTCCCTATTTATGTTTCACGGTGCGCCACAAATCATTCCATCAATACCCGGGGAAGCACACTTTATTTATAAAATCCCTCCATCTCCCCAAAAGAACAAACCACAGAAGTGCTGCAGGGTTTGCTACAGCAAGGGAATATGGACAGACACCGCCACTTACTGTCCTGATTGCCCTTACAACCCTGGCCTCTGCATTGGTGACTGCTTCAAGCAATACCATTCAGGCACAGTGCAGTATTGCTGTAAAGTTTATTTTATTATTTGGCCACTTTTTCCCCATGAAATATCCTGTTTTTTTTATTTTTCAAAACACATCTCTCCTTAGATCTAAATATAATGGGAAGCAAAGCAACCTATGTTTTTTCCATCTCTGATAATGGAAACACACATGTTCCCTACTAGGCCTAGTAGCTCCCCCAAACTCTGACAGACCTATGCATATGGGGCATTGCCGTACTCAGACGATGTAACTCACCACTAATGTAAAGCACTTAAAACATCTGCAAATATCATCTGATTGAAATCCAGAGAAACACTAAAATATAAGTGTGAAAAATAGAGTTTCTCTGCCTTACTGTAGATTCTGGGAGGGATTGGTGATAGAGTGCCAGTGAAAAAATTGATAAAATTCAAATAGAACGAAAGCCAGGGTTGTCTACTCTTCTACAACATATACTTTTGGGGTAAAATGAATTGCGGCATTGCCAAACAGTCCGAAATGAGTCAAGGCACCAGCTGTAAAAATGGCATGTCTGTAAAAGGAAACTAACATGTTCCAACTGGGCCCTGTCAGAGACATTGCCATGATGGGGAGGAAATGGTTAATTTTTATTTCAAACCAAATTCTCTGAAACTCTGTTTTAAGATGTGTGTAAATGATCTCATGTTAAAACAATGGCCCTTTGCTTCAAGGTAGGGGGTGAAAATAACTGAGTGTCATTTATGGGGATATAAGATTATGTGCTAGACACCAAGTCTAAAGGAAGATATACTCCCATATGGTAAAGTCTGGTAGGGTGACATATTTATGTCAAGACTAATGACCTTGTGGCCATTCTTATCTGTTGATATAAGACACATACAGGTATCATATGTAAAATTTTAATGTGGAATAAGAGCGCCATCATGAGAGTGCATAGCATTATTACTAGCGCTTTGGAATTTTTCCATAATAATATGCATTAGGTCATAGGGAAATTAGGGATTAAGAGTATCCAATCAGATAATACTGATGATGTCACTGCATAATGAGATGGATCTCTATCCAATCAGAGAAGATTCTGATTAAGGGTAATTTTACATTATAAATATGTATGTTTTGAGAGAGAAAGGTTTTTTTTCCTCTTGGTTTCCTGGCTTGAATTCCAGTTCTGTTTCCTGAAGTGTACCTGGCTGACTGGTAAAGAGATAATAAGAAACACTTATTGGACTGGTAACTATATCTTTCCTTATTTGGGTTCCGCAAAATTCAGAATCAAATATATATTTCTTCTATATTTAAAGAAACATAATTTTTATTATAATTTGTCTTAATCGACTGGCCACCCAATTGTGACCAATTATAATAAGCTATATTGGCTCTATTAATTCTGAATTAAGCAGAATTAATTAATTAGTAAATTGTTATATTTTGCCAGATAAATGTAAATAGTTGATAGCAGTGAGACCTATATAGATCAAATTAGTTAAAATAATTGTTGATATTTCTAGAATATATTGTGTTCCTAGCTAATATTTGATCTGGGGGAATTCTTTGAATTTGTTTATTAACCCTTCAACTGCTATTTGACTATTTCTTTTGAGGTATTCCTTTGGATTTCTTTGTGTATGTTTTTGGGTTTCAATTTTTGTACAGTGAGAAGTTTATTTAAACATCACATTAGACAAAAGAAGTCGCCATCTTGGGTGTGGCATCCTATATTTCTAAATGGATTAACCCTTAAAGTAACATACAGGTTATACATAGGATTGCTATGGTCATGTGTATGATATATGTTGCATGAAGTTTGGTATGCTGTATATACATATATTAGATTGTTCTGAGTATATTCTTAGTATCATCTATTACTGACTATATTAAATGCAATTTATATGTTTTATTCAGAAGGTATGCAATATTTGAAATCGGTAGATAATTAACTTATAGTGATCTAAAACTGGGATTTTATTCCAGTTAGTTTCTCTAAATTTGGTTATTATATATGGTATAAGGAAATTGTCATTGGACCTGGCTTAATAGTAAATCTGACTTACCTGACAATATACCTTAAACCTCAATTAGTATAGTTTATACAGTTTCTGGGGCAGAGGTATTCATATTTGCTGCTGCCAACTGTATTTTCATTAACTGTAAGAATCAATTATCCTTTTCTATGTTGCAGAGTTCAATTATTGTTATTTAATATCTCTGAATATGTGTGGTTAACCCTTTAATTGCTGGTAATGCTAATGGTGATAATTGTGGTTTGATTTGCTGTATATCTATTGTAATTGCTGGTCACTCATTTATATCATTGTTGTTTACACTTTATATATATTCTATTTTACTTAAATAAATGATATATATTTTTGCACAAATATGCGGGATTATTTTAATCAATTTGTTACTGTGAAGTACGTGTCAATACCTAATATAGTGCAAAGTTCTCAAATTTAATTGTATCTATTTATGTGAAGATATCCAACCTAATTGGATCTCCTGTTAACCCCTGAATATCTTCTACAGCCCAGTAGCTCCCCCAAACCCTGACAAACCTATGCTTATGGGGCATTGCAATACTCAGAAGAAGAAGCCGAACACTAATCAATGCAGTTTATAAAATCTTCACCTATTATGTGCTTGAAATTCACATCAACATTGAAGTCTAAGTGTGAAAAACATTTTTTTTTTTTTTTTTTTTAATTACGTCAAGTTTTCACAGGATTGGTGGTAAAATGGCTGCGTAAAAAATTTAAAAACACACCTAAAACAAAAGCCTGGGGTGTCTACTTTCCAAAAATATACACTTTTGGGGGGAAATCTTAAAATGGAGCACTGTTACACAGGCCATATGAGAAATGGCACCAGTAACGTAAACTGTTAAAATTCAAAGTGTGAACCTGGAAACGTGCATGTTCCAATTTTGGCCCCGTAGCTCCCCCAAACAATGAGACAGCTATGCATATGGGATATTGCCGTACTCAGAAGAAGGAGCCGAACACTAATAAATGCAGTTTAAAAAATCATCACCTACCCTGTGCTTGAAATCCACATCAACATTGACATCTAAGTGTGAAAACTGCTGATTTTTTTACTTACGTCAAGTTTTCACAGGATTGGTGGTAAAATAGCTGCGTAAAAAATTTGAAAACACACCTAAAATGAAAGCTGGGGGTGTCTACTTTCCAAAAATATACACTTTTGGGGGAAAATCTTAAAGTGGAGCACTGGAACATAGCCCCAAATGAGAAATGGTACCAGTTAAGCAATATGTGAAAATTCAATATTTGTTCAAAATTGGGCCTCGTAGCTCCCCCAAACCAAAACCTATATATATGGGGTATTGTCTTACTCAGAAGAAGCCGAACACGAAACAATGCATTTTTAAAAATCTTCGCCTATCATGTGCTTGAAATTCACATCAACATTGAAGTCAAAGTTTGAAAAACGTTGTTTTTTAAACTTACTCAAGATTTACGAGGGATTGGTGGTAAAATGGCTGTGTAAAAAATTTGAAAACATACATAAAATGAAAGCGCGGGGTGTCTACTTTCCAAAAATATACACTTTTTGGGGGAAATCTTAGAGTGGAGCACTGTTAAACAGCCCCAAATGGCACCAGTGAAACAAGCTGTGAAAGTTCAAAGTGTGAAACCGGAAACTCCCATGTTCCAATTTGGGCCCCGTAGCACCCCCAAACCTTGAGAAACCTATGCATATGGGGTATTGCCGTACTCAGAAGAAGGACCTGAACACTAAACAATGGATACTTTTAAATTTTCGACTATCCCATGCTTGATATCAACAGCAATATTTAAATTTAAGTGTGAAAACTGCAAAAAAAACAAAATATTACCACAATTTTGAAAAATATTTCTGGAAAAATAGCTGCATAAAAAACTCCAAAATTCTCCTGATTATTTACCTTATGTTATCTAATTTTCAGAAACATATACATTTGTGGGACATTTTTGGTTCTGGCACCATCAATTAAGCTATGATGCTCACATGTCAATTGTTGAAAAATTGCAAGTTGGAAATAATGGCATCCATCTTGTAATATTTACCTTGTAAATGTGAGAAAGGGATTGGAATACTAGGCATATGGGGTACACTTATATTAAGGAGAAGCAAATTCATATAGTTAAGGGTATTTTTTTTGTAATGAACTAATAATATGCAAATCCTGACAGGAAAATGTAAGCAAAATGTTGTTGGTTTTTTTTTTTTTTTTTGCTCTTTTTTCTATTTTAATCAAATTAAATGATGAGTTATTCATATAATTGTGGTATCAAAAGAAAGCCCTACTTGTGCTTCAAAAAACAGTATATAATTTGTGTGGGTGTACAAAAGGAATTAAATAGAAAATATGGTTGAACAAAGACATAGTAAAAAAAGTCAAAATTGCTCGGGTCCTTAAGTCAAATCGAACTCAGGGGTTAAAAATAGTTTTTTGGTAAATTGTTCCATTGGACTGATTACTTCGGGAGAAGGTGTTTGCAGCTTGATTCCGGACAGAAAGCTTGGCCTGACGCTTATTCCAGACAAAGTGTAGAACCACTGGAGACTTTGGATGACTGTATGGTGATATATCCAAATATATGCACATTAGGAGAGGCCGTTATAGCTTCTTTTACCAGTGAGTTCCCATCAAAAGAGTGTGGTGAAGGTGGCACATAATCAAATCGAATTTGAAACTTTTACATTTGGCGTGTGTGCACTTTTTTTTTTTTCTTTTTTTTCAACTACAGGATATTTCGGAGGGGAAGAGTAATGACGAAAAAGAGCAGCACCGTTCTTTCTGCAGCATTTTTTGTGATTATATATTGTTGTTATAGTTTTCTTTTTTTGATCATTTTTCTTTTTCCTTTTTTCCTCGAAATAATAACCCACACTAACTTTCCTAATGGCCACAATATATATTGTGTCATTGCTCCCTGGTTCAAGAGCAAACATTTTCAATCCATTCTGAATGTTATGTTCACTAAGGTGGACATTACTGCACCTAGAAGGCTTAATGGACACAAAATCTGCTTAATGTACATGACAATATTCTGTGATTCATAAGCTTTGCCTGCTTCAATTTGGAAAAAGAACATAAGCCAGGCATTCCTGTGTGTAGAGTTATGGGTCTAGGAGTCCTGTTAACAACAGTCATGGCCACCTCAGTAAACATAACATTCCGTACTGAATGAAGATTCTATCTCTTGAAGCAAAGTATGAACAAAATTAATACTGGCTATTAGGATTATTTGGCCAAGTAAGGTACTTTGTAGGTTATCAAAAGAGGTGATACTGATATCATCCATGCAGAAACTAATATGGCTAAGTGGTTAGGATGTTCACACAAGTGACTACTACCTAGCATGAAAGCAGCCTAATTCACCAGGACAGAGCTTATCCAAGTTGTAGCAGGGCTGCTCATGATTGTAACCCCATAGATCATACAATTTGTGATAATCATTGCATCCTTCAGTAACTGGCTGACCCATGGGCATACCTGGGAACTTTTCATGCAGGGCTACACGGAGGGTAACCCTGTCAGTGCCGAAAATGACGCGATTCGTGTCATAAAAGGGGCGGGGTTTAGTCACGGGGGGGACAAAAAAACCCTACAAAATGAAGGTAAGAGGACGGGGAGTGGGAGGAACCAGGCGGGATGGAGCACAAGGGGGCAGAGTTTCTACTTAAACTCTGTCCACCCGGTGATTCACACACTGCCCCAGAGACCCGGTAATTCAGTTTGAAATCCGGAGTCTCCAGGGCAAAACCGGAGAGTTCCCAGGTATGCCCTTGGGGGGGGGGGGTGTCAACACATTTGGTGGATGCTGCTATGGGTTGTCTGCATATTTAAAGCTTATGTCCAAAAGAGTAGTCTAATGTTGAAGTAAAGTGATTTTGTCCCTAATCGTCACATCCTTCTTTTCTATGTGCTTGGAGGTCCTCATTCTGTGTTTTGATGCATGGATGCCAACACTTACTTAATCCTTTGAGTGCCAGAGGGGTTCGGAATTCTTTGCTAAAAGGGTTAAAGCGGAACTATCACCCCACCATGACCTTATCTGTGTGTGTAGCATTAATGTTGTTATAAAGCGCTGTGTAACTTTAAAAAAACAGAAAACAGATCGATAAGGCACAAAAGAAGATTAAAATTTAACCTTGTGACGTTTAGAGCATTGTGAGCGCTACTGTGCATGTCAATCTGGTTACCGTGAGGTTACTTAGTCACTCCCATCATTCTCTGTTATCCCGCCCGCGTCCTCCTTTTCCTGCCCTTATGTGACATCACCTGGCGAGCACGAGCCTGTACTAGACTGGAATTAACTTTCAGCCACATTTTGCCCATAACTGAGCCAGTGGTGCCAACGCAAAGTTAAGACAACCTTTTGTTTATATTAGTGTAAAAATGCAAAACCCATGTTACTTAGAAAGGTGAAATAGACAATAACGAATTATATGGAAATGTACATAAACTTTCTCTCATATTAAACAGAAAACTACACAACCTTAACGCTGAACTTTCACTTAGTATAAAGTTGCCCTGCAATAATTAAGCAGATGGCAACTAGCTTCATAATATTTCTATTACCTCTCGGAAGCGTCAGATTCTAAAATAATCCTTAATCTTTAGAGACCAGAAGCCAGGCCTCAGCGCAGACATCTTGTCTGCGTGCCTGTGCTCTCAGTCCCGGTCTCCTCTAGGAGGCTTTGCAGTGTGCCACAAGGTCACTGGAAGGGACCGGCAGCACAGGCGCGCAGACTGCACTAACCTGACCATCAGTCTCCGAAAATTAAGGATTACTTTAGAATCTGAAAATTCTGAGATGTAATAGAAGTATTATGCAGCTAGTTGCCATATGCTTAATTATTGCAGGGCGAATTTCTACAAAGTGAAAGTTACGCTTTAAATTGTTTTCACAGATACAAATGGATATAAAATAAGTCAGCAAGTTCCCTTTAACTATTGCCTGTGGCAGTAATGGGGTATACTTGGAAAGACAGATGTGAAGCAGTCCTGGGGGGAAATTAACCACACAAGCTGTAACAAATAATGTAATTCTTGGCCCAAATAGGAATTTTCACCCTTTTGGAGCTAGAAAGTTCTCCAACACAGCAGCACTGGAGAACAATCCAGCATCCAAGGACTTAAGTTATTAGTAAAAATTAATTACATTGAATGGATTTTCCTGGCGAATACAACAAGAGTTGGTGGAGCTATTACTATGACACTCTATGGAGAACTGTAGCCAGTGGATCATCTCTCTCATTAAAAGCAATAGAACAGCTGTCTGGACATCAGTGGGGGTTTGCACTAAGGTGTAATAAACAGGAGATAACATATCCAATGATATCACTTCTCCATTTTTATTTAGCCTGTGCACTAAGATCTCTCCACTTACAAAATCTTAGAGTAGGCTCCGTAGAATAGCAGGGGAAGTGGAGAATGTAATTCCAGCAGTGGAAGTAAGCTTGTTTTAATCAGCAAGAAAAACACAACAAATGTTATTCCATAATTACAGTTGGTTGCACCTTTAAAGAAGAAGTAAAACTTAATTTTAATGACCACCCACTTACCTTAACCCTTTGAGTGCCACAGGGACACACAAGGCATTGTTTTGAAATGCTTTGCATACCCCTCTGGCACTCAAAGGATTAAAATGGACAGCAAATCCTAATGTCACTTGCATCTTTGTTCAAGAAGGAACATAATTCAGCCATAATTCAGACAGTCCTCGATGTCATGTCCATGGAGGTGGAAGACATCAAAGTTGCTGACAGGAAAAAAAGGACACAAATTCTGCTTACTGAACAGGGTAATCTTAAACCTTTAGAGTGGAACTTTCACCTTAATTCAAGTTTGCTTATTTGAAAACTGCATTAAAAACTGCCTATATGTCAAAATCCCAGCAGGTGTACAGTTTAGGAGATATCCACACTTTTATTTCTGGGCAAAGTGAAAGAGAACATTTCCTGGTGCCATACCACCCAACATTTCAAATGGCCAAAGAGGGACACTTTAGTTGGTGTTGCTGGGTGCGTGGCTGGTGGGTGGGGCATTACTGAGTATTTTTCGGTTATTTCATGAGCTATTGACACCTCCTTGTGTAACTGGATAAATGATTTAGAACCAGATCTAAGTGTTTTAATAACACAGACTAATGTATAAACACAAACATTAATGTGAGTTGTATTGCTGTGGAGCAATTTAATACATTAATATACTCACCACACAGTCTGATCTTTTAAAAAGAGGGACACCAGGGTGGTAAAGAGGGACAGAGGGATTTGGTTCAAAAAGAGGGACTGTCCCTCCTAAAGAGGGACACTTAGGAGGTATGTGGTGCTGCACAAGCTTCATTAGCATATGAAAAGTAATTGAAACATTCATTAGCATATGACACATCACTGAAAATGCTTCATTAGCATATGAAAACAATTGATCCAGCACATTGCTGCAATTAGCATATATTAGCATGTGAAAGAAGTGTGAATATTTGCTGGTCTTTTGGTTAACGTGACATATAGGTAGTTTTTATTGCAGTTTTCAAATACGCAAACTTGAATTAAAGGGATAGTAATGTTTCATAATAAAAGCAGCTCTAATTAATCATCATAGTATTTGGACCTTGGAGAGTGTTTCAATTTGGCCAGAGTTGTAGTTCAAGAGTAATTGAATGACAAAGTATCCCTCTCCTGCCCCTTTTACTGATGTAACACTGCTCAGCCAGATCAGAAGGGAGGTGCCCAGGTAGACTGCAGAGAGGGACAATCTTCAATTAAGATAAGGGAAAAACCTGAAAAACTTGTCAAGGGGGGCAGGGCTTTCATTGTTCTCATAGGAAGAAGATTGTCCTCTGTTGTTATCTGTCTGATCTTACAACCAGATTCCACATCTGAGGGGAGGTGGCTTACACTAGGTAAAAGGGGTGGGAGGGGGAAACTTTATCCTTCAATTACTCTTGAACCACAGCTCTGACGGTATTGATATAACACTCTCCATGGCCCAAATACTATGAAGATTAATTGGAGCTGCTGTTTTTGTGAAACATTACTATCCCTTTAAGGTGACAGTTCCACTTTAAGGAAGAGAGGGAGTGTGCAACACAGAATCTTTGCACAACCCTCTGGTCCTTAATTCTTTGGATGCCAGAGAGGTATCCAACGCAAAAGCATTGCAACACAGTGTGTGTGTGTGTGTGGGGGGAGGGGGGTATGCACGAAGGACTGATAAAGTGGTGATAAAGCAGAGATAACTCTCCAGTGACATCAGTTCTTCAATTCCTATGTTATTCTGTGGAGCCAATGCACGAAGATCTCCAACACTGGAGAAATCTTAGTGCATTGGCTCCATAGAATAACATAGGAATCGGAGAAGTTATCACCTCTTTATCATGCCTTTGAGCATAACCCTCAATGTGCGGGATACCTATCTGGCACTCAAAGGGTGTTAAAAGGTTAAGTAGGCTTATGCACTCTAGCTCTTTTAGCTTAACCCCTTAACAACTGGTGACGTATCAGGACCATCACAGTTTTTTTATTTTCCTGAAGGACTGACTGGAGACAGTCCTGTTACATCACATATTTTGTGTTCACAGCGCTCCTGCAGGAGTAAGCAATAACAGGGTCTGAAATTGACCTCTCCAAGACCAGAGCAGTTTCTCTCAGACCCCAGTTTGGCGCATTGGTACATGTCATCAGTCACGTGTGGAGGTGAGCCAACAACGATCAAAGGGGTCCTTAAAGGGATAGTAATGTCAGAAAAAAAAAATTAACTGTGGTAGATACAATTAAAAGAGAGCACTTGCACTTATTTGTATCTCTCGAACCGTTATGGTTTGAGAGATATAGGAAAATAAAGTTCTCCGCTCCCTCCCCTTTCTGCTTAACCCTTTGAGTGCCAGAGGGGTACGCAGTGCATTGGTTTGCAATGCGTTGCATACCCCTCTGGCACTCAAAGGGTTATCGAGCTGTAAAGTTATCAGAAGCAGATTCTGGTTCCTGGGTCAGATGGCGGCTCTTTAGCAGCGCTGACACAGCGATACCTAAATATGTATACTTCATCGGAATGGTCTACAAAGTATTTATCTTTAGATATCGTTATATAGGCTCTGCTGAAGATCCGCGTCTGGTCAAGCGATCAGAATCTGCTTCTGACAGCTTTACAGCTTGTCAAGCTGAAAGGGGAGAGAGTAGATAACTTTATTTTCCTATATCTCACAAACCATAACGGTTTGAGAGATATGAATAAGTGCAAGTACTCTCTTTTAATTGTATCTACCATATAGTTAATACTTTTTTTCTAACATTACTATCCCTTTAAGCAAAGGTAAATTCCCCGGACCGCTGGTCGTTAAGGGGTTCAGAGACTTCCAACAATTGTCATGTCCACCTTCATGGATATGACATCCAGCCAAGAAGGAAAGACAAAATTCACAAAATCCTATAAGATTACCTGGCCATAACAGGGTTAAGTGTGTAGTTACAAATAGCTTTTTCCTTAACCTTTTGTGTGACAGAAGGGAACGAAACGCACCACTTTGAAATATGTTGTGTACCCCTATGCATTCAAAGGGTTAATTATATAACTATGATGCAGTTGTTTTCCCCAAAATTGCTCCACTTTTGTCTATACATATACCCCAATTACTAAGGGCTGTAAAGCGGAAAATCAATATCTTGTACCGTTTTACTCAAAGGCCTGAAATCCCAGGGCTCTAATGATGTGAACAAGAGAAAGCTCTGAAGATCATGTTACCAGTCTGATCTGATGCTTTTAATGGACTATAAATCTGGATTTAGCCATTTTCAAACCTGAATCAGAAAATGCTGAAGCCAGGAGGAAAAAAAAAAAAGATCAACAAAAAAATAAATATATAAATTCTGTCCATTCGCTAAGTCTATACAATCATTACATCAAAAATTCACATAAATGCTCAACACACGAAGCAAAGAAGTGCAATTCTGGAGCAAACCAACTGGGAGGAGTGGGGTATGAAAATTGCCATTTATTTCAATGGAACATTTAACCCCTTGAATGATAGAGAGTTGCGTTGAAGACCTCTCTAGCATTCAAAGGGTTGAAAGCCTCAATTAAATCAATGGGGAATTTCTGACTTGCCCAGTTGGTTTGCTCCAGAATTGCACTTTTTTGATGAATAAGGCCCATCATTTCCAAGCCATGTTTTGGGAGTGCTCCTAAGTGATTGATTATGAAGACTAAATGCTCTTCATTAATTTACCTGGTACATTCCAACTCCAATATGTTTGGGCTCAATTTTCACAAGCTCAGCTAATGGATCCTGTACACGTCTCGCTATGGAAACTGCAAAACAGAAATGGGAAAACAAATGTGGTTTGATGTGAAAAGCAGGATCGTATAATTACAGGGGTGTGGGATTTCCTCACTCAGACAACTCAGGTCCACATCCAGGAAACAGAAGATGAGTGTTTCTGAATCAAACTGTCTGCACCACAGTGGACAACGAGAAGCAATGTGTTTGAGATCTCTCTAACTATCAAGGTGTTAAAATCCCCACTTAAATCAATGGGCATTTTCATTCCTTCCCCTGTGGTACAGATGGTTCCTCAACTGCTCGTCTTTTGTTCCTAAATAGGGTCTAGAGCAAACCAACTGCACCACAGGGGAGACATAAATATCCCCAATTAATTTAAATACGGCTTTTAACCCCTTGAATCCTAGAGTGGTCTCCAACGCACCGCACTGCAATGCGTTGGAGACCTCTCTATTATACAAGGGGTTAAAAGCCCCATTTATATAATTAATGTGTTATATTTATCACCTACGGTGCAGTTAGTTTGTTCCTCATTTCTTTTATTATTTTATTAAAGGCTCAGCATGCCTGTGACCGCAATTCGGCGGTATGGCGTGCTTAATTGGCACAACTAGTACCGCTGTCCAAGCCGGTATATCATATCGCCATGGAACTTTAGGGGTCAAATCAAGGGGAAGTAATATTTGCTTCCTTGTGTTGTAGTTTATTTCCTCCAGAATTGGGCCTTTTGTATCTTCATGAATAAGGCTCCATGACCCATATTTATATGGCGTTATTCTGGACTAAACCAACTGCATTATAGGGGACAAATAAAAATCCCTATATTTACGAACTTAAGTAGAACCTTTTAGTCCCATGAATTCAAAAAAGGTCTCCAGAACATTGCTCAGCCCAATTTAATTTATCAGGAATTTGTCTCCCTATGGTGCAGTTGGTTCAGCTATGGGCCCATGTCTCTCGCACCCTTACATCACGGATTTGTTCAATTTATTTATATACTTGCCCATTTAGTCCCATTTCACATGTGTGATATCACCCATTATAAAAGGTATTCTCTAGGTTAAAGTGGATGTGTCACCTATGGACAACATCCCGTAAATAATTAGGCGACATATCCAACACCATGAAAATGTTATTTATTTTTTATTTTAAATTTTGATTTTGTTTAAATTTAACTTACAAAGTCTGTGCTGCAGCTGTTCACTGCAGTTACAGAGCTCTGCCTCTGCTCTCCTCCCTCCTCCAATGACGAAGGCTTCTGTAGCGGTCTCATTGGCAGAGACTGATATCTAGCCAATGAGAGCCCTCCAGCTTACAGACAGAAGCCTCCATCATCAGAGGAAGGAGGACAGCAGAGGCAGAGCGTCAGGCTGCAGTCTTTACAGAAGTGGCTGCAGCCCAGACTTTTGTAAGTTAAATTTAAATAAAATCAAACATAAAATAAAAAATGAATAAAGTTTTCATGGTATTGGATATGTCACCTAACTATTTATGGGATGTTGTCCATAGGTGACACATCCACTTTAATGTTGCACTTCAAACAGGTGATTATTGCCTCTTGTTAATGTACTAAAGTCCAGCATGCTGCATCATTACTGCATTCACAGAGGAACACAGTAAAGCTGCAGCAAGGAATGTCAGCGCAGTAGCCTATAACCTGCAGACTTTTAATACGAGTGCTGATAGAGGCCGCAATACTCACTGCAACATCCAATGAATGAACAACCCACATGGGCTCCAGCCAATCATATTCAACTGACGCTCATGTGGGCCAGCCCCTTGACAAGCCACTTTTGAATCAGAATCACTGGTGGAAAGCAGTAGAAAGGTGAGTTTACAACATGGCAACAGAACTATAGCAGTGGGCTGCTACAGTTCTACTGCCCATGTGAAAGCATCCTAATAGCAGAACTAGGTGCCCCCTTTATAATGTACGCTACAGAGAAAAACGGAAATTTATAAATTATATTCTGAGAGCAAATGACAGAAGAAAAGGATTTACAAGGAACAGAAAACTGTAATTCTGGAGCAAATCAACTGTACTACTGAGGGGAAATTAACATTTTCTTTGATTTAAATGGGGTTTTTAACTCCTTGAATGCTAGAGAGGTCTCCACTACATTGTGACCTCTCTAGCATTCAAGGGGTTAAAATTCTAATTTAAATGTATGGGAATTTGCTGAATTATCATTTCAGATCTATGATGCAATTGGTTTGTTGAAGAACTACACATCTTCAGCTTGATGAATAAATGTATTTGTGTAAAACAAATCCATTAGCACACAGTAACGAACAAAGGGACAAATTTGTTATTAAAACACAAAAGGAAAAGAAAGACAAATCTACCTATAATCACTTTACAGAAGCAGTAACCAGTTGCTTTTTTTTAATGAAAAACATATATTGTTATTTGCCTGCTGAATAAAACGGGTACACTTCTATGTATGTGAGTTTTTTCATTATAAAATGATTAAAGCTGAAACTATTGTTTTATTTATTGTTTTAAACTACCTACACTTTTCTTTTGTGGTCACCAGGTGGTGCTGTCCCTATCATTTACTTTGGAGAGCCACAGTCCACCAACTGGAGGGAGGAGATTCACTAAGCGGTGATAAAGAGGTGATAAACTGCAGATGACTTCTCTAGTTCCTAAGTTATTCTATCGAGCCTATACACTAAGCTCTCCAAACTTGAAGAAATCTTAGTGTATAGGCTTCATAGAATAGAGTAGGAATTAGAGAAGTGATAAGCTGGAGAAGCCATCTCCACTTTATAACTTCTTTATCACCTCTTTATCACTGCCTAGTGAATCTCCCCCAAGGTCTCTCACAGAATGTATTATATAAAAAAATAAATAATGCTTTTCAGACACTAGGTAGCAGTGTTGCTTAGAAAAAGATTGGTCTACCCAAGAGGAAAAGCCCTGTAACATGTTATTTCATAAACAGATTATTACTCCTTTTACCCTATAAGGAGCAGAGCTTTGCAGTGTGTTTCATAACCATGAGGCCCTTAAGTGATTGTCTCCAGGCGAACTGGTGTATAGTATATTTTACTACAAATAATAATTACATGTTAACTCCTTTTGTTTTTAACTCACAATTTTCTTGCGTGGGTTTGGCCAAAATATCATCAAACATGTCTATTATGATAAGACACTAAATCTCATACACTTTTTAACAGCATACATCCTGAATAACGCTGTGATTATATATATGTACACACATACACACATATATGGGAGAGATAAATTGGGGGGGTGGGTCTTTTTTTTTACATTTTCATTTATAGTAACTCAAGTGACTTGGACCGATTACAGGCGAATATGGCTGGGAAAAGACAAGCAAAGTCATGCCATATTTTAACACCATTAAAAACTCATCACTTGCAGTTTAACCTGTTCGTGATGAGTGACATGCCATCAAACATTCCCGTCTTTTACGGACAGTTGATGGTCTTGGCATGTCAAAAATGTCATGATCACAATGAGCCTCAAGGTGCTATGTGATCATGTCAGGGAGGCTGTGACTGACCAGGACCGGCGCAGTCACTTTCAGCCTTTCCCCAGCAAGCCGGTATATGTGATTGCTGCTAGAGCGATCAAATGTGCTAGCTGAGCCAATGACAAAGGCAATATATACAATGCATTGCCTTTTTCAGTGTTCTCTGCATCTCACTTCCACACAGTGATAATGAGCTCCCATTGCCTCAAATTGCCAAATATGCTGCACTTTTGAGGTACTGGGATTAGGACTGGGGGTGGGGGAGTTAAAAGAAAAAAAAATAGAACGTTGTGTCACTAAACAAATGAATTAGGGCAAGCCTTAACTATTTTATTTGTACAGCCTAATTTATAAACACATATATACTGAATTTTCAACCAAACAATAATGTGAGTTATATTGCTGTGGAGCAATGTGATACACATATATACACACCACACAGTCTGATCGCCTAAAAGAGGTACACCAGGGATGGAATGAGGGACACAGGGGTTTTCACCTCCAAGTGACAGTAACCCCCTAAAACGGGACATTTGGGAGGGATGAATGACCGTTCATACCTTTTATCCAGTCGCTATTAAAAATGAACCAATTGGGCACAAATAATTACAGTAAAACCTATAAAAAGACCTGTTTTTTTCTCATATCTTTATTTTTATCAAATGGTGGGTTATCCATATAAATATGATATCAAAAGAAAGCACTACTTTTGCGTAAATTCATACTAAAAGGCTAAAACTGCTCTTGTCCTCTAGTGTCAAAAACCCTTGTCACTAAGGGGTTAAGACCATGTTTATTGAAATTATTTATCATATGTATCACCAACTATACAGAATCAGATGATCCTTACTAACAATCTTATCACCCATGCAACTAATAACCTTAACTATCATAACTGTGTGTGATTTGCCATCTGCTCCTGTAGTCTACCCCAAAAAGTTTGCCTGTAAGAAACACAATGGATAGCAAGCAATTTGTGAAAGCCTGCAGGATCTAATACTGACAAGCAAGCGATTTCTGACAGCCAATGAGAAATAAAGGGCTTAAAACCATAAAGCAGAACACCTGGATGGTGCGTTCATAAATACTGTAAAGGTGTGAACATACATGGCTCATATAACATATAAACTCTTGTCTACATGGTGTATGTATACAATATAAATAGCGTTCATTTCATGAGTCTCAAATGTAACAAAACAGTTTGAGCTGTAACAACTTTGGAATTAAGCATCTGCATTATCAATAGAAAAAGCACTACAACTATTTTTTTTATTTTCATAACTAGCGCAAAAGCCCGTGTACACGGGCCAAGGTCCGGGTAATGTTAACCCTTTGAGTGACAGAGGGGTATGCAACGCATTGCTTTGCAATGCGTACCCCTCTGGCACTCAAAGGGTTAAGAGGCCGCTACCTCACTGCTCCATGCGATGTAATCATGCGCAATAGAGACTGCCCGAACACGGGCACTGCGCATGACTGAATCGTGACAAACATCCTCGCGAATGTAAATAACAAATCGCTAGTCTGTGAAGCTCCCTGTGTGCGAAACCGCACATGCGCAGTAGAGACTGCAGGAAAGATGCACTAGGGACCGGCCGAACGTGCTGATTCGGAGCAGGGAGCTGCGGATGGTTCACCTCCTGTCTGGGCTCCCGGCTCTGGGGTAGCAGCCGAGGCCGCGGGGTGGCACTTTAGCCCATGTATACGGGCTTTCCAACAAGTTTTTAAGGGAGCAGTAAACTTTTTTTATGAAAACACATATTTTATAGAGCTTATCCTGCTGAATAAAATAATGTCACTCCCATCGCTGTCGGATGTTATATTCAAATATTATAGCAGTTTAAATAATCAGGAAGTGAATTTACTGTGTTTACTTCCTGGTTGTTCTAACTGACAGGAAGTGACAGGCAGTTTCTATCACATTCTATGGAGAACTGTATGTCTCTGACTTTTCTGACTTTCCTCTCCATTAGAATCTAACAGGAAATCTAATTAGAATTTGACCACTAGAGGGCACTACTAATGTAAAAAAAAAACATGGGTTTAAACTGTAAGAACTCTGGAAATATAAATCTCTCGGCAGTGGGAGTACCCTTATTTTACTCAATAGGAAAATCCCTACAATATATATTTTTTATTAAAAAAAAGTTTACTGCTCCTTTAAATAAGGTAAGAAATGTTTGCCAGTCCTTTCAGAGAGAGAAAGAGAGAGAGAGAGAGAGAGAGAGAGAGAGAGAGAGGAGTGTGTGTGTATATGGTATGTCATTATTTACTGAGGTTACTCTCAGTTCATTTAGGGCTACACTAAGCACAGTGAGCATGTGGAGCTCTTTTGAGATTTCAGTAACAGAATGGATCAGTGTATTTAATATAAGAAGTCCTTGAACATGATTCATTTCTTTAATTTGTGGATCACAAGTTCAGTGAAGAGATTCAGTATTCCTCATATTCCTGAGCTCTAGGAAATACGTTTATTTAACCTCTAGATTAAGAGAAGGGTGAGCACACCACACACCCCTCTGCTTCTCAAGGGCTTATAATGGGAATGAACTGGGCATGTTCGGTTATTACTTTGTCCAAATTCAGCATTCAACTGATCACCCTTAGGTCAGCTCATCTACAGTTAAAAAGCACAGTAAGCTGCCGTCCTCTTGCGGTTTCTGGAAAGCAAGTACGTTTAAAATTAAAATGAACCGAGTGCTACAAACTCTGGCAAGAGGAGTCAGTTTATAATAATGACAGACCAGCATCAGAGTTGGACAATGTCTGACATTGGCCACAAGACAAAAGAATATTTTTTAATAGATTGAATCACAGGGATGTTGATCTTGTAACGGCGTATCCTCTGGCTGCTGCAAGAGCAGTAATACATGACTTCACTGCACAGAATACAACAGTGACTGAACAAAGTCATTTAAGCAGCTGATCTGAGAATATATTTTTTTTAACCCTTTGAGTGCCAGAGGGGTACGTAACGCATTGCAAAGCAATGTGTTGTGTACCCTTCTGGCACTCAAAGGGTTAATCAATCCTTGCAGGGGGTGCCCGAAGCATTGGAACAATCACCTTATGACAATTTACGTGATTAAAAAAGAGCTTTCAAAAACACCTATATGTTACACTATCCATTCTGTTTTATTGAACCCTTTGAGTGAAAGAGGGGCATACAACGAATTACGAAGCAATGCGTTGCGTACCCCTCTGGCACTCAAAGGGTTAAAACATTAATTTATGAGATTGTGCGATTTAGTTTGGCCATTAGTCCATTACAACTGATAAGTGTTTTCACTGTTTACAGTTAACATATTCCCATTAAACCCTTAAGGACTGGTCGCGGCACTTAACCCCTTAGTGACAGACGACTTACCTGGTAAGTCCAGGAAGTCATTCACTATAATGGAAAAAAAAAACAAAAAACCTGTCATTAAGGGGAGCGCAAAGATTTTTTTTTTTACCTATCCGATTCAGGGCTCCCCGAACGGCGTGCAGCTGCGCAGGGAGCCTTGAAATCATTGACTGTACTGGCACGTCATGGGTCCTTATCGCATGTTGGACCCATGATGTGCCAGGACCGTCATGGTTCCTTAAAGGGTTAAAGTCTATGGAGAAATTTGTAGATAAAATGCTTGATACAGTAATCTACCGTGATGTAATCCAGGCCATCATTTGTCAGGTTATACAAAGTATCTAGTACTGGCCAGCAGGGAATGGCAGGTAGAAGGGAGAACAGTGTGGAATGTTAGTATTTGGGTGGCATGCCTAACATTAGTAATTTGCATAAAATGGCAAACAACTAAATCCAAGTATCTCAAACTGTTTTAAAAAAAAAAAAAAAAAAAAAAAATCTATCATAGTTGATTTTAAGAATGTTTTCAAAATCACCCAAGTCAGTGATTCTCAACAAGGGTGCCGTGGCACTTTGGTGTGCCACAGACATCTTAGGGTGCCCCGCATTTTCTATGAAGACTAACAAAAATGGACTTTAAAGTGTTCGTAATGTCCAAAACAAAAGTTTTTTTGCATTTAGAAGAGCTTAAAAAGCTGATCTAAATGCAAAAAAAACGTATCTCTCAAACCGCTATGGTTTAAGAGATACAGGCGTTTAAAGTTCACTGTTTCCTACTGACAGCTGACAGAGGTTTGAGAGATACGTTTTTTTGCATTTAGCTCAGCTTTTTAAGCTCTTCTAAATGCAAAAAAAACTTTTTTTTGGATATTACTAACACTTTAAAATAAAGATTAATAGAAATTGAACTGCACAATACCTAAGACCTAATAATAAGTGTATATTTATGTATTGTACCCTTCATTATGCCCTTGATAAAGTACATTAAATATGTTAGGGGTGCCCCAAATGTTCTAGATTATGTGTTAGGGGTGCCCTGAACAAAATAAGATTGAGAACCACTTATCCAAGTTGTTATTAGGTGTTAGTTGCACATTAAAATGGATACATGTGAATGAAGTGGGTATGTTGGTGTGTGGGTGTTTTTAACTTATCAAAAAACAAAACACCACTGTGAAATAACTGAACTCTTTGAAAGCCAGAGGGGTATCAAACTCATTCCAAAGCATTAAACAGGACCTGTCACCTATCCAAATTCTATCTTGACAAGATTTACATGATTGTCCTTCTCCATTACTGTATAGTGGAAGCAGATTGCTTGGGGCAGCCTCAGAAAGAGAATAAAGGCAAATTCAGCAGGTATGAAGTTAATATTCAGATGGTGCCAAGCATGTCAAAGAACTCAGCTCTGCTAAGGTTAACCTCTAAAGGGCCAGGCGGACCCTACAGCACCATTTTATTTGGAGAGCCACCACATGTGAGCGATCACATGTACCGACTCGCTGAGAGATCGGCTGAAACTAACTGCTCTGGTCTTGAAGCAGTCAGTTTTGGACTCCCAGCATGATCACAATACATTCTCTGATAAAAAAAAAAATCATAATATGCCAGGACCATCAACGGTCCTTAAAGATATAGTAATGTTTCACAAAACAGCAGCTCCATTTAATCTTCATAGTATTTGAGCCATAGAGAGTGTTATATCAATACTGTCAGAGTTGTAGTTCAGGATTATTTGAATGATAAACTTTCCCCCTCCCGCCCCTTTTACCTAGTGTAAGCCATCTCTTCTCAGATGTGGAATCTGGTTGTAAGACCAGACAGATAACAGCAGGGGACAATCTTCTTCCTTTGAGAACAATGAAGACCCCTGCCCCCCTTGACAAGTTTTTCAGGTTGTTCCCTCATCTTAATTGAAGATTGTCCCTCTCTGTAATCTACCTGGGCACCTCCCTTCCGCTCTGGCTGAGCAGTGTTACATCAGTAAAAGGGGCTGGAGGGGGATACTTTATCCTTCAATTACTCTTGAACTACAACTCTGAAAGAATTGAAACGACACTCTCCAAAGTCCAAACCCTATGATGATTAATTAGAGCTGCATTTATTATGAAACATTACTATCTCTTTAACGTACCGAAAGTTGTGATGGTACTGGCACATCCATGGATGTAACTGCAACTCCACTACATTTGCCATCAGCAGAAGGGAAGGCAGCCATTTCTAGTACAGCCGCTCTCCCTTTGTAAATTTAAAAAAAAAAAAAACTTGTGCCTGCATGTCTTAAAACATCCGGTTTGCAGGAATAGACATTTTGTATCTACCTGCCATTATTGTTTCTACATTCCCAATATTCTGCTGTGTATTAGTTTCCAAAGCCATGTTTTTGAAAAAAGTAAGATGAGGAGGACCACATAGTTTTCACCAGGAGTTGAACGTAATCTCTGCTTCTGCTGCTTTTGTTTCAAAAACACAGAGATGAGACTTAATAATGCAAGGTAGTAAGTAGAGTGCGGAGAAAATGTTGATCTTATGCCCTCTTCATATATATATATATATATATATATATATATATATATATATATATATATATATACTAGTGACCGAACATATCCAGGAGACCAGCAGACAAGAGCCTTGCTGACAACTACAAGATTTTTTCTAAAAGATTCAGCACGCAGGAGATTGTCTGCAGCTACATGGGGTTTGTGAACAGAGCAAATAAGTGAGGTTTTTGTATTCTGAGGTGTCAATGCTCCTTTAAAGAATCCCTACCTAATAACCCCAAGATCTTTACACAGACTAAAAAACAAAAAGCACAAGGTATAAGCAGTTTAAATAGATACCTTTAATGATACTAAAACCTGAAGGGTAATAAATCTACTTCAATCAACTGCAATATACACTGTATAGTGAAATCTCAATATGTAATGTCAATTGCCAATACATATTCCTGCCTCCAACACACACAAAAGCACGCTCCTAACTGGGATCAACCAATAAGGTGTGGAGGTTTCTGGAAAGAATCTAAGCGCAGCGGATTTTATTTATTTTTAAAGTAACAGGTAAATGAGTAATTTCATGCATAGCAGGTAACAGTTTTCATAGAAAATGATTCAATATTAAATATGATATATGAAGAACACACCTCAGCTGTTAAACACATTTATTTTGCAAAGCACTAAATACTGCCCTTCTTTGGAACATCTGCAAATCTGTATTTTTAGACACCAAATGACGTGTTCTACATCTGAAGCCAATACCTTACAAAGTTTCTATATATAGATTCTAATAACCTACAGAACAGTTTATTCCCCCAGTTGAAATGTATATGTAGAATTTGAGAAACAAAGTAGTTTTTCCAGAATTATGTTAGTGGAGATGTAATAAAATGTATATTTATATGACTATACTTGTTCCATTACAGCACTAAAGGCCGTATTATAGAAGCTAAAGAGGTGCATTTCTGTAGCAGCCCAAAAGTACAACAGGACACAAATGGAAAGTCCCCTCGACTTAAATCCCCTCTGAAAGCTAGCTAGGTCTCCAACGAATTGCAAAGCAATGAACTGGAGCCCTCTCTAGAATTCAAGGGGTTAATATTTCCATTTAAATCAATAGGAGTTAGGGGACTTTTTATGTATCCTATGGTACAGGTGGTTTATCCAGCAATAGCTTCTCGTTTCATTTGGGCATAAAGCCCAAAGAAAGAAGTAAAAAAAAAAAAAAGGTACACAAGGCTATATTATGTCAAGTAGTTATGGTAGAAGTCCAAAATAGTTGCTTTCATAAATGTACCAGGAGGAAAAAGAAGGCGTATTATGGTGAAAACAGTCCCTTTTTGGGAGTTCCATTAAATACAAGGAGGTAAAAGAGGATTTTAGTGAACTTGCCATTAACCTATTTTCTCTTAGGCCATGTGAAACATAGGAACCATAGGGAAAAGCCCCCCCCCCCCTACTCCACAGGCAGCGCACATCAAATCAGGAAGGAACTTTGAAGCAGAGACTCCCCCTTCTATCCAGCTTTACTCCCCCCGCCCCCCCCCCCCCCCCCGGCATCCTCATTTTCATGTATAACAAAGTAGAATAAAAGTGAGAGAGAAGAAGGAAATCCCCTGAACAAATACCCCAAGAGGATCCCTCTGCCTGGGGACTTAAACCACATGGTTTTGTCTCTGGGTGGGAGTCCTATGTTCCACGTGGATTTAATGGTACGTTCACTAAAATATTCTTTTCTCGTATGTACGATGTGGAACACAAGAACCATGGGAATATATCAAAGCATCCACCAAGATTTCTGGGAGGGTAAAAGAAAAAAAAAAAAAAAACGCAAAATCCTCCACTGTAAACCAGTATTCCACAGGACTACCTGGAATGATAAAAACCTAAGATGTCAATAGACACCAAGCTTGCACACCAAGCAACCAGAGCCAACAGGATTAAGAACTCTGGTGGAGTGTGCTGTGACTCAGAAAGAAATGGGTTTATTTCTGAGCACATACCACTTACGGATGGTTGCCTTGATCCAAGGAAGCAATGTTAACCTTAGACACAGATTGGCCCGCATAGGGACCCACCTAGGGATGATAAAAAGTGAGTTATACTTTCTAAAAGGCTGCGTTCATGACTGTAGTACTTTGCACAGCATATTACATCCAATAGAAGGAGGTCCCATTCCTTTTGCTAAAAGGATCTGGACAAAAGGAAGGAAGAACAATTTCCTGGTTAACATAAAAATCAAAGGGGACCTTGGGCAGAAAATCCCCAGGAGTACATAGAACCACTTTGTCCTGGGGAACAAAACAGGAAAGGGGCTTACAAGACAAAGTTTGTAGTTTGGCAACTCTGCAAACAGATTTGATGGCGAAAAGTAAAGCCAACTTAAATCTCAGAAAAAGCAGATAAATATTTGCAAGAGGTTCAAAAGAAGAACTCTTACAACCAAATTCAAGTCCCATGGTGGAGTGGGATCCCTGAAAATGGGTTAGGCACACCAACGTGAAGAGATGGACCAGAAGATCGAAGTGTGGAGATGGGCTTAGGCTTCTGAGCAGCCTTCTTGTTCTACCAAGCCTGCTTGGGCTTTGGGGTGGGCCTGAAATGTCTGAGGGGGATTAAAACTTAAGCGACCCAAACTGGTGAGGGTAAAGAAAACCAAGCAATCTTATTTTATAAAAAGTCAAGCTTAGAAGGAATCTGAAGCAATAGTGTTTGCTTGTCCAGGTCAGGCCCAAAGAGTTCTTTCGCAACAAAAGGAAGAGATACCAAAGATTCCATGGAAAACTGGTCAAATCTTAAATCAAAAAGTGCCACTCGCTGCTACTGAGAAGGCGGAGGCTTTACCAGAAAACCTGGAGGCATCAAAGGGCATCGCTGTAAGGTATGCATTAGCCTCCAGGATGTTGGCCAGCATAACCAACAGTTCCTCTTTGGGAACAGATTGCAACTGAGAGGTGTTTGCCACAGGTAGCCACAAACTCTAGTAACCCAAGAAGTAGCAAAAATGGGTCATTGGGCAGCCCCAGTGGCTGAAGTTTGCCTTCAATAAGGAATCCAAGCATTTACCTGCCTGATTCGTAATAACCACAGCATCTGCCAGAGGCATAGCAGTGTTTTTGCCAAGGCGAGATATTGAGGGATTAACTACAGGTGAAGAAGCTCACTGCGCCAAAGCCTGAACCGACAAAAGATAGAGGTTGGAGATGTGCTTATTAAGGAGAATTCTCTTATAAGGCATCTTCCATTCTACCAAGAGAACCTGGTCCAGAGTGTGATCAGGAAGATGTCCGTTGAGGAGTATCCTGAATCAGAGGTCTCAGACAGTTGAAGAGTTTGTAATACCACTCTGATGAGCTCCTCAGCTGAGGGGCAAGTGTCCTTCTCTAAGGCATCCCCATAAGACAAAGAGGAATCCAGATCCTCCCCATCAGTTCAAACTTCCTCTGCAGAGGAATCTCCAACCACCTGAGAGTGGCTCTTAAAGATTGTATTAAGGTGCCTGTCATGAGGCTCCAAGAATGATGGACCCCTTGAACAGAGGAAGGGATAGAAACAACTGAGGAAATCAGTCTTAAAATTGGATCTTGTTCTACAGTGGAGGGCCCAGTGCTGTAGTAGGGGCCACAGTGCAAGAGGGGGCATAGGGTGCCAGAATATTCTCATGGAAGCAGTCTGTCATGAAAAGCAATGCAGTAACAGGACCAAAAAATGCTTAGGTTTGGACTTCCCCATTTGTCCATTGGGATCTGACGTACAGAGAACCCACCCCCCAAAGTAGGACAAAAGTAGTCCAAAGTAATTGAAAATTATGAGAAATTATGTAGAAAAGCCCAAAAGGTACTAAAAGGGGTGAAACTGGTAGGATAAGAAGAGAGACCAGCCTCTGTGTAGCCTGTGCAATAAGAAAGAAAGATGGTTGCTAAAGCACTACTTTTGTCCAACCCTGAAAGGCTGGAAAACGGTATTCTGGGACAAGTCGTTTTTCATTGCACATTTACAGCAAACGGTGGCTCTCTAGCCATTTTAAACCAGAAATTCTAGGTACTCTGAATGTTTATCCCATGCTGACCATATAATACAACAGGTCCAGTGATTCAGTTTATGCCCTCCCTGACCTTTGTGAGTGAAACGGGTACAGCAATATGTCTCCGTGAAGAGCCGCATGTAATGGAGATGTCTGTCGCGCGGATACCCATTCTTAAAGGGGCCGCATCAAATAAAATCAAATACTAATGAAATTAAAAAAAAGGCTGAACACTGAAAATATACCTAGCAAATCAATAGAAACTAAGAATGGAACAAAAGCATCTGCTCTAAGAAGAGAAAGAAGTCCCATAACAGTCAAATAAAAATTAGATAGTTAACAGAAGCCTGCCTAAAGGGATTACATAGCCCCATATTCTAATAATAATAATACAAATATAAAAGTCTAAGAGAGCAGTGTGCAGTTCACTTTGTTCACAAGGCTATGTCACCTGAAACCGGGGAGGTGATGGGGCAAATATATATGTTAGCAATTTTTTGCTGCTAACAATAACGAGTGAGGTATATGGCTTTATTTTTTTGTCATTTATACAAAGTAGTTATTACTGGCTGACAGGGAGTGGCAGTTGGGATGGAAAACAATGTGGAATGTTAGTATATGGATACCTTGCCAGTCAGTACTGTCTTATTTGCATAAACTTACAAATAAATAAAGCTAAATACCTTATAAACTGTTTACTGAAAGTGGAATTAACTCTTTATAATGAGCTGGGTGATTTTGAATGGGCTTTAAAATCCCCTATATTTATGTTAGACACTCTTTACGTAAAGCTACAGTTTATGAGATATTTAGCTTTATTTACTTGTAGGAAATGGAAGTTGAGAAGCAGAGTGTATTGTTAGTGTCTGACACTCCAGACTGTGTCAATCAGTAATACCTAATTTGCATAAAAGGACAAATAAATAAAGCTAAGTATCTTATAAACTATAGTTTTAAATAAAGACTGGTTAATGTAAATACATGTAATTTGCAAAGCTCTGTCAAAATCCTGAGTCATTATAAAGTGGTGTCTGGTAGAACAGAGCAAAAAGAGACAATGGAGTAGATCCGAGTATAGTATTTATTATTAAAGGGATAGTAATACTTTATTATTACTATCCCCCATGTTGTATATATTTGTAAAATAATTTAATAGCCCCAAGGTTCATCTCTCAAACCTTTATGGTTTGAGAGATAACCGAAGGCAAAGTTCACCCCTCCCTCCCCCTTCCCTGAAGTCAGCGTTGTACTGACTGCAGGGGAAGTCTGTCGTACGACAGGCTTGCGGCTCTGCAGCAGAGCCGATCCAGTTAGTGACAAAGAATTATTTCACTGAAATGGTCTTCTACGTGTGCTTGGTTTGTGCTTGGTTTGCAAGCACATGTAGAAGACCGTTTCAGTGAAATAATTATTTTTCACTAACACGATCGTGGCTCTGCTGCAAAGCCGCATGATGAAAGTCAGATCGGATATCCCTTCAGTCAGCACAACGCTGACTTCAGGGAAGGGGGAGGGAGGGGGGATCTTTGCCTTTGGTTATCTCTGAAACCATAAAGGTTTGATATGGGGGATAGTAATAATAAAGTATTACTATCCCTTTAAGCAAGATCAAATACACATTCTTACTCCATTACACTCACATGTGCCATTCATGGGCTCTGTGCATCTCACAGGGTTCCTTCCCTGTTGCCCGACTTACTGCTTCCTCATTTGGTCCACCCAGTATAACAGATGTCCTGGTACACTGGACAAACCAAATGAGTAGGTAGTATGTTGGCTAACAGAGAAGAGACCCTGTGCCATGTGCAAAGCCCAAGAAGAGCTCATTGAATGTAATGAAGTAAGAATTTGTATTTTATATTGTTTAACAATAAATCCTACACTCAGATCTACTCCCTTTTATGAGCTATTCCAGACCCTCCTTTATTACTAAGCGGACAGAGACAGTCATTGATAACTGCAACATAAGAGAATAGATATCTGAGTGATTCCATTTTCAAAAAGTCATATCCATCATGTCATATATTCATCTAATCATCCATTTCATTGTCTCATCTTTCCACCTCCATCATCATTACCATTGAATTACTCATAAGACTGCTATGACTACGATTTCTCCCTTATTATCAGACTCATATCTTACAGGTATTTAACGATTACATTGTGCTTTTATCTTCACTACTTTATTTCACCAAATAACATTACACATTTCCTGACTTTTGGTACTTGCTTACAGGTAGCCTAAGAACTCTTTTTCCATGTGTTTACGTATTTTTATTTATGTGTACTTATATTAGTAGTTTTTTATTTTTTACATTGATTTTCACTTCGTGTTATTTCATTCTTAATTCTAAGTGTATTTATTTACATGTCACATTAGGATTACTGCCATTTTTAATGATCTTGGAGTGCTGTACAATAGTTTTCTTTTTCCATTATAAAATGTTAGCTGCACTTTAAAGCGGAACTATCACCTAGATTCAAACTTTTATAGTGGGTTTTAATAGTTAACTGAAGATTAGAGCTGGGTGTATTTTTTTTAAAAAATTTGCTTACAAGTGCAGATATTAGCCCATCAAAATCGGGGACTTCTGCGTTCTGCAGGACTGAATGTCCCGCTTGACTTCCCAGCTGCCCCAGGGAGCACGTTCACGCTCCCCTTCGAAGCTTGGTTTCTGTGCTGTAGCGTTACAGCAAACCCCGTGTACAGTGCTACCGAGGTTGCAAGGTGATAGTTCCGCTTTAGCTCAAATAGATGTACATGACTTTGAAAGCTCTTTAAAAATTACATATTTTGTTAAAAGTAACAGCTACACGTTTATGATTATTTCCTCAAAAATCTAATCTATATAAATGTTCTATGTAAGTGGTGCATAAAAGGTTACACATGCATATAAACTGTACCTGTCCCTAAACACTCATTCTAGCTATATACTTCAGCCCCCTTTTAGATTTTCTTCTGTACCCTTATTCCCACATCCTACACTCCTCAAAAATGCTAAATAAACATTTCAAAAACCTCTATTTTCAATTTAGTATAACGAGTTCTTAAAGAGATAATAATGTCCAAAAATAAATGTACCTGTGATTGTACTTTTTTAATAATGAATAATTCTGCAAATCCCTTAACTTCATATTCGCTGTGAAAATCCAATTAACAGTCCCCCCTACCCCTTTTGAACACAGCATCCTAACTCCCCTCAGGGCCTAACTTCCATTGCCTGAAACATTATGATGGTGCTGTTTCTACAGCAGACTATAGACGGCTATGGTCCATCGACCATAAACCTAAACAGGACATGGAATAACAGCTGTAACATTTCAGGCCATGGAAGTACTGCTGCCAAAAAATGTAAGCTTGAGCTGCAATAACTTTTGAATGAACATCTATCAGCAACGGCAGTACTTACTCAGCAGGATAAACCCTGCAATATACATTTCTTCAATAATAAGTGTTACAATCTATTTACACTTGCTCTGTGATGTCAAATAAGGTGTGTGTTGGTGCAGGTTATTCAGACTTGCTCCAGACCAAGTAGTGGAAGGCCCATCCTTAGAGTTTTCACCTCAGGGATGTAACGGATTTATGTACACTCAGAGATGGAAGGTTTGGTAAAAACACAGTTTTATTAAACCACACAGACTAAAAATAACCCTCGCAAGTCCAACATATAAATACAGTTATAATACTGACACAGGACAGGTTACAGTGATATCAATAACCCACATGGGTCAGTATATGTGAACAAAATACAGTACTTACACAGGTCAGGTTATAGTTCGTATGATTTAGTGAGACAACGGCAGAATGGTACTATTAGGCCAGGAATAGCTGATAGGCCCTAACAGCGGAAGTCCCACAGGACACTCTATACGCAGAGAGTGACACAATAGCGACTGTAGCCACAAAGGAGCAAGCGAAGCCCTGGATACATGACTGGCTACTGGAACAATCGTGGTAGACTGCAACTGGAGGTGCAGTGTAACGCCAAACCGAGACTGCAATAGACTGTGACCCAAGTGCAACGGCACCGCCCCGCAAGGGGTTAATGAACGCTCCGACCTGAGGACAACTGCCAGATGGTATAGACAGACTGAGGCGCCCAAGAATAACCCAACCTCAGATTGACAGCAGTAAACAGATCAAGCGTACCGTGGTGCAAACGGAAATATCTCCACACCGGAGTGTGAGAAGACAAGGCACAATAGGGTGACTGGGTCACGGTATAAAACTGCCAGAGCAGTAACCAAGGCAAACGGAGGTCTGTCCAAGACAGAGAGAGGGCACCAGAATACAGCCCCAAACCGGATCACTGGAAGGAGTGCGAACCGGGCCAAGACGCACAGAGCAGGAACATCAGGCAATCCAGGTCGGTACACAGAGCAGGAACTCAGCCAAGCCGGGTCGGTACACAGAGCAGGAGCATCAGCTAGTCTGGGTCGGTACACAAAGCAGGAACGTCAGCCAAGCAAGGCTGGTACACAGAGCAGGAACGTAAACAGGCAGAGTAGTCAGACAGCCTGGGTCATACACTGGAATCATACGAATAACGGAACAAGCGCTAGCAACGGGAACACCACGAAAGGGCACTGCAGAAGTGACAGGGCTCAGTATTTAAGGGTTGTCACTGGGAGGAGCAACATCACGTTAGCCAATAAAAAGGTATCAGGAAGTAGCACTTGTCAAAACGTCCCCAGCAATAGCACGGGCACCGTGATAAGGGACCAGTAGGTTCCAGTTATGCCCCTTGGTATCCAGCACAAAATAACGTGTAGAAAAAGGACAACTGCTTGTACTTTTCTCTGCACAATAAAGTTTTCCTTATCTTAGTTTCACAGTATGATTATAATGAAACAAACCTAAGAATATAGAAATTATAAGTTCAGCACTTGATCACAAGGGAATTTCCACACAACTCTTCTTGTTGGTTTAGCATGTAGTGATAATGGAAGCTTCAACACAGGCTTTAAGGAAAAATCTAAAGAGCTTTCATGCAGTCTGCTTCCTTCTAAATTATACGATCAGAATTTAGAGCTATTTTGATGTTCTTTTATCCTCAAAACACAAAAGGTTAATCTCTCCAAAGTCTGCAATTTATAGGGAAGATAATATATTTTCCTGCTTGCCTGTTATGGATGACAGGCATAAAATCAATGGTATGGGGTTTTCTAAAATATACTATTATTTATCTTTATTTATAAAGTGGTAAAATATTATGCAGTGTACAATGAAGAACATCTCAAACATGGGTTTTAACAATCAAGAAAATGCACAATAACAGTAAAGGAAATGACACCCATGCTCGTAAAAGCTTACATTCTCTGCAATTACTATTCGTGTATATGTATATATACTAGCCAGTAGTAAAACACACACAGCTGTGGCTAAAGGGAAATTGGAGGGGAGGGGTCAGAGAGGTAAAGGGGGGAAGAGGAGCGGTGAAAGTGAAGGCGGGAGGGACAATGAGGCAAAACACAAGGGAAGGTCCATATCTTCACATTAAAGCCTTTTTGATTCTCACAAAAAAGACCCACTTGTGTTGTCATCTATATATATATATATATATATATATATATATATATATATATATATATATATATATATATATATATATATATATATATATATATATATATATATATATATGCAGTTTTTTTTTTATTCTTTTTTTATTATATGGAGTGTATGTGGGTAGTATGCCCGATCTATTGGGCCCTACATAGTTATTTTTTATTTGTTTTATTATATGAAGTGTATGTAGATAGTATGCCCTATCTATTAGGCCCTGCATAGTTGTTTTTTTATTTGTTTTATTATATGGAGTGTATGTGGGTAGTGTGGCCCTATCTATTTGGCCCTACATAGTTATTTTTAAATTTGTTTTATTATATGGAGTGTACGTGGGTGGTGTGGCCCTATCTATTAGGTCCTATATAGTTATTTTTATTTGTTTTATTATATGAAGTGTATGTGGATAGTATGCCCTATCTATTAGGCCCTGCATAGTTGTTTTTTTATTTGTTTTATTATATGGAGTGTATGTGGGTAGTGTGGCCCTATCTATTTGGCCCTACATAGTTATTTTTAAATTTGTTTTATTATATGGAGTGTACGTGGGTGGTGTGGCCCTATCTATTAGGTCCTATATAGTTATTTTTATTTGTTTTATTATATGAAGTGTATGTGGATAGTATGCCCTATCTATTAGGCCCTACATAGTTATTTTTCATTTGTTTTATTATATGGAGTGTATGTGGGCAGAATGGCCCTATCTATTAGGTCCTATATAGTTATTTTTATTTGTTTTATTATATGGAGTGCATGTGGGTAGTGTGACCCTATCTATTAGGTCCTATATAGTTATTTTTTATTTATTATATGGAGTGTATGTGGGTAGTGTGGCTCTATCTATTAAGCCATACATTTGTGGGCTGGGTGTTTATGATGCTGTTTTTCTTGATAATTATTTGAGTTATTTCGGTTATGAATACTTTTTCATATTTTTAAACTTTATGCCTGACTTGATGTATATAGTTAGTCGTGTGCCTCATATAAATCCCTTTCTTGTTTTTTTTTTGTTTGTTTGTTTGTTTTTTTTAAGTAGTATATATTATTTTGGAATTGAGAGCACCCCATATTATATATTTTGGTCACTTACATCCAATAACACTTATTCCTTCTGTGTCCAACCTACCTTCCTCTAGATTGTAAGCTCTCACGAGCAGGGCCTTCTGATCCTTCTGTTCTACTATTTAATACATCTGTATGTCTATTCCCTATTGTACAGTGCTGTGGAATATGTTGGAGATATATAAATAAATAATAATAATATTTTATGGTTTGACTTCTAGGTATTAATTTTGAGGTATGCTCCTATTTTGTTCTTTTTTTTTTTTTTTTTTTTTTTTTTTTTTTTTTATAGAGAGGCCTAGCTAGTTGAATTAAAATTTTCCTACATACAGTAATTTACAATTTTAACCCAGAAATCTTTTAAACTGCAGATTTATTTTTAACATTGCTGGATGAACTGGAATTTGTTTTGAGACCAGCACTAAGAAAAAGTAGTTTTCTTTCTCAAGTGCATTTAAGGCCAATACAAGTCCAAAATATTTTCAGTGTCCAAGCACATTAAGCCACACAAAAAAGTTCCAAGGAAAATTATGAATTAATTTTTATACTATTTTTTTTTTTTTTTACTATAACACAGGATGTTTGTATATTAAAAAACCCGCTATTACAGGCATTATGATCTAACGAGATGTCATTTTCTAAATAAATTTGGTACAAGAAAGTTATATTTGAACATTATAATTTTAGTACCTTTGGATTTCATGTCTGCCAAAATTATGTACATTCTTCCTCAAGTAAGAAAATATGAGGAAAGAAAGGTAATGAGCCAGCATTGAAATTAGTTGTTTTCTCTTCTGATAGCAAGCCAGGGCAAACATTCAACAGTTTTGGCAGTCTTTAGCTACATTGGCTAGTATAACGAATGTATTGTATGAAAGTGTGAAGGAAATCTTTCTAAATAAAGAGTAGGACATTTATTTGCTTCACGTATGTAATTAGTGGAAAAAGTTAATCAGCTTCCAAGTGACTCCAAAAGAAAACACCTACTCCAACCTGCAAGAAGTTCATAGTGTCAAAAGACCATCTTCTATTTGGACTAAAAAACAAAAACAAACCTTTCTACACAACATTACAACAGCTATGCAAACATTTACAGACTGGACTACTTAGATCTCAAGTAGCAACTACCATTACCCACAGCTTGACAATGGCCATTTGAGGCTGATGGGAGTTGCAAAGTCATAACAGATGAAGTTTGAAAGGTGCTCACCTCAGCTTTCATATTTCCTGCCCTTATTAGCTTAATATGCTACAAATATTTTACATTCTGGGTAACATGTTTTAGATATAAATTTGGGTGTTTTATGGAATTACTGATAAAAGAGCATTCATCAGTTTCTTTAATTTGAGTGTTTTTAAAATTTAAACTTGGAGTCAGACACACTCTCTACAGCAATAAAGCCACATTAATGTTTGTTTACATTTCAGTATTAGTGTATATAAATTAGTTTGAGTAAATAAAATACTTTGGTCTTGTTCTAAATTGTTTATTCAGTTGCATAAAGGAGGTGTCAACAGGTCATTAAGTCACCTAAAAATTCTCAGTAATGCCCTGCCCACCAGCCACACCCCCAGAAACATCGCTTAAAACTACAGTGTCCCTCTTTGGCCATTTGAAATGTTGGGAGGTCTGTAGCAGTGGTGTCCTACCCAGGGTGCAGTCTGTTTTAGCCCACTAGTGCCTTTCACAGAGTTTATATATGCAAATTATCCTTGGGATTAGTCACCCCAAGGGTAATAGAGGAATCCAGGATTGGACCCCTTTCTCACAGTGCCTAGAGAGATCAGCTACACCTCACTGGTGAGGCCCAACAAGGCTGAAACGTATGTCTGGAGCTGGCTGCTTCTCTTTTTCAGAGAGGAATTTCCTGACACTTTGTGGTTGGACTGCTGTTTTGGCAGGGCCAGTATGATATATTTTAGGATATTTCCTCTCTGTGAAAGGCACTAGTGGGCTAAAAGAGACTGCACACATGGGTAGGACACCACTACTAGAGAGCCTGCAAATTTCTGTTGCAAGCTTGTTCCTAGTTGAGCGTCTCTGACTCCTAGTTTACATATGCAAATTACCCTTGGAATTAGTCACCCCAAGGGTCATAGGGAAATCTAGCACTGGACCCCTTGCTCACAGTGCCTAGAGAGATCAGCTACACCTCATTGACGAGGCCCAACAAGGCCGAAACTTACGTCCCGGGTTGGCTGCTTCTATGTTCAGAGAGGATTAATAGAAGTCATTTATGCTTTTATTTCTACATTGTACACTATCACTGAAAATGTTTATACTATATAAAAAAAGACAATAAAAAATATAATTAAATGCGGACATCCCAGTATAATACTATAATGTAATACAATAAAAGACGCCTGTTAGCTTAGCCATGATATTGATAAAAATGCATATAGCATTCTTCCAAATATGCAAAATATTATAATATGTAAACAATGTTTTTACTTTAGAATTCGTATTTATACACAACTGTAGCATTTTCCAAAGTTATGCATAGCTTTAGCATTTTTCAAAACCAAAGATTATGGTGTGTTAAAAGTGAATTTGTCTACAATGCTGTTCCAAACCCATAGATTTAAACTGGACTTTTAACCTCTTGAAAGCTAAAAAGGTCTACAAATTGTTCCTTTGCTTAAAAAGCCCCCATTTAAATCAAAGGATAATGGGGAATGTCTATTTGTTCCCTCTGGTGCTGTTGGTTTGCTCAAGAGGTGTAACAGTTTAGATTACTAAATTGCACCTAATATGTATCCGAATATTAAACATGATATTCAGTTTTTTATATTAGTTTTCTAGAAGTCAATGGCCACATTTTAGTCTTCAACATATTTTATTATTTGTCCAGTTTCATTGGCCTCAGCCACATATTTCATTTAATTATCCTGCAAGAAACTGCATCATGCTCATTTCCTTACACATCCAACTATAACTTGTTTTCCTACAGCAACTCTTTCCACTGTTAGGAGTTTAACTCTGAGTGTCAGAGGGGTATGCAACACATTGCTTTGCACTCAAAGGGTTAACTGAACCAATCCATTGGTGCCCCTCTGGCACTCAAAGAGTTAACCGCTTGGGTGCTAGAGAGTTCCCCCTTAAACTGCTTCTTTTTGCATTGGGGACCTCTCTAGCATCCAAGAGATAACAGGCCCAGATTATATTTCAGCTGATAATTTGTTGGATAAAACCAGTTAACACTTAACACTGATGTCTATGGAGAAATGTGTCAATAAAAAGCTTGATAAAGTTAACAGCTAAAGTGAGATCCAGGCCATATTTTGCAGCAATTTCACTAAAATAATATTTTTATCATGCTTCTTACATTCAATACTAAATATCAAATGGAAATCAGTAATGCCAATTTTAACCAGTTGAAAGTAAAATATGTCTGCAACTAGATGACCATATGTCCCATATTGCCAAGGACAGTCCTGCATTTTAAATATGAGTCCTGCATCCCAGGGAGCCTCTTTCTGGGACAATACAAAGTCCTGGAATAAAGCCTCTGGAGCATTTTGTTTTTGACTACTGTGCCAGAAAAAGAGACAGGAAAATGGCCTCCACACAGATTTTACACAGTACGGGGAGAACTAGGCCCTACTTCCTGATGCCCAGCAGAGCCATTTTCTCATAATGTAAGGCTACATTAAGACTTGTGGCTTAACAGATAGTTTCTTTTAGCCCAGCACAGGCATCAGTTTGTGTCACAACAGTAAATGGCCAAGTGTTTAGGTCAATGTGCTTCAGAGAAGACACGTTGTGCTCTACCAAGTGATGGCACAAACTCTGCTGCTCTCATCTCGGCAGTGTCCCTGAACGGCAAAAAGGAAATGTGTTCAACCTATTTCCAATGAAGTGAAAAGCAATGTGTTGAAGATTTCTCTAGCATTCAAGGGAATAAAACCCAGTTTAAATCAAAGCAAATTTGAGTCAGTTGGTGCAGTTGGTTAGCCCCAAAATTGCACCAGTTTCTTATTAAGTCGGCTTCTAAGTGCAAAGAAACGTAGGGAAAATACACACAGTGTACTGTAAGAGATACAGACTTTCCATACTTGAACAACTTACATTATTAAAATTGTTTAATTCTAAAGGAAAATGTATCAGAAAGTATAATGTCAAATTTTTCAAATTACCAAAATTATCCAGAATATTCCCAGATAAATGGAAATGCCATCCTAGTAACAAAGTAAAAGAGTAAATATAGATTAAAATATTAAAAGTATTATGTAGTGGCAAATATTATGCAGCTTTAAAAGGCAAGAATGTCCTGGTACTTTTTTCACAGATCATGATTTTTCTTTATCACACTTGGCCGTATGTTGAAAGAAAATGGAGGAATTCTGGGGCAAACCACTTGCACTATAGGGGAGAACTAAAAATTCCAAAAAATTCCCATTGATTTAAAAGAGGATTTTAGTCATCCCTGTTAAATCCTTTTCTCTTAGTCCATATGGTATACAGGTACCATGGGGAGGCGACAGCTCCTCCCTGTAGGCTGGAACATTTCTAGAAAGAAGATGTGGGTGGTGCCTCCCCTCCTCCTTATCAGGCTATCTCACTAGCCCCGCACCAGTTAGACTTGAGACAAGTCTATTAATTAGGGCATCAAGAAAGAAGAAAGGAAAACTCCTGTTAGCAAAACACCCAAGCAGACTCCCATGTCCATCTAAGTGAGACCACGCATGGTCCCTTTCACTAGGTGGGAGACCTGTATGTCATATGGACTAAGAGAAAAGGATTAACCGGTAAGACTAAAATCCTATTTTCTCTGTTGTCCAATAGGACATACAGAAACCATGGGGATGTAACAAAATTAAGCTCCCAGGGAGAGAAGAGGAGAAAAGGATCAAGAGCCAGTCCCCATGATACCGGAGTTCCCAAGGACTATACAGGACAAGGAACAACCCAGACAAAACCAAGAGTTGAAGAACAGTAAGGCACAGGAATGTATAAGCCCTAAACAGGAAGAACTGCCTCCAGGACCTTCTTGCCAAAACTGGCTTTGGAAGAACATCAACACGATAATGTTTGGCAAAGGTGTGCGCAGAGGACCACGTGGCCACCTTGCACAGCTGTTCAACAGAGGCCTAATGTTTGTAGGCCCAGGAGATATGGTCCGATTGGCAGCGGAAACGGATCCCAAATGGAGAGGGCCACAAGTTCTGGGAACTACTTCTGACTGTCTGGATGAATCGGGACATGCAAGTAAGCATCCTGCAAATCCAGAGAGGCCAAGAATTCCCCTGGACACATAGCTGCGATGACAGAGCACAAAAACTCCATCTTGAAGTGTGCAGTCTCCACAAAAGAATAGAGATCCTTTAGGTCCAAGATAGATGACTGCCGCCATCCCTCTTGGTTACCACAAATATGTTTGAATAAAAACCTAAACCTCTCTCTTGAGGAGCAACTAGAATCAAGACTCCCTTGTCCAAGAGAGCCTGAACCACCTAGTTGAAAAGATTTAGCTTTTCCAGGGCCAGAGGGGTCTGTATAGGAAGAATCTATAGGGAGAAAGGGATTTAAGGGAATCCTGTACCCTTCCGAAACCACGTGCAACACGCACTAATCTGCAACGGACACTGCCCAGTCATTTGCAAAATGGCGCAGACGCCCACCCACAGGCAGCCGCAGACCGGGATTGTGCGAGTCATGCGGAGGTAGACTTGCCAGACAGCAGTGGCACTCAAAACACACCACCACCAAGGTAGTGTGTTTTGAGTGCCACTACTGTCTGGGCTTGGTGGTTGGGCGTGGGGTGGAGGTTTGAGACACATTCAGACTCAGCCTTTGCGCTTCGTTTTGGCGGGTATGAAAAAGACACTGTTTCCTCACCATGTTAGGGCGTCTGAGACCTGAGGCAATAAAGTGCTCTTGCCCCCGGTGGCCTCACTGATAATCTGTTTCAGTTCAGGCCCAATAAAGAGATTTGCCCTGAAAAGGGAGCGAAATCAGTGACTTCTTAGAGGAAAGGGCCACAGACCAACTCTTGAGCCACAATGTGCAGAAACAGAGAAGGCGGAAGCTAAGGTAGGTCGCAGGGCAGCACCGAAGGCAACAAAGTTATACTTCACGATAGCCTCCAGCTTCCTATCAGTCGTGTCTTTGAGTGCCATAGCGTCAGCCAAAGGCAGAGCAGTAGACTTAGAAAGTCTTGAAATAGAGGGGGAAACTTGAGGATATCAAGCCCACTGAGCCAAAGCTGCCTCAGAAAAAGGATTCAGCTTTGAAAATCTCTTTGAAAGATATAGGTGCCTGTCTGGCGTCTTCCACTCATCCAGAATATCCTGGTCCAGAGTGGGATTGGGTGGAAACACATTGTAGGATTTCTTGCGCCTCTGAAAGACTTCAGAATAAGACTGGCCCACATCAGGGGTAGTAGTGACCTGCAGGGTTGTTAGCACCTTAATGAGACCCTCCACAGAGGGCATGGGGTAAGATTCAAAGGGGTCACCAAAGGCATATGCAGGAATTGAGGACCCCCTGGAGGGAGAGAGGAAACTGTGTCATAGAGGATTTTAAATCCTTGACCAAGAGTGGCTCTTGTTCAAGGCTGGAGGGCCCGGGTGGTGTAGTGGAGGCCACAGCACATGAGGGGCATAATTGTCCTGAGTATTTTCTAGAGAGCCCAGTTTGGTATAAGGAACAGTAAGCAAGGGGGTTCAAAGAGGCCCCTGAGTCCTTTCCCTTAGGTCTAGCCCCATGTCCTTTCAGATCCGACATCCTAACAGGAGAAGTGTCTAAACAGTATATTAGAAGAAACATAGAAGATTGACGGCAGAAAAAGACCACCTGGTCCATCTAGTCTGCCCTTTAGTATTCCTTTATTGTTATCTTAGGATAGATACATGTTTATCCCAGGCATGTTTAAACTGTGTTACTGTGGATTTATCAACCACCTCTGCTGGAAGTTTGTTCCAAGTTTCTACTACTCTTTCAGTGAAATAATATTTTCTAATGTTTTTCTTGATTTTTCCTCCAACTAGCCTCAGATTGTGCCCCCTTGTTCTTGTATTCAGATTCTTATTAATCACACTTCCCTCCTGAACCTTGTTCAGTCCTTTAACATATTTAAAGGTTTCAATCATGTCCCCCCTTTCTCTTCTTTCCTCCAGACTATACATATTTAGATCTCTGAGTCGTTCTTGATAAGTTCTATGCTTTAGACCTTCCACCATTTTTGTAGCTCTTCTTTGAACCCGCTCAATTTTAGTTATATCCTTTTGCAGATGAGGCCTCCAGAACTGTACACAGTATTCCAGATGTGGTCTCACTAGAGCTCTATACAGAGGGATCACAATCTCCCTCTTCCTGCTTGTTATACCTCTAGCTATGCAGCCAAGCATACGATTTGCTTTCCCCACCGCCTGGTTGCATTGGTTACTCATCTTGAGGCTGTCAGAGATGACCACCCCCAAATCCTTCTCTTCTGAAGTCTTTGCTACCACAGAACTGCCAATACGATAGTCAGATTGAGGGTTTCTTTTCCCCAAGTGCATTATTTTACATTTGGAAACATTGAACTGAAGTTTCCATTGTTTTGACCACTTATCTAATAGTGCCAAATCATTCTCCATATTACAGACACCTCCTGGAACATCAACCCTATTACACACTTTTGTGTCATCAGCAAACAAGCAAACCTTCCCTGCCAAGCCTTCCCTTATGTCACTTACAAACATGTTGAACAGAACAGGGCCCAGAACAGATCCTTGTGGCACTCCACTTGTAACCAGTCTCTGCTCAGAATACACTCCATTAACAACAACCCTCTGGTTTCTGTCCTTCAGCCAACTGCAGATCCACTGAACTATCCAGGGGTTAAGTCCAATTCTTGATAATTTATCTATCAGCTCTTTATGGGGAACTGTATCGAAAGCTTTACTGAAATCCAGGTAGGCGATATCCACAGCACCACCTTCATCCAGCACTTTAGTTACATAGTCAAAGAAATCAATGAGATTAGTCTGACAGGATCGGCCCTCAGTGAAGCCATGCTGGTTTGGGTCCATCAGGTTGTTTTTTGTTAGATGGTCAATTATCTTCTTCTTTAGAAGAGTCTCCATCATTTTTACCACTACAGATGTCAGGCTGACTGGCCTGTAGTTACTAGCTTCTTCTTTACTACCCTTCTTGTGAATGGGTACAACATTGGCCATTCTCCAATCATCAGGAACTTCTCCCGTAAGAAGGGACTGGTTATACAGATTAGTCAGGGGGCCAACTATGACAGATCGGAGTTCTTTAAGAACTCTAGGGTGGATTCCATCCGGACCCATCGCTTTATTTGACTTTAGCCGGACAAGTTCCTCTAGAACATCGGCCTCTGAAAACACTGGGGCTAAAATTATACAACTAGAGGCAATGCTGTGTTCAGCCATTTTCTGATTATGAGGGCCGCCGTCTGAAAAAACTGAGCAGACGTAGTTATTCAGATGGTCAGCGACCGCCTTTTCCTCTTCTATATACTGATTTTTTCCGTTGTTAATTTTTGTAATCCCGCAGTTTTTCTTCTTCCTGTCACTGATATATCTGAAGAAGGTTTTATTCCCCTTCTTAACAGATTTGGCCATTTCTTCCTCTTTTGAGGCTTTAGCAGCATTTATCATCTGTTTAGTCTTCTTCTGTATAGTTTTATACCCTTCTCTGTCCGCTTCACTTCCAGTCTCTTTATATCTCTTATAGGCAGACTTTTTATCTTTCACTATAGCTCTTACCTCTCTAGTAAACCATAGTGGATTTCTCTTTCTTTTCCTCTTGCTAATTTGTCTAACATGTAATCTTGTTGCCTTTAAGAGGACTTCTTTGAGTGTCTTCCACTGAGTACTCACTCTCGGTGTTTTATCCCACCCTTTTAATTCTTTCTTTACATATTCTCCCATATCCTCAAACTTCGTCTTCCTAAAGTCCAATACTTTGGTTGCAGAATGGGATTTCTCGTAGTCAGTCTGGATTCCGAACCACAAACATTGGTGGTCACTGGAACCTAGATTTTCTCCCACCTTCACCTCAGATACCAGGTCTCCATTTGTGAATACTAAGTCTAGGATATTGTCCCCTCTAGTTGGTGCCTTCACCAGCTGTTTTAGGGACATCCCCGTCAGGGCTTCTACGATGCTCCTACTTCTACATGTGGATGCACAAGGGATATTCCAATCAACATCAGGCATGTTGAAGTCTCCCATAACTACTATATCTCCCTTTACTGCCATTTGGGTAATCTCGTCCACTAGCATGTTGTCTTGCTCTTCAGATTGCCCCGGAGGCCTGTAGACTGCACCTATTCTTGTAACTGATCCCTTTTTATTCTGCAGACAGATCCAGAGAGTCTCCAACTCTTTACATGAATTCTGGATCGCTGTGGATTTTATGCTATCTTTAACATAAATGGCTACCCCACCCCCTCTTCTCTCAGCCCTATCTTTCCTATACAACGTGTATCCCGGAATGGCTATTTCCCAGTCATTACAGTCCCTGAACCATGTCTCTGTTATTACAATCAAGTCCAAGTCATCTCTACAAACTATTGATATTAGCTCGCTGAGCTTGTTGCCTAAGCTGCGAGCATTAGTACACATTACACGAAGAACATTACATTTATCACCAACAACAACTCTATCTACCGCACCATCATCTACCTCACCAACATCTGTATGTAAAGCACCAGCAACTTCCTGTGCACCAACATCTGTATCTATCACACTAACAAACTCAGAACCCTGGTTCACCAAAACTGTTCGGGGACAGAAATCAATCTTCTCAATGAAATTCCTGCCCCCTCCATCTAGTTTAAATGCCTCTCCAAGAAACACCTGAACTCTTCTCCAAGTACCTCAGTTCCTCTGTGTGACGGGTGCAGACCATCTCTCTTGAACATTTCTTTACAACTCCACCTTCTAACACTGTGACTGACAAATCCAAAACCTTCTTCTTTACACCACTGTCTTAGCCAACCATTGAACTCCAGGATACGAAGTCTCTTACTATTTTCAGAGCGGACTGGCAAAATCTCTGAAAAAGTGATAGAGTCTGTCATTCTGCTCAGCTCCAGGCTGAGACTTTGAAATTCCATTTTCACCTCTTCAACACTTTTCTGGGACAGATCGTTTGTACCGAGATGAATGATCAGATCAACTTCAGTCTCCTTTGTTGCAGCCTTGACAATATTTGAGATGCGTCTTTTATCCCTGCTTGCAGTAGCACCAGGAAGACATCTCACCTCCTTCAGTCCATCCTCATTCTGCCCTAAAGCAACACCTCTAACAATCGAGTCACCAACAAGGAGATGCTTTCTCTTCTTTTTAAGTCCATTTTCTGCTCCTGACTGCTTGTTACAATTCTCTCCTTTGGGACTCACAACATCCCGTACCTGAGTATCTGTGCTTTTATCTTCTGAAATCTCACTTTCCAATTCAGACAGGACACCAAAGGGATTACACACCGAAATACCAACAGTCTTGTGCTTCTGCTCCACAACTCTCAAATACTGTGACCCAGAATAAAAATCACCTCAGAAAGCCCAAGAAAGTACTTATCTGGCAGGCGAATGGTTAACCTGAGAAGTAGAGTAAGGAGAGACAAGCCTCTGTGTAGGATACCCAGCAAAGAGAGAAAATGGAGTCTGAAAAAGTAACAGCCAATCGGAACAAAGCCTGCGAAACAGGCATTCTGGGAGTTGTAGTTTTCGCTCTTTGATGTTACTTAGCAATGCTCAAACTCATACTAATGGGGCCCCAGGAGCCCCTTAGACACTGGGGATGGGAACCAGATCGTAGGACAAGAGGAGACAAGAAGAATGAGCCCCCTCTAAACTCTGTATGTCAAACGGTTGCAGAAAAATGTCCCAAAGAGTTTGTCCCATAGAAGTCAATGGAGCAAGTGCGGCTGCGCGGTAAGCGTGCCTCAAAAGGAGCGGAACTCAAGAATCACAAACTATACAAATACCTGAAGGAATATGTAGGGATAAATAAAAACAGACACATGTAAAGAGAAAAGTCAAAATAAGTCCCCTAACCTGGAGAAACTAGCAGGGAAGGGGTTAATTACATAAATGCAGCCATTCAATCTCCAAAAAACCCTGGGATCAAACCAAATAAGATACCTAACATGAGTGCAGGAAAACCAGACTCCAAGAAGACCCCTGTATGGAGGAGGGACCATGGCATTCAAAGGGTTACTCACCATTTACTTTACTTCTTTCTTCAGATTACCATTGAGAGAGAGAGAGATTGAGAGAGACCCAGTCAGGAGAGAGAAACATGGTTGCATGATTCTCTCCACAGGGCTGCAAGGGTCCACAACAGCACCTGTCAGCTGGACAAACCTTCAGGGGAATCCAGGAATGGTAATCCACCTAATGGGGGAATTGCGACACCCCATATCTAGCATAAAAAATAATAAAATTCTAAAAATTAAGCAGAAACGTTCTCAGCCTCCAGCTAGGTTGTGGAATAAGTCTAACTGGGGCACAGCTAGTGGGATAACCTGATAAGGAGGATGGGAGGATCCACCCAAATCTTCTTTCTAGAAATGTTCCAGACTACAGGGAGGAGCTGTTGCCTCTCCATGGTACCTGTAAGTCATATTGGACGACAGAGAAACTGGCCATTTTAGGGAGGCAATGTAATTGCTTGAAGTTGAAATCAGAAAAGTCTCCAGAATCCAGCCCTTAGCACTGTCACAGCTGCCTCAGCATTTTCAACTTCAGTAAGGGCCATATGTTCAGAAGGAAATCGGAGGAGTTCTGTGGCAAACCATTTGCACTATAGGGGAGAACTAAAAAAGCCCATTGATTTAAATGGGGATTTTTAACCCCTTGAATGCTAGAGAGGTCTCCAACGCAATTCCTTGGAGACCTCTCTAGTGTTCAAGGGTTAAAATCCCAATTTTATTGTTAATGCTTTATCTTCAGAACATCTGCACTGAGCATTCAGGAGAAAATGCGTACAATCAACCACAAGACGGAATACCAGAATGGCTTTAAACTTTGATTCAGACATCTCTATGGAAACTAGAACAGCACTGGGATAATTTTAATCATATTTAGAAGCTACACTACTGAGCGGTGATACATTAAAAAATAAACATAGTGTAAATGTCGGCAATAGATTTAAATGGGGCGTTTAACCACTTGACTGGTAGAGAGGTCTACAAAGCATTGTAAAACAAGTGTTAAAGGGATAGTAATGTTTCACAAAAACAGCAGCTCCAATTAATCTTCAGACCGAACGAGGGCAGTCTCTACTGCGTATGACTGCATTGTGACAAACATCCTAGCGAATTATTATATAGGATAAGGCAGAGAACAAACTGGCACTAAATTTGTCCTTTTTCTGCACGTGGAGGAGTCTATAGCTTGCTCACATTAAAGTCTTACCAATGGTAATGTGTGCAACACAATCCATTAACACGATCATACATGCTTGTACATACCCTGCAATGCAATCAAATGGTTTTAGGCAAGTAAGTAAACACATAAAATGAGCTGCACTGGCAGATTCCTACATTCCCCCTACCGTCTGCTTACCTACCCCTAATACAGTGTCAAGCGTTTCTCTGAAATCAAGTTACTTTTTTTCATTGCCTTAAATAACAACGCTAAAGTGAATGTGTAATGTACCTGTCATCGTGTTTTGTTTTGTTTGTTTTTTTGCATATTTTAAAATTTAATTCAAAACTGCCTATGTATCATGTTAGCCCAAGTTCCAGCTGATGCATTATTTAAGAGATATTCACACATATTTTTGGAAAAAGTGAAAATGAAAGTCTCAGTGGAGCACAGAGCTTAATTAGAACACAAAACTTCACTGGAAAGCTTCATTAGAACATGAAACTGCACTGAAAAGCTTAATTAGCTACTCCAAAACTATGCATCTGCTGTTTTTGTTGTTAGGTTTTTTATGCTAACATGATACATAGACCATTTTAACCCTTTGAGTGCCAGAGGGATACGCAACACATTGCAAAGCAATGCGTTGCGTACCCCTCTGGCACACAAAGGGTTAATAACTAAAGATAAGTAAACCTGAGTCAAGGTGACATCTAACGTCATCAGGTACACAATTCAAATATCTTTTTGCTTCATTTAAACAGATTTGTAGGCAAAAAGAAACACCGCAATGTACAGAGGGGACACAAAGGAAGGGATACAACAATGATAATGCAGAGGTGAAAGTTCCCCTTTAAATATGAAAAAAGAAAAAAAAACTTGAAATGCAACATGACCAGCCTCCTTATCATCTCAGTGCAGTCTATTATAATCAGCTGGATTTTTTTTCCCTTAAATTATTTATTTATTTAGAAAATGTTTAACCAGGAATAATATACTGAGATTTCCCTCGTTTTCAAGACCTGGAGAATTTTACAGTATAGAGTTACATATTTACATAAATAGAGAAAACACACACACACACATATATAAATATATATACAGACACAAACATACTTAAAAAAATGTATGTACAGTTAAATACTGTTTCTAGATACAAAGAAGCAATTATTTTAGTCTGGGATCAGATCTGATTTTTTGGGGTAGTTATTCCAGGCTTTCAGAGCTGTGAAGGAAAAGGCATTCACGTGTTGCTAACTAGGCAAAGACTGATTTAAGAGCGGAATCTTCAAGGTAATGGGTTTATTTGTGCAAAGTAAATAACCTGTCTTTGTAATAACATTACATTAAAGGGATAGTAACACTAAATATGCAGCTCAGACTTTACTTATTTAGGTGCAGCATCTCAACGACCTGAAGTTTTACAGTGGTGCTGTTGCTGCATCATCCTATGCAGATCTGGTCAAGTGACCATAAACGTCCATAGGATGGTGCAGCAACAGTGCCATGGTAAAATTTTAGGCCACTGAGATACTGCATCTAAAAAGATTATGTTTAAGCTGCAATAACTTTAGAATAAAACACATCACAGCAGTGGGAATACCCTTGTTGCACTTGGCAGAATACACCCTACAATATATTTAAGTATATTTTTGTTATATAGTAAGTGTTACTATTCCTTTAAGAGAGCACATTTCTTTCAAATCTTCTCAGCAGCCAAAGGGTAACAGTGCTCTTTTACCAAAGATGAACAAATTAGCTCAACTTGACGTTAACAAGTCCAACACATCCAGTCATCTCATGGATTTGCTTTCCTTAAGAAAATATCATAAGAAATTATAATGTCTGATTTATCCACCTTAATTTTCTTTGGCACTATGACAACATTGGCCTGTGAATCTCTACCTGCAATGTATTAGACAGAAATACACCCTGTAGCGTGGCGGTTCTAATGTCCCAACATGTCCCAAATGCCTAAAGGGCTTTGTTTTGCAAGGTGACATGCAATAGGTTCACTAAACTTTAAACCTTCAAAAAATAAAAAAATAACTAAAGCTCATCTCAGTTACGCCCTAGGAGCAAAGACACATATATTAAATATGACACCGCAAGAGTTTGTTACTATAACAACTTTTTTGAAAGTCTTTTTTTTTATTGAGCTGTAAATATTAGATATTCAAACAATATTAACCCTTTGGACATTAGGCCTCTCATATATATATTATATATCCAGTTGTACAGCACCTGTGTTTCCAGAATTCAAATGCCTGGGTGCAATACTGCAAGGTGTTTATATACAGCCAGAGAATCGCAGGACTCACAGGCTTAAAGTCAATAGATTTATTGTGAGTTGTGCAAAGTAATGAAAGATCAATGTTTCTGTCATTTCACAGAGCTTTCTACAAGATCCACAAAAGGAATGAATAGTTATTGCTACCTGACACTATTCTAAATAGATTTATTGGTTTTAACCCTTTGAGTGCCAGAGTGGTACGCAAAGCAATGCGTGTCAGTGCTACAAATCTCTGGCTCTTATATACATATGTGTAATATATGCATGTATTATATGTATGTAGGCATGTATATATAAACAGGGATAAGTGCACTCACAGAAATAAAATTGAACAAAAAGTGTTAATAAGTGAACAATATAGCTTAATTGATGTTTCTGCTCTCCACAAAAGCCTTTATTATGATCATCTTGACAAAAGCTCCTGTAGACAGCTGAAAACTTGATTATGTGATTGCATTAAGTTATTCTGTTCAGTTCCATTTCCATTAGTGAGCCTATCCTTTGTTTGTACATACCAGCAAAAACTGCACCACATCAGTTTTTAAAGGGATAGTAATACTTAAAATGTTACTACAGCTCATAGTTGAATTTTTTAGGTGCAATATCACAGTGGCCTGAAATTGTACAGTGACGCTGTTGCTACACCATCCTATGGAGATTAATGGTCTCAGGATCAGAGCTGTCCATAGGATTGTCTAGCAACAGCACCACTGTACAATTTCAGGCCACTGCAATATTGCACCTAAAAACTTCAACTTTGAGCTGTAATAACTTTTGAATAAAACACCTTTCAGCAGTGGGAGTACCCCTGTTTTACTCAGGGGGATAAACCATACAACATATTTTCTTTTACATTTTAAGTATTACTATCCCTTTAAACTTATTCTCTCTGAGTGCTTAGATCCAGATAGATAGATAGATAGATAGATAGATAGATAGATAGATAGATAGATAGATAGATAGATGTTTGCAGATGTATTTAAAAGGCGATATGGAACAAGAAGGTTTAATGTTAATTGAAGATAATTTTTCCACTCCTACCACAACACATTATCGGGCTCACATCAATGAGATACACAATAATATAACATTTTGTAACTGGGGCAGCACTACTGAACCACCATAAAGAAGCAATAAACAATTAAAATAATAATAAGATTACTATACCTGCACTCCGTAGGTTAGGATCTAGGTCTGGCATCTCCTTGACAGCCTCTGGGCTCACACTGTAGATGGAAGCACCGGCTTCATTTGTAATGCTATAAATGGAATAAATGCCATTATTTTTCCAAGGTCATGTTTTTTACCACACAAAAATGTATCTTTTACTGCTTAAAATGTGTCGATGTTAAACTATTTTTTTTAAAAATGTAAAAATCTCATGGTCATGAATATAACATAAATTTCACATGTTCCTATGTCAAAATACATATTTAAAGTGGAAGTAAACATTTATTATGAAAAAACAAAACAAAAAACAAATGTGCGTCTTTCTGCTGAGAAAGCAACGGTACTCACCCTGCAGGGAGATCCTTTAGCCAAAAGATATTAGAAAGCAAACTTGCATTTTTTCAGATCTTGATCTGAGGGCAAACTGACAGCAATAGCAACAGATCTACTAAACATTAAATCCTGAACTGCAAAATGAAAATTTGCTTTAACTTTGAAATAACTGGAAGTGCTATTATTCTCCTTAGCAGGAAAATACCTATAATATTACTGTAGATAGATAGATAGATAGATAGATAGATAGATAGATAGATAGATAGATAGATAGATAGATAGATTTATCATAATGTGGAATGTCCATGAAACATGCATTAGTCATTGAAGACCTTGAAATAATGTGTCAGACTTAGCCATTTAAAGGGATAGTATTGCTTTGTTTTGAAAAATATATATATACTGCAGGATTAAACCATCTGTGTAAAACAAGGGTATGCCCACTGCTGAGATAAGCTTTATTCAAAAGTTGTTGCAGCTCAAATTTGAATTTTTTTGGGTGCAGGAATGCCATGGCCTTGGAAGTAACATTTCAGGCCATGGAAGTACTAAACTTAAAACACCCTTGTTTTATTTAGCAGGATAAACCATGCAATATATATATTATATATATATATATATATATATCTCAATACTAGGCATTACTATCTCTTTAAATGTAAAGTTTTAATTTTCATAAACATGCGAGTATCTTCTGACTGCAATACCTGGTCCTCTCTGTAGAGGAGTAACATAGTTGGCTCCAGGACTGCATCTCTTTAATGTGATGAATTAAGAGTACTGGTCCCATACTGCAAATGCATGAATAGTGGTATAATATAGCCCTATCCCTGCTTCCAAAAATATACTGGGTATATCTGAGGTATTCCCCTCTTTCTCCTGTCAAGCGACTAGTTCCTTCCCAACCCCACTGGTACTCTTATACAGACAGATAAGCTCACTATGTAAAGCAGCAATCCGTGAGGGTCTTTGTCACTGGAGAACTGTTCTCTGTTTCTCCAGAGAACACCTTTGCTGTTGCATACAGTGGCATGCACTGCTAAGCCTCTCTGCAGCAGTGAACCGATCTGTGTTTCTATAAGAACACAGTGGTGTTAGGAAGGGGCCCACCAACAAATAGTAAAAACAGGGAAGTCCCTTTGACATCAAGTATGACATCTAGGAGACCCAAATAAGCACACACAATATACAGAGCACTGTATATATATATACTGAGGGTAGTGGATGCCTTCTCTCCACACTTTTTGGTACCAGGGATGGTGGTACCATTCAGTCTGTTTTTCTGGTCAGAAACCAAGTTAAAAAGTTGGTTAAATGCCAACTAAAAATAATAAAAGTATTTAAAAAAAAATGAACAATGGCTGAATTCTGATTACTTTTAGGATATTTTGATCAAAATTAAATATTTATTTTTCTGTTAGTAAATAACAAACATGTAATTTGCATTAATGTTTACATTGTCACTGAATAAAATTAGAATATACATTATTAAAAATAAATCTGCTATTGCCCATTATTTAAGGACAATTATATTTGTTAGTTTGTAGGTTATAATTATGTACGGTGCACCTTAATTAGTTTGTAGGTTATAATTATGTACGGTGCACCTTAAAATTCACTTTTTCTTTTGTTCAAGCTAACATTTTTAAATAAAGATTGTATAATTCATAAATATAAAGGATCATTATTTCTCTACTGAAAATCTGAATATATTTGATCAAAAATGAATTTTCAACTGCACATTATTTAAAAGCATATTATATTTTTTTGGTTTGGAAATTATAATTGTCTGTATACTGTACACTTTAAAATGCCGTTTTGTCTTTTGTGCACATATGATTGTATAATATATAAATAAATATATAAAGAATCACTGCTTCTTTTTAAAAAACTTCGTATAAAGCAAACTGCAACTGTTTTTTATTTTTTTGTTTTGTTTTTTAGAAAATACAGTGCACACAGATATGTTGTTAATTGTATTGTAGCTTTGCTGCCTCACATAATCCTATTAAAATGTATGATGTAATTCTGTTCAGTAGAAACAATAACGCTGACTATAACTACATTTACAAATACTGTATTGAAATAAATTTAGGAGTTGAAAGTAACTGCCTAATTCATGACGGGAAAGTCAAATTCTATTGAATGGATAATATGATACGTGTGTATAACACTCAAGGTATCGAATCTCATGCTCACTTTACAGTATAGGGATAAGGGACTAAAATCATCCTGTCGTGGATCATCGTAAGAATTTCAAAAGACTGTCCCACGTCAAGTTACTGGTATGTATTTGCAAACTGATACAGTATACATAAAGATTGTTTAGATTGATCCAATGAACAGAGCTTCTGGTACAGTGAATTCTTTGAATAGTTAACCATTTGAGTGCCAGAGGTAAGCAACGCATTGCAAAGCAATGTTTTGCTAGCCCTCTGGCACTCATAGTGTTAAAAATAATGCTAAATAGCAGACTAAATGAAAATCTTAGACCAACACATTTGAATTGAGTGTTTATACTTTATATCTTTTGGGGGAATTTTATGGAGGTGGAAGAAAAACTTTTGAAAAAATAAATTAATTAACAAACCAAAAACAGCCATAATAGTGGCTTTGGAGCCTGGCAAATATAACCGGTGGTGTCCATGGGGACAAAAGGACCCCAGTATATAAGTGGATGCTAGGATGACTGCTCATAGAATATAACTGAATTACAAGATTCATACCAAGACACATAACAAATAGAATATCCAAATTAACAGAAATTTCCCAAACATTCTTACGTATTATTTTATCTGTTGTTCAGTAATAGGGTCCTATAGAATAGTACAATTATTTCAGTCATTTACCTTCGAAAATAAGTAGCTATTAATTTGTTTAGGATCCAGTCACTCACACAGCGGTCCATTATATAAATTTACTGGGTTTTTTTTTGGGGGGGGGGGGTTCTACATTTTGACTCCACTGTAATCTATACATGACTGAACAGTAACATTTTACTACACTGAGAATTTTCTTGTCCCACAAGAATCATGGGTGGGGCTTTCTCGCTCTGTGGCTAATCTCATTCAGACTGAAATATTTTTTATTTTTAAGTTGAATGGAACATTAAATACAGATGTAATATAATGCACAGAAAACAGACACAACTGCAGACACCATGGAAATAAATATATAAACAAATATATCTGATTACTGCATGAAGCATTCCAACACTGATCAGCGATGCTGTTAAACACAATAATAACCACCTATTCCTAGATTTCCCTGTTTACAATGGGGGCATTTTCATTTCAAAGATGTGTTCTTACTGCAATTTGAAACTATGAAATGGGTATAATTTGCTACGTGTTCTTGATCTATTGAATGCTATAAAAGACTCCAACTCCCTGCAGTGCGATCCACTGAAGACATCTTATAGCTTACAGGGCTTTTATTAGATTTCAGATTTTTTCACTATTCTTTTGTGTCTCAAATTACAAAGCAAAACTGTAGATATTGTATTTGTAATACTGTCTGCCTACATATAGATAACCTGTAATCAATGGACTGTTAAATAAATAAAAATGTATATATTAATTCAAAAAAATAAGAGGATTTTAGTCTTACCTGTTAAATCCTTTTCTTTTAGTCCATACAGGTTACTGGTAACTTTGGGTAGGCTATCCGCCCCATTAATTAGGCAGAAACAAATCTATAATTGTACACAGGGGGTGGAGCCTACCTTCCTTCCTTCCTTGGCTGCAGCTAGCCAACCAGCTCCAGTGAGATTTGAGACACTAACTATTGACTAGATAGTAGAAGTGAAAGAAGACTCATGTGAGCATGACCCCAAAGGACACCCACAGTCTGCCACAAGAGAGCCAAGCATGGTCCCTTGACAGGTTGGGAGACCAGTAACCTGTATGGACTAAGAGAAGAAAACTAAAATCCTCTTTTCTCTGTCGTCCAATACAGGTTACTGGTAACTTTGGGATGTCCAACCACTGAGTTTCCCACAGGCGGGAAGTAAGACAAGGACCAGGCGCAAGGCCCCCAAAGTCACCAGAACAGATATGAACCATCAGATCAGAGATAGCCCAACAAAACAATGAAGTGTCAACGGACACTGAACGGGGGTAACACCCCAAAACTGTTACACAGCACACTAAACTAGAGCCAACAGGGCTCAAAAGTGAAGGAAGCACCAAGAACCGAAGAAAATCCTAGACTGGCGTCAGCCGATGCCAGCACATCAACTCGGTAGTGCTTCGAAAAGGTGTGCACAGAAGACCAAGTGGCACCATTGCACAGCTGATCAGTGGAGGCCTGATTCTTGTAAGCCCAAGAAGCCCCAATAGATCAAGTAGACGTGACCCGAAAGGGAACAGGCTTCTTCCTGAGCTTGTAAGCCTTACGAATAGTGGACTTGATCCAGGACGCAATAGTCACTTTGGATGCAGGTCTTCCTGCCCTGAGACCCTCAGGAATGACTAACAGCGTGTCAGATTGCCTGATAGACTCAGTGCGATGGACATAAAACTTGAGACAACGCACAACATCTAACAAGTGGAGATCCCCCTCCTTGTCAGAGGTAGGGTCAAGGCACAATCTCCTGATTGATATGGAACTCCGAAACCACAGTCGGAAGAAACTCCTGTGTAAAGCACCACCTTGTCCTTGCGAAACACCAAAAACGTGGTTTCCAGGACAGAGCATGTAACTCCGCGACACGGTGAACGGACACGATCGCCAGGAGAAAGGCCATTTTCCAAGTCAACAGGCGTAGAGGAATAGTAGCCAAGGACTCAAATGGAGGGCGCTGAAGAACGCCCAAAACCAAGTTAAGATCCCACGGAGGAGCGGGATTCTTCAAGACAGGACAAGTATGAGCAACGCCCTGAAAGAAAACCTTGACATCAGGAAGAATGGCAATGAGCCTCTGTAAGAAAACAGAAAGAGCAGAAGTCTGAACCTTAAGGGAACTCAAACTCAGGCTACCTCATCCATGAGAAACACCATGATCTGCTGTGTGTCGAAGAGAAGGCCCAGGAAGACCAGACGCTGGGATGTAACAAGATCTGACTTGTCCATGTTGATGATCCAACTGTGATGGGTGAGAGCATGAATGCAGTCCTGAACCTGCTGGTGAAGAAGTTCCACAGAAGGGGCTTTCAGAAGCAGGTCGTCCATGTATGGAGTAACTCTGATGCCATCCCGGTGGAGGATGGACACTAAAGCTCCCAGGACATGGTTGAAGACTTGAGGAGCTGTAATCAGACCAAAGGGAAGAGCTGAAAACTGAAAGTGCCCTTGGTCGCAGGCAAATCTGAGATACTGCTGGCTCTCTGGATGAATGGCGATGTGTAGCTACGCGTCCTGAAGATCCAGAGAGGCAATGAATTCCCCCGGGGACATAGCAGCAATCACCGTCCTTAGGGACTCCCGGTGATAAGGAGTCTTGATCACAAAGGGATTGAGATCCTTCAAATCCAAAATGGGATGACAACCGCAGTCCTTCTTGGAGACCACAAAGAGGTGTGAGTAAAAACCCATACCTCTGTCCTGAACTGGAACAGGTTCTAGATCATCCTTGTCCAGAAGTGCCTAGATAGCGCCACTGAACAGATGGCGTTTCTCTGAGCCCTGGGGCGTATGAGAACGAAAAAAAGTGAAAAGGAGGAAGAGAGACGAAAGGGATCCTGAACCCTTCCACCACCTGTAAAATCCACGGGTGCGCCACTGAATCCTCCCAGACGCTGTAGTAGTGACGCAGACGGCAACCCACAGTGGGGACCTGGGTTCAGCGAGTCATGCCGAAGAAGGCTTGGAAGCCTTATGCTTGGAGCTGACCTTGGGCTTCCATTCCTGTTTGGGCTTGGAGGAGGCATGCGGAGCTGAGGGAACCTGGTTCGCCGGACGTGTCTCAGTCTGGAAGGAACGAAAAAAACGATTACGCTTGACAGGCATTTTCTTGCTGGGGACCAAGGGCAGAAGGGTACTTTTACCCTCTGTGGTCTCACTAATCAGATCCTCCTTGAGGTCTGGCCCAAACAATGAAGGTCTTGAAAAGGCAAGGAGAGCAAGGCTTTCTTGGAAGCAGTGTCAGCAGACCAGATCTTGAGCCAAAGAGCCAGTCTGGCAACCACAGACATGGTGGAAAACCTAGCCACCAAACGGATGGCATCAAATAAGGCAGCAGAAACATAGTGCTGGGCCTCAGAAATGTTGGCAAGAAGCCTTAACATATCCGAAGTAGGAGCACCCTGACGGACAGCCAGGGTGAGCTGTTCAGTCCAGACTGCAATGGCCCAGTTAACCCATGCCGCAGCAAACGCTGGACGCATGGCAGAACCAGCAGTGGCAAAAATGGACTTGAGGGAAACCTCAAGTTTCTTGTCAGTCCAGTTTTTCATAGCTGAAGCATCAGAAACTGGCAAGGCAGTAGACTTAGATAGCCTGGAGATAGAAGCATCCACTTTGGGGTGATGAACCCACTGAGCAAGCACCACCTCAGAAGGGGTAAAGCTTGACAAATTTCTTGGAAACAGACGGTTTCCTGCCTGGGAATTTACACTCATCAGACACAAGGCGGTCAAGAGTGGGGTTAGGTGGAAAAAAAGGAAGGGGCATTTTAGGCTCCTGAAACACATCAGCGGGATCTGAAGATACCTCCTGAACTAAGGGAATGTTTAGGGTAGTCTAGACAGCCCTGATCAGGCCCTCAGCTAAGGGCTCAGGATCAGCCTCAAAGGGGTCCCCAAAAAACTGAGAGGAGCCCACAGCAGAACATTCCTCAACATCTGAATCCAACAACAGTGCCTCCTCAGAGGAATCTGATACGTCAGGTACTCCCTGCAGTTTTGGCAGGGAAGATTTGACTGAAGAAGTTGTCTGCCATGAATGGAAGACCCCCTGTAACTGGGATGGAAAGAGTTGCAATGTAGACCTAAGGTCCCTAGTAGCAGCTTTGAATTCTTGCACCCAAACTGGCTCTAATGCATGGCTGGAGGTCCCTGGGAGAGACTCGGGGACATCAGAACATGCTGGGCATAAATGACCTGAGAAGTCTCTAGGTAACCCTGAATGACATGAGGAGCAATGCGCAATAGGGGACACAGAGACCCCAGCGTCCTTAGTGTTAGGCCTGGCCCCAAGCTCCAAAGGATTAGACATTCTCACAGTGTCAAAAATGTTTAGAGTATAAGGAATCACCCAAATAGAGTGTGTTAGATTAAAATTTCACACCAGAAATCGCTAAAATACACTTATCTGGCAGGCGAAGGGTTAATCTGCAGAGGATAGAAGAAGAGTCTAAGCCCTGCATAGGATACTCATTCTGGAAAGGGCACAAAATGTCTACCGCAGCAGGAGCCAATCAGAAATGAGTGCGCAAAGCAAGTACTCATGGGAAATGTAGTTTTCCCAGAAAAAGTACTCCAATAGTGCCCGAAGCCCCCTGAGCCCCCCCAACATACTTAAAACGGCTGATAGAGCAAGAGCAGACAATTAAAATGAGCCATCTTTGAAGTCGCTACTTTGAGCGGTTGCAGAGATATGTCCCAAACTGTACAGTCCCATAGAAGTGAATGGAGCAATGGCATCTATGCGGTAACGTGAACTCAATTTTTGGCAGAGTTGAAACAGTAAAATAAAAGTACATGAAACATCACTAGAATATGTTAGAAGACCCAAAAAACACTGAACCCAGTAGGGAAAGTGCCAAACCCCCACCCCCCAAAGATGTAAAACCAGCCGCTAAAAGGTTAAGTTACCAGATAAACCTGCTCCAAAACACCCAACAGACATACAGATAGACCCAATGAGTGCAGGAGTGTGCAATAGGAATTCCAAAGAAAAAAACCCTGTGTGGAGGGGCACTGTGGGACATGTGGACCTGTAGAACTCAAAGGGTTGCTCACCTTTCCTGCAGATTTTCTGTCTTCAGATTACCATGTATTAAGAAGAAGCCTCGGTGGGCAACTCCTGAGGAAAGAATTTGTAGCCAAGATTTTCCCCCAAGGGCTTAAGGTCCACAAAAAGCACCTGGTTAGTGAGCTAGCCACATCTAAGGGCATTGTCAGTTATGGTAATCCGCCTAATGGTGGTATTCCATTTCTAATATAAAAATAATACATTTTCTAAAAACTATAGCAGAACTGTTCTCTTGCCTGTGTCTTCACCAAGGAACAAATCTTATTGGAGCTGGTTGGCTAGCTGCAGCCAAGGGAAGGTAGGCTCCACCCCCTGCAATCAATTCTAGAATTGTTACTGCCTAATTAAAGGGGCGGATTGCCTACCCAAACTTACCAGTAACCTGTATTGGACGACAGAGAAATTAGACTTTACTCATCTAAGTGCCAGAGGGGTAGGGAATGTTCAGTAACTCTCTGGCACTGAAAGAGTTAAGGGCCTTTTCTGGCAAACTATAGAAGTGCAATTCTGGAGCAAACCAACTGTATGAAACAGAAAAATAAAATGTGCCATTAACATAAATAGAACATTTTAAAGAGGAACTACCACACTAGGTAAAGTCGCCGTGCAATACTTAGGCTTAATAACAGTTATTTTACCTCTCAAAAGTAGCCAATTCTAAAGTAATTCTTAAACTTTCAAGACCAGAAGCCAGGCATCAGCGCAGACACCTTGTCTGCTGCTGTCAGTCCCGGTCTCCCTACAGATGCATTGCACTGGCCCGAACGGCACTGGAAGGGACTGGCAGCACTCGCAGGTGCGCAGACTGCACTAACCTGGCCGTCAGATTAATGGTTACTTTACAATCAGCTACTTTTGAGACGTAAAATAACTATTATTAAGCTAGTCGCCACCTGTCTAAGTATTGCAGGGCGACTTTACCTGACGTGGTAGTTCCGCTTTAACCCCTTAAATGTTAGTGGATGGAAGGTAGATTCAGTATAAACATGGAGTACACTGAACACAAGGGGAGTGTAAACATACTGTGTGGTGAGACAATGGGTAGGTGACAACAGGATACAACGGGTCAGACCTGAGTGAGTCAGCTATACAATGGGACAAAGGAATAGGGCTGGGTACAAGTGTTACAGAGGGACCAGAATACACAAAACAGGATGAGGTGTTGACGCATCTTTTACATAGTCCTTTGGGAAGTCTGATATCCTTTGACAAGGTTGGGAAGAATGTTCACAGGGTTTCTTGGTCACCCTGTACCCCCAATAAGTACAGGGTGATTTAGCCCAAAGAGGGGACTGGGGAGCTTGTAAAGGATCCTCCATGGCAAGGGGCAAACAGGGCAGAGATTAGTCTCAGGGGGAGGCCATACCCTGTTCCAGGGCTAGGTCCATAGTCTGTGGGCAGGAGGCTGGCCCTCAGGCCCCTTCAGGAGCCAGGGGCCTGGTGATTCCTGTGACAGACCCTATTTAGGAACAAAAGATGAGCAATAGAGGAACTCTGTACCATAGGGGAATGAATGAAAATACGCTTGATAAATTAGATCATAACCATTTGAGTGCCAGAGGGGTACGGAATGCATTGCAAAGCAATGCGTTCCATACCCCTCTGGCACTCAAGGAGTTAATGTTTTTATCTACAAAAGTGTTGGCATTCTTGGGCAAACCAACTACACCCGGGGGGAGTTTAAATAAAATATCCTATTGGTTTAAATGAGAGTTTTAGATTTGCAATGCGTTGGTCACCTCATTGCTTTAAAGGGATAGTAATACTTTATATGTAAAAAAAAAAAAAAACATTTTATAGTGTTTATCCCTCTGAGTAAAAAAAAAGGGTACTCTCACTGCTGAAAGGTGTTTTATTCAGTAGTTATTACAGCTCAAAGTTGAATTTTTTAGGTGCAATATCACAGTGGCCTGAAATTGTACAGTGGCACTGTTGTTACACCATCCTATGGACAGCTCTGGTCCATAGACCATAAATCTCCATAGGATGGTGTAGCAACAGCACCACTGTACAATTTCAGGCCACTGTGATATTGCACCTAAAAAAATTCAACTTTGAGCTGTAATAACTTTTGAATAAAACACCTTTCAGCAGTGGGAGTGTCTTGTTTTACTCAGGGGGATAAACCCTACAACGTTTTTTTTTTATATTTTAAGTATTACTATCCCTTTAAAGCCATATTTAAGTCAATGAGAACAGCTGGCATTTTTATTTCTTCCCTATGGCACAACTGGTTCGCTCCAGATTTCCACCTCTTTCCCTCAGTGGATAATGACCTGAAACCTTTGAGTGTCAGATGGGAATGCGGCACATTGAGATGCAATGCACTGCATACCCCTCTGGCATTCAAAGGGTTAAGGTGCAATTCAATTCGCTGAAGAGCTGTTGTTTTGGAACAAACCAAATACACAGGGGAAAAATGAATCTTTCCAGTGATTTCAAGGCTGCACGGACCTCTTTCGTACTCAAGGGCTTAAATGCCCCATTTAAATTTACGGGAAGTTTTGGGAATGATTATTCCTTCCCTACATTGCAGCTGTTTGGTCCAGAATTGCATCTTGCTTACTGAATTGTTATTAACCCTTTGCTTGCCAGGGAGGTAGCTAACACATTGCACTGACAATGTGATGAGTACCTCTCTGACACTTGAAGGGTTAAGAAAGCAACTGCTTTGTCACCAACAGAAAATAAAAAACAGGAACACTAGAACACAAACATTCTGCTCTATACATTTAACCCTTTGCACGCCAGAGTGATATGCAACACATTGTGTACCCCTCTGACACTCAAAGGGTTAACTATCTCATGCTCTCTCTGCAAAGAACAGTGAATTCACCTAACAAATGCAAAGCAATCTATGGCATTATTACACAATCACTAAACAGAGAAGATATTTTTACAACTTGGAAATAAAGTTAATACGTTACTGCCAAATCTGTATCTCTACAAACATTCTATCTAAAACACTGGGCCCTACGTACAAGAAAAAGATTAGCAATTCCAGAGCAAACCAACCACGTCAAAGAAGACCAATAAAAATTCTCTTTATTCCCACAGATTTAAATGGGTTAACCCTTTACGTATTAGAACGCTATCCAGACATGTTGGAAACATCTTGTCCCAAGCCTCTAGAGGTCCTCTAAGATCTGGGGGTGGGGGTAGTGTCCAAATGATGCATCTCATGGGTGGGGTTTAAGTAGGGTGGGCAGAAGGTAACAAGGTGTAGCATGTCCAGGCAGCGTTACAAGGGAACTCAGTGAGCCCTGAGAATAAGCTTCTGTACCTGGAGACCCAGTAGCTAAGTATAAAAATAAGTGCCTATGTGTCAGATCCGAAGAGCTCCCAGGTATACCTCTTTGGAATTCAGGAGGTTAAAATGTTCATATGTCTACTATGGTGCAGTTGGTTTGCCCAAGAATTGCAATTCTTCTGTTTTGAGCCAGTGGTTCTCAGTCTTATTTTGCTTAAGGCACCCCTAACACAGAATCTGGACACCCCTAACATTTTATCAGTCATTTCTCAAAGACGTAATGAAGGGGACAAAAAGAAAACAAATAGTTCTTTTTAGGTCTCAGAATCAGAATTACTACCATGGTGAGCATAAAAAGTTCATAAATGTACAGTTCAAACTCAGTAGTCATATAGTTATCAGCAACCAAATGGTAATGCAGAAGACTGAACCCCACATATTAAAGGGATCGTAATGTCAACAACTAAATACCGTAGCTATTAAAAAATAAACTATATGATCCCAGTCCCAGGAAGGTTTGAGAGACAAAACGTTTTAAAGATCCCCCGCACTGAAGTCAGCTGTAAAGCTGACAGCAGGAGATGCGTGTCGGCAGACTCGAGGTGGCTCTTCAGCAGAGCCGAAATAGTACAATCTAAAAGGAAATACTTAATTGGAGCAGTCTACATAGTGTGCTTGGTCTGCAAGCACACATTGTATACCATTAAAATGAAGAATTTCTTTTTAGATTTCTGTTCTGCTGAAGAGCCACCTACTAGTCCCCGGACCAGGATCTCCTGTTGTCAGCTTTACAGCTGAAGTCAGGGAACGGGGAGGGAGCAGGGAACTTTAAAACATTCTAGCTCTCAAACCTTTATGGGACTGGGATCATTTAGTTTATTGTTTTAATAGCTACAATGTTTTGTTATATTTTAAAAAGAAATTACTAACCCTTTAAGGCAAATAATAACTGAAACACTTGGATATATAGCCAACTAGCAGCTAGGAATAGCAGACAAAATAAAAAAAAACAAGTACAGCAGAGTGATACTGGAATATGTTCACGATATTCCACTAGTGATACACCGTATGTACTGTAATAGTCATTATTTTCCATGCATTTCCAAATTAGCACATTAGATGTACAAGTCAATAAACTAAAGAGATCCAGTTCTGGAGTAAACCAACTGCCCCATAGGGATAAATAAAACAAATCTCCCAATTCCCACTGAGTTAAACAGGATTTTTAACTTCTTGCATGCTAGAGAGGTTTCCAACGCATTCTTTGCAATGAACTGTAAACCTCGCTAACACTGAAGTGGAACTTTCCCCTCAATTCAAGAATGCATATTTGAAAACTTCATTAAAAACAACCTGCATGTCATGTTAACCAAAAGACCAGCAGATGTACAGTTTAGGAGATATTCATATTTATTTCTGTGAAAAGTGAAAGTGAAAATGTCCTGGTACAGCAGAGATCTTCATTAGCATATGAAACGTCACTTAAACCTTCGTTAGCATATGACACATCGCTGTAAAGGCTTCATCAGCATATGACATGTCACTGAAATGCCTAATTAGCATATGGGAACAAGTATGAATATCTCCTTAACTGTACATTTGCTGGAAGCAAAGATAATCCTTAAAAGTGATGGGGGTTTTTTTTGCTTTTTATTTCTTACAACAAATTTTTTTGATGCATCCTCCACACTTTGTTGGCTTCAGCACTCCAGCACCACTTGCGGGGATTTATGTCCGCATACCAACTTTTTTTTCCTCCAGCAGACTGTTTAAATAGTTGCCTGCAGGTAGCATCGAGGTGAAGGAGCAAAATGGGCAATGAATACACAGTAAACAGCAACGTCCTGCACTGTTATCCCTTTGAGTGACAGAGGTGTACGCAACACATTGCAAAAAATTTGTTGAGTACCCCTCTGGCACTCAAAGGATTAAGCACAGGAAGTTTTTACTCATTCATTGTACTGTAATGTAGTCATTGCCCATCTTGCTCCTTCACCTCGATGCTGCCTGCAGGCAGCTGTTTAGACAGACTTCTGGAGATAAAGGGATGGCTAATGACAGGGAGAGCACAGCACGTTATTGTAGGTACAGGGAAGATGGCTGCACTCTCCTTAGTCTCCGAGCAAGATTTGGCACACAGTTTTACCTACAGACAGAAACTTGTATATTTATGAAATATATTATATCGGAAGTTGATTCGGGGGGGGGGTGTTATTCTTTGGTGAAAGTTCCACTTTAAGATGAAAGTTCCATTTAAAAAGATTAAAAACAACATTTAAATCAACTACAATTTTCATTTCTCCCCTATGGTGCAGTTTGTTAGCTCCAGAACCGCAAATCTTTACTTTATTGACTTTCATGTTTTATGTGCAAGAAAAAAACTAAAACGAAGCAATATATACATATGTCTGATACTCAGCTGTCTACAATCTATAGCCTTATTTCTGATAAAAGCACAATTTTTAGACAGAGGAAAAGGTTAAGATGAACTGGATATCTAACCCTTCAAGGAGCACAGTGTTGTGCTATGCATTTCCCTGCAATGTGTTTCACACCCCCTCTGATACTCAAATGGCTAAACTTTTACTTTGTTTTACAGAGAAATTAAAACCTGACTGTGGGCTGAATGTTCCAAAGAAAAGCAAAGGAATTCTGGAGCAATCTAATGACATCATAGGAGACAAACAAAAATGTCCATTGATTTAAATGGGGATTTCAACTCTTTGATAGTGAATTCTCTAGCATTCAAGGGGTTAAAAACACCCACTTAAACCAATAAAAACATTTTAGTTCACATCTGAAATGCAGTTAATTTGCTCCATAATTCCAACACATTTCTTTTTTACCATACAGCCGTATGTGTTGTACTAGACATGTTTATGGAGGCAAAATGTGACACTTTCTGCTAATTCCCTGTACATTATGTAAATTAGCTCTGTGTCAGGACAAATGTATAGCTTGCTCTGCTATTCCAAATGCCCCAGTGTGTGGTCTCTGCCTAGAGTCCTGCATATCCCTCCCTGTGTGTGGTTTTATTGGTCCATTACATAAACTAATTTGCATTAAGTGCCAGTAACAAAAGTTAATTTAAAAAAAAAAATGATTTATATGACAAACAAATGGCTACTACAACAAACAGGCAGTTTTTACCTCTCTAACACTTTCAGTGCCAGGGAGGTGTCTAACGCATTATTAGCTCTCTATGTGGTGGACCCCTTCAGGCACTGAAGGTTTAAATCAACTAAATATAAATATATCTTAACCCTTTGAGTGCCAGAGGGGTATGCAAGGCATTGCAAAGCAATGCATTGCATACCCCTCAGGCACTCAAAGGATTAAGTTAGCAGGTACCCTTTAAGAGATTTGCTGTCAATGTAAAAGGGATGTTGCTTTATGGAGCAAAGTTTATTTCAAGAATTTGTTTCTAGAAGTATGAACCGCAGAAGAGTTTCACTTCGAAATATCCCAATTATCTAAAACAATCTAGAAAAGGTGCATCACACACAGCTAAGGACAGAAAGAACGCTTCCATGGTACTGATTACTGAAATATGTTACACTTGCACCACCTACTGGCTACACTATGGTTGAACACCATGACATATCAAACGCAAATATTGAAACAAAACACACTCACAAAAAGAAAAAAAATGCTTGATAGTACATTCACTGTCTCAAACAGGTTCAAACGTCTGCCTTACCACCACAGCACACAATGCTTCCACACGAGCCAGCGCTTCTGAGCAAATGTGTTCTTACTTTTCCTTCCTACCGATTTTGAACACTATTTTCAAGACCAGATTGTATTACAACAGCAAGGTCAGGTATCTGACTCACAAATTGTTTTTGTTCTTAGTTTGCATCTAGTTTATGGACCTGTATTATGCCATAGCTACACTTGATACACAAAATTAAGCTCTGGTTGGTGGTGATTTTGTACACAGCCTTAACGTGTCTAAAACCTGTTATATGAAAGGGAATTTATCAAGATGTGAATGCCTCAATGTATAAGAAAAATCAGTGGATTTCCTTTCAAATTAAAGCGGAACTACCACCTGAAATACACTTTAGCTTAAATAACTCCCCATCTGGCGACTAGCTGCTTAGTAGCGCTAGTAGCCAGAATTATTATATTGTTAAATAGATTTACCTTTTCTTCCCGGACTGACAGCAGGACAGAGCGCAGACATCTTTCAATAGTGACGTATGCATGCCCGCACTGTCAGTTCCTTCCAGACCTGAACGGCTCATAGCAACTCCTCCTAGAGCCGGCTGGGACTGACAGCGCAGGCGTGCGGACGTCACTATGGTAAGATGTCTGAGCTCCATCCTGCTGTCAGCCCAGGAAGAAGGGGTAAATCTATTAAACAAGGTAACAATTCTGGCTACTAGCGCTACTAAGCAGCTAGTCGCCAGATGAGGAGTTATTTAAGCTAAAAGTGTATTTTAGGTGGTAGTTCCGCTTTAACCATTTGTAGCTTTTGTAATCACTGGATATGATCTGGCAATTGCTTATTTATCAATGAGCGATAGCCATAGATAGCCAATTTGCCTTATTATAGTAGGCAGTGGGGGAATACACACACACAAACAAACACAAACACATATAAACTGAATGCAGATCACTGGAATGATGGTATTTACACAATTTTTTCATTATATTTTCCAGCTTCACACAAACAAGGCAGGGAAATAAGAAGAATCAGTGATGAATACCTGAAGTTACCCCTCAGCGATCATGGCAAAGTGCAGGCAAAAAGCAACACATTGATACGCTGCTTTTCCTGCACCTCAGTAAATTCTCCCCTTAGTAAGAAAAAAGTAGATAGAGAGAAAAGGAAAAAAACAACACAGATTTTGAAAAATGAGTGCCCAAAAGGTGTGCAATGCATTGAAAATCAGTGTGCACCTCTCTGGTACTCAAAGGGTTAATGTATTACACCTAAGCTTAGACAGAAGTTTACAGATTTACATTAACACCAGAGGGGGTTTATAATGCATTGGGTAGTAATTTAGACTGCACCCGTTTGGTGCCCAGTGGGTTAAGTCCACACAGGTAATATGTGTATTAGAAGGAAAAACTGATAACATTCACACACATTTTCTGTTAGACTAATAGAGTTTTAGACAGCAATATGTAACTGTACAAAACATATATATATCAGAATTACCCACACATTTTAAATCTGAATCTTAAACCAAATGGGCCCAAAACTCAAATGATAATAAAATGATACGTAATAAAGTAAAGAAAATACAAATGTTCAAAGTATGTCCCCTGTACCACAGGGCACAAATAAATATTTCTAAATTCCCACGCACTTGAATAGAGCTTTTTAACCCATTAAATGCCAAAGAAGTATCCAGTTAATTGGAGAACTCGCTAACATTCAAGCTGTTAATAGCCCAATTTAATTTAAAGATAATTTTTATTTGTTCCCTTGTGGTACAGTTGGTTTACTTCACAATAACTCTGGTTTGCTTTTGTAAAAATGGGCCCAAAGTCTTGAGAGTTCTGCCCTTTTTGGAAGAACTTATTTGATACATCAGATGGGCACAAAGGCAAAAGACCAATTAACTCCCAGTGAGTGACACACCCACACACATACACACAAACAACTTTTCACAAATGCCAGTCTTGCTTGTCTATTGTAATCCCAATCATTGAAGCACAATTTAATGACAATATTCATCTCTTGCTTCAGAAGTCTCATTTACTTTACTCACAAAGAACCATTTGTTCAACGTAGTAGTAAAATAGCTTTTGTCGTTTGTAACGACTTTTCAAAATACAGTGTCATTGGGCTCATTAATATTTTCAGAGAGTGTCGGTTGTGATTGGAAATATGCTGTTTGCACCGACTGAAATTGTCGTATGTAACAACAAAAAATGTCTTATCTAACAATAAAAATGTCTTAACTAAAGACAAAAATTCTCACATTCAGAACTTCACATTCCCTCAACTTTTTTCTTATTGTACAAATTTAGTCTTCTGCAAGACATTTTTTTGTCGTTAGTTACAACAAATTTTCTTTTCCTCTATACGACACTGGAGAATAGGTTAGCCCCGCCCTTTCCCCGCCTCTCTGCCCAGCAATTCTGGAGTTGTGTCGTACACAGTGGACATTACTAGTTTTGTGTCGTATACGCTATAGAGAATATGTTGTTCATGCATACAAATACGTATTTTCGTCGTTCATACAACACTTTTTTGTCATTATACAGCCCAAAGTGATATGTAAACATGACAGCTGTTAACTTAATTACAGTACTTTGAAGCATATGGTATCTCAGACTCCAAAATACATGTTTATCTCATATCCATAAAAATATTCAATACCAATGTGGTTCTTAAACTTTGTTCTGTGTAGGGTTGCCACCTTTTCTTCCAAAAAATACCGGCCATGGCATTCCCTCCACAGACTTAACATTGGACAGAAGCCATTTTTTTACAGGCCTCCCGGTAAAATACCGGCTGGGTGGCAACTCTAGTTCTGTGGTTGGACCAATACATTTTAGAAAAACCATGCGGAACCCTAACAACCAGGAAAACACATATATACACTGCCTGGCACCTAAACCTTTTCCATCATTTATTAATGGGGAACTAAAACTAAAGAAATAAGTTTCTCAGAAGAACTAGTTAGACGTCCTTCATACAGCAGTCTGGTATTTATATTTGTGAACACCATCTACAGTTGCTTGAATATATTGATCCATATTTTTCATTAGTATTTAATTTAACCCCCTCAAAATAAAAACAGGATTCACCAGTTGAAATAAGATAGACACATTCATGATTCTTTAGAGTACTGTAAGTTTTTTCAGATACCAAAATGCCACTGTCCAGTTAAAGCATGCCATGAGAGTGGGTGGGGGAGGTAATGCAAGGCTAAGACAGAAGTGGCCGAATGGCATGGGTTAATTACCATTACCAGTACTTATAAAATACCTTATTGAACAGGAAAAAGAATAGCGAGGTGCTACAAAACTGATAAGGGGTTTGGAAGATTTTTGTTATAAAGAGAGACTAGACGTACTGGGTTTGTTTACATTAGAGAAGAGATGTCTCAGGCAGTAGGACTCAGTCTTTTTTTATTCAGGGCACCCCTACCATTAGGGTTGCACCGATACCGATACTGGTATCGGTATCGGTGGCGATACCAGCATTTGCGCGAGTACTTGTACTCGCGCAAATGCAGCCGATGCCAGCACCGATACCCTGTGTCAGGGTCGGTGCTACAGAGAGGGAGCCCGGGGAGCTGCTCACAATGCTCCACGGTCACCTCTCTCCTTCCTGCAGCGTCGGAGCGTTGCCGCGGGTTACCATGGCAACGCTCCGACGCTGACCTCTGCCGGGGCTCGCGAGAGAACCGTGAGCACCCGGCAGAGGACAGTAAGGGAGGCAAGATGGGGCAGCTGGTGGTGAAAGAGGCAGAGAGGGGGGCCAAGAAAGGAGCAAAGGAGGAAGGATCAGGAGAGAGTGAGAGAGGCAAAAGGGTGAGTCAAGGAGAAGGAGGGGGATCAAAAGGGAGAGAAAAAGCAAAGGCAAAAGAAGGGGGCTCAAGAGGGGTAAAATGAAGCAAAAGGTAGGAATCAAGAGGGGGAGAAAGAGTCAAAATGGGAGAATCAAGAGGTGGTGTGTGTGTGTGTATGTATATATATATATATATATATATATATATATATATATATATATATATATATATATTTATTTCAAGTACTCACCAATACCAATACTTTTTTTTGCGGTCATTTGCCAGTTTTCCAAGTACCTAAAGCATATAGGTACTTAGAAAACTGGCAAATGACTGCAAAAAAAAAGGTATCGGTAATTGGTATCGGTGAGTATTTGAAAAAAGTATTGGTACTCATACTCGGTCTTAAAAAATTGGTATCGGTGCATCTCTACCTACCATGCAACTGAATTTTTCAGGGTACTCCTCACATTTTATAAGTAAATTCTCAAGGGGGTTAATGAAGAGAACAAAAATATATTGTTACTCTTAGACTTGCTCATAATAATTTCCATAAATATACATTACAAACGCAACTTGAATATTTTTGTTAAAATCTTCACGGAAAAAGTGTGCTACACTGAGGTGGTGCCGACAGCCCACCAATGTTCCACTCCACCCTGGTTGAGGATCACTGCTCTAAGATGTGATGTGATTACTATTTAGAGATATAATGAACGTCAATACAAAGAACTCTCTGGGGAACTACTTATTGTTACGCACTTGGGGCTTAAAGGGATAGTAATGTTTAAAACCAAAAACAGCTCATATCCTTTGTCACAGTGAATTTTACACATGTCTGTGGCCCTCAAAGATCATAACTTGCTAGTTGTGCTGTTATTATACGATTCATTTTACCTCTCCTGCACCTTTTCCCAATGTCAGCACGTTGCTTTCAGGTCTGAGAGCAGATCACTACGATGGGCAATCTTCAATCAGTATTAGGAAAAACCTGCCCTCCTTCTCAGAGATTATCCCTTGTTGTGATCTGTCTGGTCAAGTGATTGGACTTCAGATCTGAGGGGTGGTGGTTTCAGAACGGGAAAAGAGACAGGAGGGGTAAAATTAATCATAACAGCGCAACTAGCAAGTTTTGATCTTTGAGAGCCGCAGGCCTCGGTAATATTCACTATGACAAAGGATTTGAGATGCTTTTGGTTTTAAACATTACTATCCCTTTAATTGGAAACGGCTTCAATAAGGTGGTATGTAAAGACTGAACTTGATGGACTCATCTCTCTTTTCAGCCTTATCAAATGTTACTATGTTACCAAATAATTCAAAAGCTAGTTTTCTAAATAAAAATGGCTAATACAACATATAGATGTTTTTTTGAACGTTCTGTCAAAAAAGTTGTTTTGGTTGATAGGTCTCTTTAAAAAGAACATGTATCTAAGTTCTTCAAACAGTTAAGAGCATTGTATTCAAACAGGTATACTTTCCCTTTGGTTTTCTTCTACGTAACCTAGATTTAGAACAACCGTGATAAAGTAATATAGCGAACAGCGCATCTCTATCTGTTCATCTATGAAGGATGCCCTTAGAACATCCTTATAAAACAACAATCAGATATCTGTCTTTATACTGTCTGAAAATGATGACAGTTTTTCAGAAGGAAAAGGGTCCAAATGGCAGGTGTCAAAGAGTTTTAGCTTCACACGTGATGCTAGGAGGCAGAAAAGACAACGGCAGCGTGTGCTCATGTCAGAGCCACACAGCAGTCTCAGTAAGACTGCACATTTGAAAAGAGCAAACCTCAGAGCCTGTTAAATCAATCCAGTGCCAGATGCTGTTATAAGAACAAAAGCTGGTACAGCGCATTCGTCCTGGGGAGAAATAGATGTCCAGAGACACCGGTGAGAGGAGGAGAGCTAGTTTGACACCTCACAAGCCTAAAGGTGCCAGTCACCTGCAGGTGCCCCCACTTTATATATTGACAGGAAGTAAAAAAAAATGGTTCTGTCAGGATCGGTGAAGTGGTAAGAATTAAAGCCTTTGAAATTACAAGTATAATAAAACTTTCACTAACCAGGACACGTCACTTTATATATGAGAAAACATGTAGAGTGGTTAACACATAGGGCTGAATTCAACAAGCTAAAGAGCTGCAATCCTGGAGGAAATAGCAAATAAGAAGAAGGGGCGGATTCAGATTCCATGGACTTTACATACAGTAACATCCAATACAACTGGGACTGAAAGTAAACCTTGTGATCTTCCAGGAGATCCTGAGATCTCAGTGGTAAAGACTGCTTACAGGGGTATCCTCCCAGCCCTGCTGGGTACCAGGGGTATACAGGGACAAACAGCAGCTTCAATGCAAACATTTAATAAAATGCCAAAAAAAAACAATACTTTATAAAAATATATATATAATATTATATAATCTGCACCATAGAGAAGAAATTAAAATTCCCAGTGATTCAAATGGGTCTTTTAACCTCCCTGGAGAACTCTGTCATTCGAAGGCTTAAAAACCCAATTTAACCCTTTGGTGCAGCTTGTTTGCTCTAGTACTGCAACTGCTTAGCTTACTGAATAAGGCCCATAGAGGCCACAAGTCTGATGTATTATGAAGAAGTAGAATAATTCTGGAGTAAACCAACAGCCCCATAAGGGAAAAAGGAAAAAATATCTGCAGACTGGCACTGATGGCAATGGTGCTTTTAACCCCATGAATGCTAGGGAAGTCTCAAAGACATTGTTAAGCAATGCAATTGAAACTTCTCTAGCATTCAATGGGTTAAACAGCCAATTTAAATTCATGGGAATTTTAATTGTCCCTAATGATAAAGTTGGTTTACACCAGTATCTATTCACTGAGGCTGATTTACTAAGAATCGGATTAATTCTGGAACAAATCAACTAATTTAAGGGACAAATAACCCCCCATTGATTTTAAAGGAGATGTTAAGCCATTGAATGGTCGTCAGATCTCCAGTGCATTGCAAATCAAGGAGTTGGAGAAGTTTAAAGTATTCAATAGAGTAAAACCCCCAATAATATATATTAATATCTATGGGACTTTACTTTTCCTCTACTATGCATTTGGTTTTCCCATGCATATAGCTGAAGCCCTTGGTTGGCAATAGGCTTAGCTAGACATACGGGAGACAACTTCCAGAAGGGCCTTTTTGGGTCACAAATAGGTACAGACGCAGGGAATGTTTTGATAAATGGATGTGGGCATTTGTCAAAACATTCCTGGCAGGCTGTCTTCCAGCATAGGTTGCCCATCATTGAACAAGCACTCTCCATTGTGTCCCTACCCCTCCCTCCCTTCCGTTCCTGCCATGACCCAGAATCCTCTTCTCTTTCTCACACTCTCTTCCTCCTCCTTGCTCCTGTTCCTCACAACATCCATACACACTGCTCCAGCTTGCTGTACCTTACATTCACTTGCTTCTTACTTGCTCACCATTCGTCCTCCTAATCCCCCATATCAAAACTGTATCATCCATTCCTATGTCATCTGCTCACTTCCCCCACCATCATCTCCTCCTTCCCTCTGTCATCTCCTCATTTCCCTCACATTGTCATCCACTCACCTCCCTCCTGTGCCACCTGGCCCACTCCCATTTCACCCTGGCCCCTCCCGTATCACACCACTTGTGTGTTTGTTCTGTATCTACCTGTGGATGGTGGAAAAAGACTACTGAAGCAGAAATGTGGGACCAAATAAATAGGGGCCATCCCTTCTGATAAACGGAAATGAAGCTTCAACTTCAGCAGAGGGAGAGTTGTTTGGTTTTTTTTTTCTAACAGTAAGGTCTGTTACATTGTGGAATTTGTTTCCCCAATTATGTGGAAATGGCAAATACAATGGACACATTTAAGAAATTATTAGATTAATTTCTTTCAAGAGGGAATATACAGGGTTATACTATATATTAGTAGGTAAAACAAAGCACTAGTTAATAAACTAATACTCATTTTGAAGGCAAATAGCCTTGTATAATTCTCATTTGTATGGGTTATGAAGCAATGGCTGAACTTGATGGACTTGTGCCTTTTTACAACCTAATTTAGTATTTTACTATGCATGTTACAGTTATACAAGACTGAGGATCACGTAGTGTATGTATAGTTCTGAAGCTACCAGCGGGACAGTGGTATACGGATAGAGTCACACAGTATATGTGTGGTATTATGGCTACCAGTGGGACAAGGCTGAGCGTCAAGATAGTCTATGTATTTATGTTGTTCAGGGGCTACCAGTAGGACAGTGGGGCAAGGCTGAGGGTCACACCGTCTAAGTGTGTTTCTATGGCTACCAGTGTGACCAAGTTGGTTGTCAGACAGTGTATGCGTAGTTCAGCGGCTACCAGTGGACAGTGTAACAAGACATGAGAAGAAGATAGTGTATGTGTTCTTCTGTAGATGCCAATGGCTATTGGGAAAAAGCTGGGTTAACAGGCAGTGTATTTTTGGTTCAGTGGAAACCGGCAAACAGTGGAACAAGGCTGCAAAGCAGATAATGAATATATTGTTCTGTGGCTGACACTGAAAGAAGGCTGGAGTGTCAGACAGTGTATGTGCAAATCTGTGACTAACAGTGGATAGTGAAACAATGCTTGGGGAACAGACAATGGACTAGATTCACTAAAGTTCACAGAGGGCTGAAAATGACAATGTCCTGTTGGAGCAGTTTCAAAGGCACAAGGACAGTATTCAGTAAAATGTCAGTCCAACAATAATCCGACAACATCACCATCCATCCGACAGGTTTACAAATTTTCACTCATCACATGGCCAATTTCCATATGGAAATGCAGAATAATGAGCCAGTATTGTATGCAAGGGAGTGTGTTCATATGTTAATATGGCACTTCGGCAAATTCACTAAATGCTGATAGCAGCCTCTGCTGTCGGAGTTCACAGTCTCAACTTCGTCCAACTGAGGCTTGTGAACTTGGGATCTGCCTGTAGTTTCCTATGCAGTAACAGGCCTCAATCAATTACATGCAGGGAGGGTTGTGAACTGCTGTCGAAGTGGAAGGGATTTCCTTCGTCACGCATCGTCAGGACTATGACAATCCTGAAGTCTAAAAGCATTCTTTCTGCTGCCCTATTAGGGGAGTGGAGAGAATTCTTTCAGCAACATGGACAGCATCACTCCCTTATCCCTTTGAGTGCCACAGGGATGAACACTGATCACCCCTGTGGCACTCAAAGGGTTAAAAAAAATACACCAAACACTACACAATTATCCACTCAGCTCTGTATTATATTTATTTCATTCATGTTGTACACTCCAAAAGGAATGAGTCTGGGTGTCAGGCAGCGTCCACTGGGATTTGTGACTACTACTTACCCCCCAGCCTTGTTCCCTTGTCCACTGGTAGCCACATATCCCTATGTACACTGTCTGACCCTCTCCAGCCTTTTCCCCTTGCCTACTGGTAGCCACAAATCCCCATGGACACTGCCTAGGCAAGGGAAGAAGGCTGGGGCGTGTCAGTCAGTGTATGTGGGCAAACAAACAATGGTGGTGTTCCCCCACAATAAGTATATTTAACATGCTGCCTCACAGTTCAAATTTGATATCGTGCTTCCCCCCCATAGACTTCGATATATCATGCTCCTTTCATTCGAAATATGCTGCCCTCACACTTCAAGTCTGACATATCATGCCATTCCATTCGACACATGCTGCCTCACACTGTTAACCCTTTGAGTGCTAGAGGAGTATGCAACACATTGCAGTGCAATACATTGCATTCCCTTTGGCACTCATAGGGTTAAAGGTAAAATACTATGGTCTTTGACATGATGTACTAAAGACAGTCCTCGAGAGGTCATCAGCATTGATCACCTATCCAGGAGGACCAGGAAGGTGATAAGCACCTTCCACTTGTACCCCCTCTACCTTGTGTAGATTAAATTAAAGTGAGTCTATGTATTTATGTTGTTCAGGGGCTACCAGTAGGACAGTGGGGCAAGGCTGAGGGTCACACCGTCTAAGTGTGTTTCTATGGCTACCAGTGTGACCAAGTTGGTTGTCAGACAGTGTATGCGTAGTTCAGCGGCTACCAGTGGACAGTGTAACAAGACATGAGAAGAAGATAGTGTATGTGTTCTTCTGTAGATGCCAATGGCTATTGGGAAAAAGCTGGGTTAACAGGCAGTGTATTTTTGGTTCAGTGGAAACCGGCAAACAGTGGAACAAGGCTGCAAAGCAGATAATGAATATATTGTTCTGTGGCTGACACTGAAAGAAGGCTGGAGTGTCAGACAGTGTATGTGCAAATCTGTGACTAACAGTGGATAGTGAAACAATGCTTGGGGAACAGACAATGGACTAGATTCACTAAAGTTCACAGAGGGCTGAAAATGACAATGTCCTGTTGGAGCAGTTTCAAAGGCACAAGGACAGTATTCAGTAAAATGTCAGTCCAACAATAATCCGACAACATCACCATCCATCCGACAGGTTTACAAATTTTCACTCATCACATGGCCAATTTCCATATGGAAATGCAGAATAATGAGCCAGTATTGTATGCAAGGGAGTGTGTTCATATGTTAATATGGCACTTCGGCAAATTCACTAAATGCTGATAGCAGCCTCTGCTGTCGGAGTTCACAGTCTCAACTTCGTCCAACTGAGGCTTGTGAACTTGGGATCTGCCTGTAGTTTCCTATGCAGTAACAGGCCTCAATCAATTACATGCAGGGAGGGTTGTGAACTGCTGTCGAAGTGGAAGGGATTTCCTTCGTCACGCATCGTCAGGACTATGACAATCCTGAAGTCTAAAAGCATTCTTTCTGCTGCCCTATTAGGGGAGTGGAGAGAATTCTTTCAGCAACATGGACAGCATCACTCCCTTATCCCTTTGAGTGCCACAGGGATGAACACTGATCACCCCTGTGGCACTCAAAGGGTTAAAAAAAATACACCAAACACTACACAATTATCCACTCAGCTCTGTATTATATTTATTTCATTCATGTTGTACACTCCAAAAGGAATGAGTCTGGGTGTCAGGCAGCGTCCACTGGGATTTGTGACTACTACTTACCCCCCAGCCTTGTTCCCTTGTCCACTGGTAGCCACATATCCCTATGTACACTGTCTGACCCTCTCCAGCCTTTTCCCCTTGCCTACTGGTAGCCACAAATCCCCATGGACACTGCCTAGGCAAGGGAAGAAGGCTGGGGCGTGTCAGTCAGTGTATGTGGGCAAACAAACAATGGTGGTGTTCCCCCACAATAAGTATATTTAACATGCTGCCTCACAGTTCAAATTTGATATCGTGCTTCCCCCCCATAGACTTCGATATATCATGCTCCTTTCATTCGAAATATGCTGCCCTCACACTTCAAGTCTGACATATCATGCCATTCCATTCGACACATGCTGCCTCACACTGTTAACCCTTTGAGTGCTAGAGGAGTATGCAACACATTGCAGTGCAATACATTGCATTCCCTTTGGCACTCATAGGGTTAAAGGTAAAATACTATGGTCTTTGACATGATGTACTAAAGACAGTCCTCGAGAGGTCATCAGCATTGATCACCTATCCAGGAGGACCAGGAAGGTGATAAGCACCTTCCACTTGTACCCCCTGATGAGCATTGTGGAGGTGTCCAGTGGAGTTGGCAAATCGGGGGGGGGGGGGTGCTTCACAGTTCTGTGCCTACAGGCTCCTGAGATGTAAATCCGGCCCTGTACACAAGCACTTTGGTTTTTGTCAATGAGCACTTGTGTAGGAAGATAAGGGTTGAACTAGATGCACGCAAGACTTTTTTCAACCTAAATTACTATGTTACTATGTTATACAAACGCTCATTGACAAAAAGCTGCTTGACAGACTCATTCATCTAAGCGCAAAGACCTGCATTTAAGAATGAGCCATCTCCTGCACTTGTGTGATCCAAACATCCATTCATAAGAATGTTCTTATGAATGGATGTGTGGATCAGGCTCCTATGAAGAAGGGAGAAGGAAAGTGAGTGTGCACGTGCATTGGCCATCCCCAAGCAGACCTCCAGGTCCTAATAAAAAAAGTCTGCTTCATGTTCTAATCTGTGTACCAGGGGTGAATATAAAGGAGCCCTCCTACTTGGGGGGGGGCAAGAAAACCTCTCATGTTAGCAGTAAAATAATTAAAAAAAGAGAAGATTCAGGAATGTTGCTCTCCTGAGCAGAACACTTTGAAACTGAAGGCTGCTGGGCATGAGTAAAGTGGCGCTGAGACAAAGGCTCCTCCTCCTCCAGATAGCTTTAGTCTGCCAGTGCCCGTCTCCTTGAGGAAACACCTTTACCCGTGGTTTCTATGTTCCACAATGGACAGAACAGAAAAAGAATATCTATTGACTGATGTATTGTGGGACCAATATTTAATGCTTCCTTAAAACAAAGTAAATCATAAATTAACCCCATAAGGACAAGAGGGATGTGCAATAAATTACTTCTCAATGCGTTGTGCACCTCTCTTGTCCTGAAAGGGTTAAAGACTGCAATACCTTACACATGACAGGGCACAATACAAAATGTCATAGGTTTGCTTGATAATTGTGGAAAGTGAAATGGAACAAGAAATGCATGAAGTACAAAGACAATAGGGACATGCATCTGAAACTGAGACTCCAATACAACCTCACATGTGTAGCCATCCCAGCAGATCCCTAGCTTGTCAACACCACCACCAGGTGTCCAAACTGAGAATTGCTTCTTCTTTTGCTCTCTGTGGGTAAACTTGAAAGGAACACCACATCCTAATAATAAAACAATATTTATCTGAAAGGGACAGTATACTATAATCATATAGCTGGGAACCTGCCGGATTTCACCTGGAGACTCCGGATTTAGAGCAGTGTCTCCGGGTGAAACCTTAAATTCTTCGGGCATATACAGTATGTGCACATTTGCTGCTCCTGCCTGCGCACATTTCATTATTTACATCCATTTCATCAGAGCCGTGCTCTGGCACCGCGGTCCGGGGACCACTTGGGACTTGTGTCCGTTGATCATGACGCTGGGTGCCTGGTGTCAGGGCAAGAGGAGAGCAAGAACCTGTCCTGGCCCAGTCACCAGTGTTGTTAGTGAAATCTTTTTACTTCATTCTTTCATGGTGGTGTGATAGATGGGACTGAAGTTAAATGCTGCTTTAACCCTTTGAGTGCCAGAGCACTGCATACTCCTCTGGCACTCAAAGGGTTAAACACGGTACCTTTTTTTTTTTTTTTTTTTTTTAACCCCTGGGTGACCTATTACTAAAGGTTCCCAGGTATGACTATAATACTTTTCATACAGGTTGCAAAAGAAAAAAAAAGGCACTCCCAAAAGTTATTAAAGAAACACAATTCCATTTTTCTGATGGCTTGAGTTTAATATGTTTTGCAGCCAGGGCCCAAAATGCTTTTGCTCATTAACGCTCATGTCTCAGACCTTTCATAAAAACACTGTAAGTTAATGGAAAAAGGGCTCTGACGGACACTGCTTTCTTCGTATAGCGACTTGTGGACAATGGCTACTCCACTGGTTTTTATCTCAAATAACTTATTGTCCTTTTAGTGAATAAAATTTCAACAAGACACAGTACTTTAACAGGTTAATGGAACAGTAACACATCCTAATAATAATCCCACACCTTACCTTATTATAGCCCAAAAAGAATTTCTATGAATGTTACGTTTGCTCCCATCATTAGATAACATCTTTAAAGGGATAGTAATGTTTCAAAATAAAAGCAGCTATTTCAATACTGTCAGAGTTGTAGTTCAAGAGTAACTGCATGATAAAGTATCCCCTTCCTGCCCCTTTTACTGATGTAACAAGACTCACCTCACAGCAGCAAGGTGGTGTACAGGTGGATCGCAGAGAGGGACAATCTTCAGTGAGCATAAGGAAAAAACCTTAAAAACCTGTCATGGTCCCTCTTGGGGGCAGGGATTACAAACTTTTGATGTACATGGATGATGTCCTAGTGTCCATCATCCACCCACTGACGTCTATGCCAGCTTTGATGTCAGAGTTTCAGACCTTCTCCTCCCTTTCTGACTTCAAAATTAACTTCTCCAAGTCGGAGGCAATGTCGATTGACATCCCTCCGAACACCCTCGCTTCGTTAAGGTCATTGTTTCCTTTTAAATGGGTTAGCTCTTCCATAAAATATTTGGGGATACGACTGACGCCCACACTCAGAGGACTTTACACAGCAATTTCTTGCCGCTACTATCTTCCATTAAACAAGAGCTCAAAACATGGGACCCGCTTTTTCTGTCCTGGATGGGGCGCATTGGAGTTGTGAAGATGAACGTCCTTCCACGCATTCTTTACTACTTCCAGACCCAACCTATACACTTACCCTCTGGATTTTTTGCTGCTCTGATCTGCAACATCAACTCCTTTCTATGGCACTACCACCGTCCGTGCATCAAATATGAGACCCTTCGATGCACTAAATTCCGTGGGGGCGTGGGAGTCCCTGATCTAAAATTGTATCATTCTGCAGTCCTACTATCTTCGATACCTGATTGACTCAGAAACAAGGATGATAAGAGCTGGGTACAGATTGAGTGTTCACTTTCAAATGCTGGAGATGCGGCAACGGAAGCTTTTCTTCCCCCCTCTGAAAGGCTCACCTCCCTTAAATCGCATCCTATTCTCTCAACGGTGTTTAGAACATGGCCTTGGTGGGAACGCTTGCATAACCTGATTACTTTCCCTTCTCCTTTATCCAGAGTATTTTACTCATGAGATACTTCTCAATCTCTCCCTGTCGCCTTCTTCCATAGGTGGTCTGCTCATCCTACGCTCCAACTCCGTGACTTCTTTGACGCTAACTCTATCTCCGACTTTTCCTTTTTTCAGGAGAAACTGAACCTACCACCTGGGGAGATCTGGCGCTTTCTTAGGATCAAACACTTCTTCTCTCAAATGAAAATGAAAAGGGCAGCTTGCAGACAACTTCCTCAGTTCGAACAACTTTGTTCGGACAATTCCCCGAACCGTGGTACCCTAGGATGGACTTATTCCATTCTATTAGAGGCATTATCGAGCCCTACTCCTCCTTATACTCAGACTTGGGACCGTGAACTTGGTGTCTCGCTTACATCTGACAACTGGATAGACATTTGGAAGTCCCATGCATTATCATCCTTATCGGCACGCATCTTAGAAGTCAATCATAAATGTTTATATCGTTGGTACTATATGCCGGTGAGACTTCACAAGATTTCCCTGTCGAATTACTCTCTATGCTGGAGAAGCATGAAAGAGAGGGGCACGTACCTCCATCTCTGGTGGTCCTGTTCTCTTCTGAATGCTTTTTTGACTAGGTGCATTACCATCATTAATGACTTTCTCCTTGTGAATATAGGATTAAACCCCCTCTCGACCCTCTTTTTCTTCAGGATATCTTCCCTTCCAGCCCCCAAAAGATCTCTGGTCCTGATGATGTTATCAGCCGCTAAGTCACTGATTCCCGCCCATTGGAAGGACTCTCGTCCTCCAACTTTACAGGAATGGCACTCTAAAGTCAGCGAACTTCTGCTGTACTGCAGCATGACTCTTCTCAGTAGAGGCCATGATCCTGCCTCCCATTTGCTGCTGATCTCCAAGTAGGATTTGGTCACAATCAGGATTGACGGCGGGGACATGGTTTTAAGTCCGGGCAGTGGTACTGTTCAGGGTACTCGGTCCTCATCCCCTCCCATTCCCTATTCCTACCCCCCATCTCTCTTCTGCATTTCCTCTTGCTATATACCTTTTTCTCATTTCTTCTTCCCTCTTTCTTAAGTCTCTCTCTCTCTCTACCTTCTTGCTCTCACCATGTTGCTTTTACATAAAACAAAATTGGAGCAGTTGGGTTGTTTGACACTTTACTTGCAACTGACTATTTTTCCTTTTCCAATACATTTTGTGAAACTTGTATTTTTCCAATCGTGTTACATAATTGTCTTTTTCTTCAATGTACTGTCTGTATTGACATTGCTTCTGCTTCAATAAAAAAAACTGTCATGGGGGCAGGGCTTTCCTTATACTCACAATAAGAAGACTGTCCCTTGCTGTGAGCTGTCTGGTCTATGGACCAGATTCCACATCTGAGGGGAGGTGGCTTACACTAGGTAAAAGGGGCGGGAGGGGGATACTTTATCATTCAATTACTCTTGAATGAGAACTCTCTTGGTATTGAAATAGCACTCTCCATGGCTCAAATACTAAGAAGATTAATTGGAGTTGCTTTTATTGTGAAGCATTACTATGCCTTTAATAAGCCATGGACGATATCCACAGAGGAGGATATGACTCTGGTTGGACTCCTGTGCCCTAAACTCTGCTCACTGCAGCTTTGGATTATTTGTTTTTTTACTTAATCTAAAGCAGGTAGAGTGCATAAGCAACAGCATGATGTCAGTACTTCAGTCAGTAGAGTCTGGGGTCCTGTACTCCTGCGAAAAAAGTGGGGCAAAGACAAAACTCACAGTGGCCATTATGATTTCCTGGCCACAGTAAGGTAAGAGGGGTTATTATTAGGAGTTGTCAGTATTTCACTAACCCCCTATGGACCAAACAGGTTTACAGCGCATTGCAAAAGGAATGTGTTGCACACTACTATGGCCCTTAAGTGGTTAACCCTACTAAATCACAGATAATGGGAGAGCTATGCTGCAGGTTAACTCTGTGAGATTGAAGCTGGTATGCAATTGTTATCGCAGATTAAACGAACAGCCCCTTTAACACAGTACAGTCATGATGTCACAACTAACATCCAGTTCAGCACCAGCAGGGCCCAGTGACTGATCTCTGCAGCAGACAGCTAAATTAAACCAAAGAGAAAAATCTGATGTGAGCAAAGGCGACATAACAAAATCAGCAAAGTGTAAAATAAAGGACATTATTGATCTTGCTAAAGCTTCAAAGGGCAATGAACATGCAGTCTCTGAGGTAATCACTGCTACTCCCACTTCTGAAATTAAATTTACAGTTCTCCATGTATATGTCCACCCCCAAGATTTTTCCTCTCCAGAACTGGTACTGGAAACTCAAGAGAGAGTGCTGACAAATCCTGTTAGCTGAGGATCAATATCTGATAATTTCTGTTCGCTCTCGTCACTGTACAGACAACCGTAGAGCCAACGGGAATGAGGTATCCACAAGCAGCTTCACCATTGAACGTTTGATAAAGTGGCTTGCATACCATGAAATGAGTAAAGATGAACTGCTATTGTTTTCAATAAAGTTTTTTTTTTTTTTAAATACCATTTTTTATTTGGAGAGTTGCTGATCCAGTCATATTCTAACAGTTATATAATATCTTCTGTGGGTTTGTCAGTTTGTAGCTTAAGCTTTTATCAATCACTTGAAGTGTAAGTACGATGCTTATCCTATTTAATAATTCGCTAATGTATGTTTGTCAGAAGCTGTCATGTGCAGTACAGACGGCTGCGCGCGCTGCAGTCATGCGCAGTACAGACTGCCCATGCCATGGCTGATAACAGAGCGGGGAGCTCCGAATTCAGACCGTAGTCCTCTCTGGCACCGAAGCACGGTGCAGGCAGTCTCTACTGTGCATGACTGCACCGCGGCTGTTGCTGCCTGGCACTGTGGTCCGTGTACACGGGCAGTTCAACTAGTATTTTTATAATTTGTGGTGCACTCTTGTGTGTCTTGTTCATTCAAAAGTTGTAACAGTTTGTGCAATTAAACGTTTAATAACAGTGCCACCTGGTGTAAAAATGGCATTATTTCTATATTGCATAGAAGGATCGAAAAGAGATATCACTATGCATGCTTGGTTGTCACAAGCTAGTTATCTCTGTGGCAACTTTTCTTATACCTTCTTAAAACACAAAAAGTGAGAAGGATTGAGGCCCTACTTTCACTGTCTTTATTCATACTGAAAACCAAGATCAAGAGGGCTTTTACCCTTCTGCTCCAGGCTAACCTTAGCTATAGACTGAAAAAAATCTACCTCATCTTGGAAGTTTGAGCTTTAATAACTTGTGACTGAAGCATCTTCCAATAGCTAAAGTACCTCTTGTACTATAGGGGATGGAATTTTCTGCTGCAAGGTGTTGAAGTCCCTTAGGACTCAAGGGGGAAGATTCACTAAGCGGTGATAAAGTGGAGATGACTTTTCCAATTTACCACTTCTCCAATCCCTATGTTATTCTATGAAGCCTATGCACTAAGATTTCTTCAACTTTGGAGATCTTAGTGCATAGGCTCTATTGAATAACATAGGAACTGGAGAAGAGATAAACTGGAGAAGTGATATCTGCTTTATCACCTCTTTATCGCTGCTTAGTGGATCTCCCCCAAAGAGTCAATTGAAATATTATATAACTTGCCACAAGTTTAAACATAAGGAGTAAATAAGAAGCAATATATAATTTACAGACAGTATTATTACTTGTCTAGCGCTATTTTCAAGCACATATTGTACATGTCTCCAAAAAGAACATCTGGTTTACTCAGCTATGATGAATCTTTGGCATGACCTTGTAAGAAAGTAATCAATGACCCTTTCTGTATCAGTCAATACATTCAGGTTTGTAAAAAAAACTCTCTTGGACTAAGTGTGACAGTCTTTTGGCTTGATATTGGGTAACCTAAATCAATAATTATAGATTTGGAGCTGAAAGCTATAGACCAAAAAGTCCTAGAGGTATTTATTCTGGATTTAAATACAGTAAATCAGACTGCTGATAAAAAAAACATTTTTTTTTTTAAATTACAAGTCATTCTGCAAATCCAACCACCAATGTATTCAGCAGAAGTGTGAATGTCACAGCCAATTCATTACTCTCTATTTTATAGACTATGCTGCTGGCAGTAAGACAGATTTGCAGGTATTTCTTGTATGTAGAATATTACAGTCACAGTGAACCCTCACATTTTCTTGAAATTATCTATGTTGGAAAAATGGCAACTAAAGGGGACTGGTCATATCAATGCAGAATTAGTTGATGGATAAGAGCCAAATGATCCATCTAGACTGCCCATTCTCAGATCTACTTAACCTGTTCAGTGCCAGGGGTAATTGACTGTTTCATGGCTAAGCAGATTTTCCTGCCCATCTCTTACACAAGGATTCTTTTGAACACGTTTCTAATGACATATGTAAATTTATATAGATTTCTTTTTTTAGCACAAGATGGCCTTTATATTGAGAATTGTCTGTGGTGTGTTATGTAACCAAGATATGCTATAATAAGCCCAGAACATGTAAAATACAAAATGTTTTCATCATTATATCCTATTTGTCTCTAATAAAATGCATTATTCAATTGAAATAATAATATTTTTATCTAGTTTTCAGAGTAAAATGACACCAGATATCGTACGTTGGTTTTAATAAACAGAAGAAAAAGGGCAGTTCCTTTATTGCCTATGTAAAATAACATTTTAACAAAGTATGTATTTTCTAGAATTACATAGCCTAAGCAGTTTCGCATTTCCATCCTTTAAAGATGGGTGACGGACCAGTCATAGACTTCATGATCGCAGCAAGCCACCAGACTTGCTGCTATTATGCCAGGGAGGCTGTAACTAACTACTCAAGGACAGAATCAGCCTTTCCCTCTGCAAGCCGGTACATGTGATCGATGCTACAATGACAAAGGAAATGTAAAGTATACATTGCCTTTGTCCGTATTCTCTGCCTCTCTTGTCCTCACGGTGATAGTGAGGAAGAGAGAAGCATAGAATACACATCCCACATGGTGAAAGGGCCACAATGGGGGGAATGTTTTATTAAATTATGCTCTGCAGCAGAACTAGAGGTAGAGCAGGTTTGGTCACTTGATGACCTACCAATACATCTTTGTGTTATATTTACACAATCTAATTTATAAACATGCAGAAAAGAGAAAGAGAAGAGGCGCTTCCTTGTGTGATATCTACAGTGTGTTAAAACCTCACCACCACCACCGCTCGCAAATAAAAAGGCTGGATATACACTTATGTGTATTAAAATCAAGCTGTCCCTTATCCAACTAGCATCAGATATGTCACGGGGTATGGCCGCTCTCCTTCCAACCTCCACTCTCGAAGGAACTTATGCAAACCAAAAACAAAGAGCAAACAGGAGGAACCAACAGTGCCTTATCACACAGGCAGTATAGCAATATATAAATACATGTCTATTACACTCACATGTATAAATGCTGTATAAATACATACGTACAGACACAGCATAAAAGGCATATCTTAACCCCCTGTTTGGTATAAGACAGATCATACCCTCCACTTCCTGTTCGTATACAAACCAGAAGTTTGCAGAGATGACGATGATAATGGTGAACAGTAAATCAGCCACTCCAAAAAACACTCGTCCAAGTGTAAAATGTATGTTTATTATAAAAAATGTATATTTGTCATAAAACAATAATAAAAAAAAAAAATCTTTTGGTTTTATTAGTACCTACATCACTGAAGAAGAAGAGTGAAGCTCTGCGAAATACGTTTATTGTAGGACTTTTTGAATCGTTTCATGACAAATATACGTTTTTTATAATAAACATACATTTTTCACTTGGACGAGTGTTTTTTGGAGTGGCTGATTACTGTTCATCATTATCAAAATCATCTCTGAAAACTTCTGGGTTCCATATGGAAAAGGAGTGGAGAGTATGATTTGTCTTATACCAAACAGGGGTGGTAAGATATCCCTGTATGACTTTTATGCGGCGTCTATACGTATGTATTTATACAGCCATTTATACATGTGAGTGAATAGATATATATTTATATATTGCTATACTGCCGGTTTGAGAAAGCACTATTGGCGCCTCCTGTTTGTTCTTTGGTTTGGGTTTGTTTAGTTTATAAACATATTCTGAAGTTACAACAAACATTATGTGAGTTTTATTACTGCGGAGCAATGTGATACACTTAAATACACACACCACATTGTCTAATCTACTAAAAGAGGGACACCAGGGAGAGAATGAGGGGCATGGGGATTTTTGCCTCAGAGATAGTACCCTCCTAAAAAGAGACATTTGGGAGGTATGAATTTTAAAACACTGATTACTGATGGATTACTGGTTCCCTTGGATGACAAAATTGTTATTTTCAAGAATATCAGAACCTTAATCTCCTTTCCTCTCTCCTACCTCCCATTTTTTTCTAGCTATACCCTATCTAAAATATATAAACATTTTGGTTAAAAAAAAAGTCTGATATTCTTAAAATAGGATATTAGTGTTCTTATTGGTTAAATCTTTTTCTCTTTAGTCAATATGGGACACAGGTACCATGGAGTTAAGTCCCTCCTCCTGGAGGGCAGGGCACATCACAAAAACAGCGTCTTTGTGGTGGAGTCTCCCTCCTCCTCCAGCTCAACCCCCCTCTGACCAACTCCTAGAACTCATGTGACTAAATGCACACAAAAAGGAGTAAGCAGGAAAGAAGAGAAGAAAAATTCTCAATACTAAGACTCTAAGAGGACTCTTATGACCAGGAAAGCCACACAATGAAGTTTTCCTCTTGATGGGAGACCTGTAATCCATATGGCCTAAAGACTAAAGCATGTAACAGGAAAGAACATTAAAATCCTATTTTCTCTTATGTCTAATATTGAACACAGGTACCGTGGGGATATATCAAAGCTAGGATTTTTGGGAGGGAAAATGAAAAGATCTCTTGCATGTCCCCATGATACCAGAGTTCCCTAGAACTATACAGCATCTGAATAACCCAGAACAACAAGTGTCAATGGACACTAAACTAGCAGAGCACACCAAACAAGAGCCAGTGGGGCTCAGAGATTACCGAACAACAACTGGCAGTAAGAAAAAAAGGCAGATCCTTAAACATGCAGAACTGCCTGCAGGACCTTGCCCCAAAGCTGGCATCAGCCTAGGCTAAGATGTTGACCAGGTAGTGTTTAGTGAAAGTATGCAAGAAGGACCAAGTCACAGCCTTGCACAGCTGATGAGCCGAAGCCTAGTTCTTGTAGGCCCAGGAAGCACCCACAGATCTAGTGGAATGCGCTGTGATCTTAACTAGAACAGGTTTCTTCCTGATCCCATATAGCTGGCTTATGGTAGCCTTGAGCCAAGAGACAATGGTGACCTTGGAAGCGTCCTGACCAGCTCTAGGACCCTCAGGAATGACAAACAGGCAGTCAGCCTTATGAAAAAATTTAGTATGGTGCACAAAAAAATTACGACCACACAACATCTAAGAGATAGAGATCTTTCTCCTTCTCAGACGCAGCACAGAGACAACTACCAAGAGGAAAGCTATCTTGAGCATCCATTGGCCTCTGTGGAAAAACCCTACTACTTCAGGATGTCAGCTTCAAGAACCATACCGTCAAAGTCAGCCTCTCCACATCATCGTACCACAGGTGACCCTGGAACAACACATCCAATCTGAGAGGTAGACGGATTGGATTCGAAACAGATAGGCAGACCAGGTCTGTTAAATACACCCTCCTGGACCAGTAACGAGAAATCATAATAATCAGCGCCCCATCCATTCTGACCTTCAGGATCACCCTGGGGATGAGAGGAATCGGGGGAAACGTTTAAGAGTGGTGAAAGCTCCAAGGGATGGTCAACCCGTCATTCCGAAAGACAGGGGATACCCTGCTCCAGGTTAGGCTGATGCTGCCACTACCAGAGATCCTCCCAGGTCTTCTGAGATAGAGTCATTTGCTGTTGAATGATGCTAGAGGGGCCCAGTGGAGTTTTAGGGGCCACTGCACGAGGGGGATCAGAGACCCTGAATATTTTCTAAAGGAAGAGTGCATGAGGGGGTTAAGGGAAGCCCCTGAGTCCTTTGCCTTAGATTTACCCCCATGCCCCTTAGAGTCCAACATACTTCCTAGAAAATTGTCCCAAATCTAGTAGAATGTTAGATAAATGTTCCCAGAATAAAAGAATAACCTTAAATACTCAAAAATACACTTATCTGGCAAGCAAATTTTTAATCTGGAGAAGGAGGGCAAGGAGAGCCAGCCTCCACATAACATAAGCAAGAGACAAGTAAGATGGCCACCAGACAACAGTCAGCCAATCAGAAGAAAGCCAGCAAAACAGGTATTCTGGGTACTGTAGTCTTCTCTATTGCTTGTTGCCTAGCAACACCTGCGACTCCATTCACGGATTGCAGCAGCTCCCCTGGACACTTAGAAAGTGGATGGCCCCAGGTGGGCTCCCATTCTTAAAGGGGACACTGCACTAAAATCGATCTAGAAATAAAAATCTTGTAAAAGACCCAAAACTCCCAGGGAATCTCAGGGGAAGTAAAAGAAAATTAAGGATCTAAGTAGTGGGGTAGCAAAAATAAGCACCACAAAACACTCAACCACACCTAATAGCCCCAAATAGTACAGGAAGGGATAATTTAATAAACCGACCTAGAAAAAGCAGCCATCCTCACTCCAAAGCCCTCTTAGAGAATAATAAAGATACCCACTGTGAGCACCAGAGCATAACTGAGCTCATACCAGCCTTTGTATGGAGAGGCAACACAGGTTGGGACATAAAGTGGACTAAGGCACTCAGAGGGTTACTCACCAGTCTTCTTTCTTCTGTTACCACCACAGGAATGGTATCACGGTGCCCGTGCTTTCCTACTCTGAACAGCGACATTATTATCACTGTCGTTCTCTGATTGGCTGGTTTTAATTGTTGCCACTAGGGCTTGCCTTTATATACCCTGGGATGTCCTCCCTTAGGTGCCCTTTCATGGGGTACGAGTTCCTGAGTTTGTTCTGTGCTTATGCTGATTCGTGTATGACCTCGCCTGTCTGACTACGATTTAGTTCCTGAGTTCCTGTTGCTACGCTCCGTTACTGACTGTATCCTGGCTGAGATACCCGCTCCATTGCTGACCGTATCCTGGCTGAGAACCCGCTCCATTGCCGATTGTATCCTGGCTGAAAACCCGCTCCAGTGCTGACTATATCCTGGCTGAGAACCCACTGCGTTGCTGAAGACATCTGGCTGAACAACCCACTCCGGTGCTCACAGTATCCTGGCTGAGAACCCGCTCCATTGCTGACCGTATCCTGGCTGAGAACCCTCTCCGTTCCTGACTGTATCCTGGCTGAGAACCCGCTCCGTTGCTGATTGTATCCTGGCTGAGAACCCGCTCCGGTGCTGACAGTATCCTGGCTGAGAACCTGCTCCATTGCTGACAGTACCCTGGCTGTAGAACACGCTCCGTTGCTGACCGTAGTTGGCTGCCTTCCGCGCTGTGGCCGTTGCCCGCCGTGGATTCCCATCCACGTGATTACCGTGTCTTGTCTGTGCCTCTAGGTGACCCCATGAGGTCACTGGTTTCCAGAGCCTTGCAGCTAACTTTCGGTGTGCGCCACGGGCGCTGTTTCCTGACGACCAAAGGCTGAGCATTGTGCTCAAGCTGCTCTACTGCCATCCCGTGGTGTGTACAATCGAGGTACCGGTGCAGTGTTTTACACACTGACTGAGTTAATCTGATCACTCTCTGTGTCTGCCTCCCTAGTAGCGCTGGGCTCACCTCCTATGGGAGTTGCAGTTAATTTCTGGGCGTTGTCATTTAACCCTGTATGTACCTGGGGCTTCCAGGTAATAGAGCACTACCATTTCTGACTGCAGCGTCTTGGGATCAAAATCCAGCGTTGCATTTCCAGTTTGCAGGCTGAGAGACACTGGTTGCGTACCTATACTTACCTCTTCTCAATCCACCCCTAGCGTTCCAGGGTTTTTCAGTAGCAGCTGCCTAGGTCTCCGTTAACAATTTTAGGGTTGATTTGCATATACACAGTTGCCTTCTGCCAGTGGGCTAGGGCCTTGGTCAGTGTTGCCTCGCTTCAGTTGGGTCAGTACCCAGGCGTCTGGGTTGTGCCAGTCCTCTACTGTGGGCTCCATGCCACTGTAGTCCTGTTGCCATTCCAGGACTGTGTACTCGTTTCCTTGCCGGTTCTGCCAGAGTTCTGAATTGTCAGCCAGTTCCAGTTCCTTCCGTTTGTCCATACGGGTTCCAGTACCCAGGCGTCTGGGTCAGTCTGTCCTTTTTGTGTACCTCCTGTGTTGGCACCCTACCATCTGTTACTTCACCAAGTGTGCCAGATCCTGTCTGATGTATTATCAGTATCCTACTGTCTAGTTCAGACCTTATTACTCTGTCTGAGTATTCATCTAAAACCGTGACAAATGGAGAGAGTCTCAAGAGATCCCAGCAGGAGGAAGCAAGATTCCCTTCACAGGACAGAATAGGTCCACAGAGCACCTGTGAACTAGGCAATCCAGCTCCAGGGATGCCCAGTGGTGCTAACCCACCTAATGGGTGATTATACAGCCCCATATCTAAAAGGAAAATAATAAAAACCTAATAAAAACTAAGAGAATGGCTGTACCCTTACAGCTTGCTTGCAGGACACATAAATTCTGAGACTTGGTAGCAGGGGGGTTGAGCTGAAGGAGGAGGAGGAGTGTCTCCACCCCAAATACCCTGTCTTTTGTGATGTGCCCTGCCCTCCAGGAGGAGGGACTCAACTCCATGTTACCTGTGTTCCATATTGGAAGTGACAGAAATTAACTTAACCCCTTAAGGACTCATGACGTGCCAGGACAGTCATGGGAAAACTTCCCTAAAGGACCAGTGATGGTCCTGGCACATCAGGGCTTTCAGTGCTCCACACAAGGCTGCACGCCATTCGGGGAGCCCTGAATCAGATCCAGTAAAAAAAAATGCTCCGTGGTCCTTAAGTGCTGGCCTCTCGCTCACTCTCATCAGGTCCTAAGGGGTTAAAAATATATTCTTAAATTTAAGAAAATTTAATTCTTATCCAATTTTACCAGCACTGCCATAAAGTAGAAGGCACCCAAACCATGGTGAATTATAGTCTGTTAGTCAAACATGTGCTTTTTGTTTGCAGTTATGAAAAACAGTGCAAAATGTTTAATCAACTTTATTTTTACGTAAGTGCACAGTTATAGAGCTACTCAATTATCAGTTTTGCTCTAGTCAATGAAAATACTGGTATTTAACATACTAACCTATTAACATAAACTGTAGAGTGGTAATTACACAATGGTAGCAGTGGGGAGGGGATTCAGGGATACTAGTTCATGTGCTACCCAATTAACAAAAAAATGCTTTTGTTAGCAATCTCAGGTGGGCCACACACTAAGTTCAGCTGGCCGTATCTGGCACCCGGGCCACATGTTAGATGCCCATGCCATTAGGTATACCCTTATGTTGGAAGAATATCTGATCCTCAAAGCTAATTCCTAGTTGGGAAAAGGAGAGTGGCTTTAAAATAAAATCTGTCACTTGGGGGGAAAAAATTGCAAAATCTAAAAGATACTTCCCAGTCTTCAGTTCCATCACAATTGGAAGATTAGAATATAATGAGGCCATGACTACCTTTGTATAGGACAGGTACAATTCTATTTTGATAATATTTCTATGCAGTCTGTGTTAAGCAAGTTTCAATGGTTGAAACATGATGATCTCCTAACATTCACAAATATGCATATATGCAATACTCCAAAAGGTACAGTGTAGAATGCTTGTTAGCTTTGGGCAGATAATAAATATGGTCATCCTAGACTGCACATTACAGCTGCAGCTATTGGTATAGTTCAAAAAAAGGTTATATGTTAACCCATTTGACTGCCAGAGAGGTATCGAACGTTAAGGCGGAATTTGAAGTAAATGTAACTACTGAAAAGTTTTTTGAATAAAGTGAAATTTTGCAGTTTTGGAGTCAGTACCAGTCTTAGCAGACTGAACAAGTTTGGTCTAAATCTTTTAGGTAGAAAACGTGAGGCTGTGGCAAAAAATTAGTCCATTCCCCATTTTGAGTTTTTGTGCATGGACAGATTTTTCATCAGGATACAACCACATTTACTGAGTAAATATCCACCATATTTTGCACATAAACATATCTTATCAGGGGAGAATTCACTTTTACTTACCTCTTGTTGGAGGACCCATTAAAGGGATAGTAATATTTCGTTTTATCTTTATTTTATTTTGTAGGCATTAAAAAAACATGAAGAATGATATAAGTCTTATCTCTCAAACCTTTATGGTTTAAGAGATATTCACAAGCAAATTTTCCCCTTCCTGCCCCTTTTACGTAGTGTAAGCCATCTCTTCTCAGATGTGGAATCTGATTGTAAGACTAGACAGATAATAGAAGGGGACAATCTTCTTTCTCTTTGAACAATGAAAGCCCTGCCCCCATTGACAAGTTTTTCAGGTTTTTCCCTTATCTTAATTGAAGATTGTCCCTCTCTGCAGTCTACCTGGGCACCTCCCTTCTGATCTGGCTGAACAGTGTTACATCAGTAAAAGGGACAGGAGGGGGATACTTTGTCATTGAATTACTCTTGAACTACAACTCTGACAGAATTGAAATAACACTCTCCAAAGTCCAAATACTATAATGATTAATTAGAGCTGCTTTTATTATGAAACATTACTATCCCTTTGATGAGATACCGGGCTCTAAATTTAGAACTTCACACACATGCAGTAAGAATTGGAAACGTGTTATGTGTTTACACAGCGAAAATTAGGGGATGCACAAGTTAAATCTGAATAAAGAATCTTTTTGATCAAGAATGCTTAGCAGCCTTGATCAGTCAAAGAAACAGCTTAAAAAAATATAAGCACAGACTGAAGCACATCATATGAAAAATATTGCTGTGCATGTGATGGGTATTTCAGTGAACATTGCATATGATATTAAGTGTGCAAATTATTAGTAGGAAAAAATGGTGAAGCTTGCTCAGTTTAACAAAATATTAGACACAAAAAAGGCCATTGTGCTACTGAAGCATGGTCGACTGAATGACAACTTAAAAAAAATAAAATAAAATGGTGGTAATTATAAGGCATAAAATGTCATTAAAGGGATAGTAATACTTCGTTTTAACTTTATTTTATTTTGTAGGCATTAAAAAAACATGAAGAATGATATAAGTCTTATCTCTCAAACCTTTATGGTTTATGAGATATTCACAAGCAAAGTTTCCTCCTCCCTCCCCTTTTACTGATGTCACACTCTTCAGCCTGAGCAGAAGGGAGGTGCCCAGGTAGACTGCAGAGAGGGACAATCTTCAATTAAGATAAGGGAAAAACCTGAAAAGCTTGTCAAGGGGGGCAGGGATTTCATTGTTTTCAGAGGAAAAAGAGTGTCCCCTTCTGTTATCTGTCCAGTCTATGGACTGCATTCCACATCTGAGAAGAGATGGCTTACACTAGGTAAAAGGGGCGGGAGGGGGAAACTTTGCTTGTGAATATCTCATAAACCATAAAGGTTTGAGAGATAAGACTTATATCATTCTTCATGTTTTTTTAATGCCTACAAAATAAAATAAAGTTAAAAAGAAGTATTACTATCCCTTTAAAGTCAGGAAAGTTCTCATTAAGGTGGTCCAAAGTATGTAAACTACTGTTATAGTTCAGAGAATTTTAACTTCATGCCACTCGGATTCTCTCTCATTGATATATATGATATAGCCAACAAAGCATAGTTCTGTCGAACTATAACTATCATTTCCATCCCCTTGGATGTAATGAATGGCAACATCCACCAGCATCCTAGCCTCCAAGGTCATAAAAATATAGTAGAAGTAAAAAGCTGACTTAACTAACTACACATGGTTTATAATATATTTATATGTAAGTCTATTTTTATGTACATCAATGGTAAACTTTTTTTTAAATGTCATTTAATTTCACAAAACAATATTTGAAGGAAACAGATTTTTCTTACCAGTAGACAACTTCAAGAGGTGCAAAAAATCTCCTTTGAATTAAGTCAGCAAAATATCGCTCAGTTTCCCTGCATGCCGTTCCATTTCCAATAGCAACTGTATGACAGCTTTAAAACAAAATAAATGAAAAAAAAATACTTATATAATAGAATATGAAGCCAATGCTAGAATTGTGAAGTCTAAAAAATAAAATATATATATACAAATTTACTGTAAAGCTTTGGTATAAAATTATATATATATATATACTAGTAGTATATATATACTAGCAGTGTGGGACGGCATTGCCCCATCTTATTTTTTTTTGTAGAACTGTGTTGTGAAGGGTGTGTTACTTGTTGTACAGACTTGACACAAGGATACATACATAGGGAGACACACATTATCATACATACATACATTGACACGCAGTGATACACACATTCATACATAGACACATTCATACAACCATTCATTCATACATACATACGCACACATAGATTTTATTATGCATAGACACAGAGACATACACAGACAGATACACACAGTTACAAGTAAACATAGAGAATGTGAAGACTGTAGAAATGTACCGTGTGTGAGGAAAGAGTGTGCGTGTTGGACAGGGACATTGGTAGGTTCCTAAAAGATCTGGGGCTATACTCCATGGCACACTTCAACAGTGCACCCCCAGCCCTAAGTAGTGACGATAATGCTGTGAGGAGTGGGTTATTGTCACACAACGTAACTGTTTATTTTACTCATGGAATGGGTAACATGGAGATGTGTCATGCTGAGAATTTGGCCCTTCAACCTGAGATTTGGGTCAAAAGCCTGAGTCGCTGGGTGAGACCCTGAGAGTTCCCAGGTATGCTGATTGGACCACGCACCCAGCTAACATAGGTAACAGAAGTTGCTTCCCTAAGACTCCAGAACACATCGAGCTGTAGTTGCTCATTAAAACTGCAGTTTCAGAGTTTAATGATTTTCACAGGTTGAATCACCCAATGGGAGCAGTAACTCCTCCTTACTGCCACCCCTGGGTGTGTTTTCTCAGACACAAAGTCTTCTTTTATATATATATATATATATATATATATATATATATATATATATATATATATATATATATGATAGATATTGTGGTGCTTTCTTTTCTTGTCAAGTAAAAGAAGGTGTTTACAATGCTGAGAGATAGTTGTCCATTATGCTTTTACCAGCAGTGGGAGTATCCTTGTTGTACTATAATTATGTCATGAGAAAACTTTACTGCTCGTTTAAGGTAGATTCTGAGATTCTGAAGATAACACATTCTGTCCCAAAAACTTCACATGAATCCATTATTCATTAACATACTTGACTGTAAGCAAACATTAAAATATATTGAATCAACTCTGGAATTACCAGAAAATGTGACCCACAACACTACAGATTTGTCTAATTGATAGGTAATTGATCAATTAACCTAACTCTAATTATCACTATAACACTTTACTTGCTTATGCATTGCCTTGAAAACGTGCCAATTACACTAGCACTAATTATCACTAAGGAACTTATTATGTATTGCCTGGAACTCTGCCAATTAACTTAACTCTAATTATCTGTAAGAAAATCCTTTCAGACATTAACAGGGCCTCAAAATGTAGATTCTGTTTGCCAGACAGAACATATAGAGACAGGGGGCATTGTAAGTGTTAATATCTTCTAATTTTTAGAAAATGTTAGCTTGTTTTTATAAAGAGATAATCAGAGAGTTGCACAATGGGCTCTATTGTAAATACATACATCTCACAATTCTAAAATCCCTGTTTAGATTTCATTTTGAAATAACTCTTTAAGTGACTAAGGAGTAAGCAAAGATGATTAAGACTTTCCATAAAACTCCCCACAAGGTCAGTAGGGGGCTTAACACCTCAATATCTGTTCAGATTTTTCCTTCTAAATTGTAAATGAAGTATCCGTCTAAAAAAGATAAAAGCAGTGATTTTCTAAAGGGAGAGGACAGTAGCTCAAGTATTTCATCTGCTCATAAAATCTGGTAGTTACAACAAAACACAATTGTAAAAAAATTTCAACAGAAGGGTTCTGTTTTAGGGAGTAGTTCCGGACCGGCGTGAGCCTTTAGTGCTCCGGAGAGTGCGGAAATATGTATCTCTATGAATGGTAGCAGACTTACTTTAACGCTTTGCTGAATATATATATATATATATATATATATATATATATATATATATATATATATACACACACACACACACACACACACACACACACACACACACACACACACACACACACACACACACACACACACACACACACACTCTGATATAAGTTACTATTCCTCAATGTTAAACAGCAATAACAGCATCAATTCTTACTCGTCCGCTGAATTATCCTATTAGTTCTAAACTAGTGGAAATTTCAAAGTGTTGATGTGTGCGTATGTGTGTTCCTTCTGTCCCTCCCCCTTCTCCTGCTTGCTGCAGTAGATATCTCACCTACTCTAAGTCCATCTTTCATTCCCTTGTGTATGCCAACAAATTCTTATACACAAAACATTTGCACCCTCATACTTAATGTAATTCCACCTAACCTCCTCCCATCCCTTCTATTTCACACTCTAGAAAGTCTACTCTTTGTGCCATAAACTAACTGATGTTCACAATTAGTGTTGAGCGAGCATGCTCGGCCGATGCTCGGATCGGCTCGAGCATCGCTCTGCTCGGCACATGGCGGTACTCGTACGAGTACCGCATGTGCTCGCCCGCCATGTTCGGGTCTCCTCCCCGCACGTTTTGCGCCTGCTGCGCAGCCAATAAACGTGCAGGGAGGCTCTGACATCGGTGTAATGCCAGCAGCCATGTTGGCTGCTGGCATTACACTGATTGGCTGGCCAGAACCCGTGGTCAGGTGCTGTATAGCACCTGACCATCGAGTTCGGCTCAGTCTGAGCCAGGGAGAGCTGAGGATAGGAAGGGAAAGGCAGTGTAGGGAGGAAAAAAACAAAAATTGTTAAAAAAAAAGAACCAAAAGTCCTTTTTAGGACTACTGTGTGTGGGGGCAGCAGGTTATTTGGTGTGGGGGGAAAAAAAAAAAAAAAAAAAAAAAAAATATATATATTCTGTGTAGTGTGCAAAGTTGCAGATTAGAGCACATTCTGTTTAGTGTGCACAGTTGCAGATTAGAGCACATTCTGTTTAGTGTGCAAAGTTGCAGATTAGAGCACATTCTGTTTAGTGTGCAAAGTTGCAGATTAGAGCACATTCTGTTTAGTGTGCAAAGTTGCAGATTAGAGCACATTCTGTTAAGTCTTCAAACTAAAATATCAAAGTCACGTATTCCATTCAGTGTGCGTCGCCGCAGTTTAGCAGCACATTCTGAGTACTGTGCAGAGTTGCAGAATAGGAAGAAATACTGTTAAGTCTTCAAACTAAAATATCAAAGTCACATATTCCATTCAGTGTGCTTCGCCGCAGTTTAGCAGCACATTCTGTGTACTGTGCAGAGTTGCAGAATAGGAAGAAATACTGTTAAGTCTTCAAACTAAAATATCAAAGTCACATATTCCATTCAGTGTGCTTCGCCGCAGTTTAGCAGCACATTCTGTGTACTGTGCAGAGTTGCAGAATAGGAAGAAATACTGTTAAGTCTTCAAACTAAAATATCAAAGTCACATATTCCATTCAGTGTGCTTCGCCGCAGTGTAGCAGCACATTCTGTGTACTGTGCAGAGTTGCAGAATAGGAAGAAATACTGTTAAGTCTTCAAACTAAAATATCAAAGTCACATATTCCATTCAGTGTGCTTCGCCGCAGTTTAGCAGCACATTCTGTGTACTGTGCAGAGTTGCAGAATAGGAAGAAATACTGTTAAGTCTTCAAACTAAAATATCAAAGTCACATATTCCATTCAGTGTGCTTCGCCGCAGTGTAGCAGCACATTCTGTGTACTGTGCACAGTTGCAGAATAGGAAGAAATACTGTTAAGTCTTCAAACTCAAATATCAAAGTCACATATTCCATTCAGTGTGCTTCGCCGCAGTGTAGCAGCACATTCTGTGTACTGTGCAGAGTTGCAGAATAGGAAGAAATACTGTTAAGTCTTCAAACTAAAATATCAAAGTCACATATTCCATTCAGTGTGTTTCAACGCCGTTTAACAGCCTATTCTGTGTACTCTGTACAGTTCCAGAATTATAAGAAATACTGTTAAGTTTTCAAACTCAAATATTAAAGTCACTTATTCCATTCAGTGTGTTTCAACGCCGTTTAACAGCCTATTCTGTGTACTCTGTACAGTTCCAGAATTATAAGAAATACTGTTAAGTTTTCAAACTCAAATATTAAAGTCACATATTCCATTCAGTGTCTTTCACCGCCGTTTAACAGCCTATTCTGTGTACTCTGCAGAGTTGCAGAATAGTAAGAAATACTGTTAAGTTTTCAAACTCAAATATTAAAGTCACATATTCCATTCAGTGTCTTTCACCGCCGTTTAACAGCCTATTCTGTGTACTCTGTACAGTTCCAGAATTATAAGAAATACTGTTAAGTTTTCAAACTCAAATATTAAAGTCACATATTCCATTCAGTGTGTTTCAACGCCGTTTAACAGCCTATTCTGTGTACTCTGTACAGTTCCAGAATTATAAGAAATACTGTTAAGTTTTCAAACTCAAATATTAAAGTCACATATTCCATTCAGTGTCTTTCACCGCCGTTTAACAGCCTATTCTGTGTACTCTGCAGAGTTGCAGAATAGTAAGAAATACTGTTAAGTTTTCAAACTCAAATATTAAAGTCACATATTCCATTCAGTGTCTTTCACCGCCGTTTAACAGCCTATTCTGTGTACTCTGCAGAGTTGCAGAATAGTAAGAAATACTGTTAAGTTTTCAAACTCAAATATTAAAGTCACATATTTCATTCAGTGTGTTTCACCGCCGTTTAGCAGCCTATTCTGTGTACTCTGCACAGTTGCAGACTAGGAAGAAATACTGTTAAGTTTTCAAACTCAAATATTAAAGTCACTTATTCCATTCAGTGTGTGTCACCACAGTTTAGCAGCCTATTCTGTGTACTCTGCACAGTTGCAGACTAGGAAGAAATACTGTTAAGTTTTCAAACTCAAATATTAAAGTCACATATTCCATTCAGTGTGTGTCACCGCAGTTTAGCAGCCTATTCTGTGTACTCTGCAGAGTTGCAGAATAGGAAGAAATACTGTTAAGTTTTCAAACTCAAATATTAAAGTCACTTATTCCATTCAGTGTGTGTCACCACAGTTTAGCAGCCTATTCTGTGTACTCTGCACAGTTGCAGACTAGGAAGAAATACTGTTAAGTTTTCAAACTCAAATATTAAAGTCACTTATTCCATTCAGTGTGTGTCACCGCAGTTTAGCAGCCTATTCTGTGTACTCTGCAGAGTTGCAGAATAGGAAGAAATACTGTTAAGTTTTCAAACTCAAATATTAAAGTCACTTATTCCATTCAGTGTGTGTCACCGCAGTTTAGCAGCCTATTCTGTGTACTCTGCACAGTTGCAGAATAGGAAGAAATACTGTTAAGTTTTCAAACCCAAATATTAAAGTCACATATTCCATTCAGTGTGTGTCACCGCAGTTTAGCAGCCTATTCTGTGTACTCTGCAGAGTTGCAGAATAGGAAGAAATACTGTTAAGTTTTCAAACTCAAATATTAAAGTCACTTATTCCATTCAGTGTGTGTCACCGCAGTTTAGCAGCCTATTCTGTGTACTCTGCACAGTTGCAGAATAGGAAGAAATACTGTTAAGTTTTCAAACTCATATATATTAAAGTCATATATATCGTGTAAGATGAAGAAGGCGGGTAAAAAGGGACGGGGAAGTGGACGTGATCCTGAAAGTTCAGGGCGCGGGTCAGGACGCGGAGAAACTGTGCCTGGTGCCAGAGCACAAGAAAGAAAGACATCCACCATACCTAGCTTCATGTCTGATTTCACAGGGCGTCGCAGGACATCACTCTCGAGGTCCGACCAGTGCGAACAGGTGGTCGGTTGGATGACAGCTGATACTGCTTCCAGTCGGTTAAGCACCACCCTGTCTTCCACCAAGTCCACTCTCAGTAGCCAAGAGTCTGGTCAACATAATCCTCACTCTGATCATCCTTCCTCCCACCATACACGGTCTGGTCAAAGAAGTGATCCCACACTGGGATATAGTGATGAGCTCGTCTCATCACCAATCCTTCATTTGACCCTCTCTCCAAGCACGCTTGCAGAGGAACATGACATCTTGTGCCCTGATTCACAACCTCTAGAGGCTACCCAATCACAAGAAGATGACAGATGTGAACGGCATTTAAGGTCAAAGGAAGTAGTGGATGATGATGATGATGATGATGAGACACAGTTGCCATTAAATCAACCACTATTTCCGTCTCAAGACCTTGTTGAGGAGAATGTTATACAGTTGTCAATGACTGAGTATGTGGTGGGATCAAGACTTGAGGAGGATGATCAGAGTGAGGAAGTGGAGGAGGACTTGGTGGACGATGAGGTGACTGACCCCACCTGGGAAGGTGTAGAGCCGAGCGATGACAGCAGTCCTGAGGGTGAGCCATCTGCAGCACCGCAACAGGCTGGAAGAGGCAGTGGTGTGGCTACAGAAAGAAGGCGGACCGCACCAAACCGGCCCGCAAATGTTCCACGGAGCACCCCCTTGCGTAAATCTACCTTGCCAAGGGGTAGGTGTTCCGCGGTATGGCGTTTTTTTAAGGAAAGTGCGGACGACAAAAGATTTGTAGTTTGCAACCTGTGCCACACCAGAATGAGCCGAGGCATGAACACTAGAAACCTCACCACCACCAGCATGATCCGACACATGGCATCCAAGCACCGTAGTAAGTGGGAGGAACGCCTGGATCGCCCATCTGTGTCTGCAGGCCACACCACTGCCTCCTCTTCCCCTGTTTTCGGTGCCGGCCAATCGCCTGTCGAAGGCGCAGGCCCGCATACCTCCCGCCCTGCACCTGTAGCATCTGAAGCACCATCAGCGACCACATCCACTTCCCTGTCCCAGCACAGCGTCCAAATGTCGTTACCCCAGGCATTTGAGCGCAAGAGAAAATACCCAGCCACCCACCCACAGGCCATAGCACTAACCTCACACCTTTCCAAATTACTGGCCATCGAAATGCTGCCATTTAGGCTTGTGGACACTGAGTCCTTCCGCAGCCTGATGGCAGCAGCTGTCCCTCGGTACGCGGTCCCCAGCCGCCACTACTTTTCCCGGTGTGCCATCCCCGCATTACACCACCATGTGTCCCGTAACATCACCCGTGCCCTGACCAACGCAGTTACTGGGAAGGTCCACTTAACGACTGACACATGGACAAGTGCTTGTGGCCAGGGACGCTACATTTCCCTGACGGCACACTGGGTGAATGTCGTGGAGGCTGGGAGCGACTCGGACCCTGGGATGGCACGGGTGCTACCCACGCCGAGGATTGCGGGCCCTACCTCCATCAGGGTTTCCACCAGCACCTACGTTATTGGCTCCTCCTCCTCCGTTTCCACCTCCGAATTCTCTACACGCAGCGCCACTCCCCCATCAGCCAGTAGCTGGAAGCAGTGTAGCACTGCAGTGGGGAAGCGTCAACAGGCCGTGCTGAAGCTGATCTGCCTTGGGGACAAACAGCACACGGCCTCAGAGCTGTTGCAGGGGATTAGTCACCAGACCGAGCAGTGGCTCTCGCCACTCAACCTGCAACCAGGCATGGTTGTGTGTGATAATGGGCGTAACTTGGTGGCGGCTTTGGAGCTCGGCAAGCTCACACACGTACCATGCCTAGCGCATGTATTTAATTTAGTGGTGCAGCGATTTCTAAAAACCTACCCCAATGTGCATGATCTCTTGACCAAGGTGCGCCGCGTGTGTGCACATTTCCGTAAGTCATCAACAGCTTCAGCCGGCCTGTTGAAGCTGCAGCAGCGCTTACAATTGCCAGCTCACCGGCTGCTGTGTGACGTGAGCACGCGCTGGAACTCCACCTTCCACATGTTGGCCCGGCTTTGTGAGCAGCAGAGGGCAGTAGTGGAGTACCAGCTGTTACACGGTCGTCGCCTCTCCGTTCAACTTCCTGTAATCAGAAGTGAGGAGTGGGAATGGATGTCAGACCTCTGCGAGGTTTTACGCAATTTTGAGGAATCGACACAGATGGTGAGCGGCGATAACGCTATTATCAGTGTAACCATCCCACTTCTGTGTCTACTGAAACGCTCGCTGCTCACAATTAAAACCGACGCTTTGCATGTGGAAGAGGTGGAAATGGGGGAGGAAGAGCTTACACAAGGTGATAGCCAGAGCACCCTCACTTCGTCTTCTCAGCGACAATTGGAGGAGGCGGAGGAGGAGGAGGAGGAGGAGGAGGAAGACACGGTTGCCTCCGCTACAGAGGGTAGCCATGGAACTTTAGTTCCATCTCTTCAGCGTGGGTGGGCAGAAGAGGAGGAAGAGGATGAGGATATTGAGAGTCAGCCTCCTGGTGAGGACAGCGAAATCTTGCCTGTTGGTACTCTGGCACACATGGCTGACTTTATGTTAGGCTGCCTTTCCCGTGACCCACGCGTTGTACGCATTTTAGACAACACGGATTACTGGGTGTTCACCCTTCTGGACCCCCGCTACAAAGAGAATTTCTCATCTCTCATTCCTCCGGTGGAGAGGACAAGCAAAATGGTGCAATACCAGAAGGTTCTTGTTGAAAAATTGCTCCAAAATTTTCCATCTGACAACGCTGGCGGCAGAGTACGTGCTACCTTGGCCAACCGAGAAGGGGAGAAAAGGGGAGCACACAGCAGTTCCGACAAAGGCAGGGCAACACTCTCCAAGGCGTGGGACACCTTCATGACACCCCGCCAGCACCCTCACCCTGATACGCAGCCTAGTGTCACAAGGAGGGAAAAGTTTTGGAAGATGGTGAAGGAGTACGTAGCAGACCGTGTCAGCGTCCTCAATGATCCCTCTGTGCCTTACAACTACTGGGTGTCCAAGCTGGACACGTGGTATGAACTGGCACTCTACGCCTTGGAGGTGCTGGCCTGCCCTGCCGCCAGCGTTCTGTCTGAGCGGGTATTTAGTGCTGCTGGTGGCATCATAACAGATAAGCGTATCCGCCTTTCCACCGACAATGCTGATAGGTTGACACTTATAAAAATGAACAAGGCCTGGATTTCCCCTGACTTCTCCACTCCACTGGAGGAAAGCCCTGGGGGAACATAAACTCACTTTATATATGTTATTTACAATGATGGGAATACTCTGTATTCCCATTCACCCCTTCCACCCCAAAAACGGGTATATGGTTGACTCTTAATCTTCTCATCCTCCTCCTCCTCTTCCATATGCCCTGGGATATAATTTTTATATAGGGCCAGCTCACCAGCGTGCCCTGGGATATAATTTTTATATAGGGCCAGCTCACCAGCGTGCCCTGGGATATAATTTTTATATAGGGCCAGCTCACCAGCGGGCCCTGTGATATAATTTTTATATAGGGCCAGCTCACCAGCGGGCCCTGTTTGCCAATTTTTATATAGGTCAGCTCACCAGCGGGCCTTCTCATATAATGTTTTATAGCGTCAGCTCACTAGCGGGCCTTCGCATATAATGTTTAGGATGGTCAGCTCTGCAGCAGACCCTCACCCATAATGTTTTAGATGGTCAGCTCAGCGCACGTTTCCATCTTAATCATGGCCTCAGTTCTGAAAATCAAGGAAATTTTTGGGAGAATTTGCCTCTGCGCACGTTTCCCTCTTAATCATGGCCTCAGTTCTGAAAATCAAGGAAATTTTGGGGATAATTTGCCTCTGCGCACGTTTCCCTCTTAATCATGGCCTCAGTTCTGAAAATCAAGGAAATTTTTGGGAGAATTTGCAGATGATATACAAGTAAATATACAGCAAATATTGTTTGGTAACAATTTTTCGCCTAAAGTCGTTTTTATTTTCCTTTTTGTGTGTTTTATGGTCAGTCTGTAAAAATGGCGTACTACGGGCGAAAGATCGTTCCCAGCAGCGATGTTGGAGTCCAAGGTGCATCCAGACATCCTCCCTATGCTGTCCCTGAACCATTTCTGTAGTGTTTCCATCTTTTTCTGCCCTTTTCCTATGGACCAGGCACCCTCCCCTCATCAGAGCAGGGGGTGCCTGGTGTAATGCTCGAGTCCTCCCATTGACTTCAATGGGGCTCGGATGCTCGGCCGAGCACTCGAGCCTCAGGGGGTGCTCGGTCAGAGCACCCGAACATCCGAGCATTGAGGTGCTCGCTCATCACTATTCACAATCCATTAATCTCAAACCTTCTAAACCTCTTTGCCATCACTGAGTCTTGACTTACCTGATCATACATTACCTCAACTGCTGCAGATTTATATGGTGGCCTACACTTCATCCACACCCTTAGAGCTGGTAACAGACAGGGGATGGAATAGGCATAACCTCGCTACAGATAACCCCAACACCCTCACTGCGCTCAAGCTCTTCTTAGAAGACTCTTTAGGTGTTATAGAGTGGACCAACTCTCCCATACACAGTGATGGCAACTCAGTTGAGCTGGTATTTACAATCCTCTGCTTCATCTCTATCTTCTCAGATGTTCCTTTCCCTCCCGCAGACTACCGCCTTCTTACCGGCAACCTCATCAGAGCCTGAAAATCCGTCTACATATTCATGATCAACAGCATGTGTAGAAATCTACTGACCTGCAGCAGTTCTCCACATCCCTGAAACCTCTCTTCAACCCCATTTCTGTATTTACTTGTACAACCTTAGCACAAAAAAATGCAATACCTTCAAAAGTGCTCACATGCTGCTGAAAGGTACTGGAGGAAATCACGCGTGTCTGCAGACCTTGCACACTAAAAAATCATTGAGCTCTGTCCTCTCCTTAGTCAAACAATCATATTTTCCTTCCTGATATCAAATATGTCTTGTCAACACAAATGCCTTTTCTCAACCTTTATATCTCTTCTATTCCCTCCAGCACAACCCTCTTCCAGTAACTTTTCTGCCCAAGATCAGTTGCTGGCAGTAGATGTAAAAATGAAGTAAGAAAAATGCATGAGCATTCTTAACCCTGTTAAGACCAGAGGGTTGCACAATACATTGTGAAGGGTGACACACTAAGGGGCTCCCCATCTGAAGTGACCCATCTTAAGTGATAAGAAGACTTAAGCAGGAATATATGATGGAATGTTGTTGCTCTCATCTCTAATTATGTCCATTTCTCTTCCCCAGGTATGATATTAACCCTTAGCATCACAATATCAGCTGTCTCTCTGCACTCCTGCCAACTACATCTAAAACTCCTGTTTACTGGGTATGATATTAACCCTTAGCATCACAATATCAGCTGTCTCTCTGCACTCCTGCTAACTACATCTAAAACTCCTGTTTACTGGGTATGATATTAACCCTTAGCATCCCATATCTGTTTGTCTGCAACTATTGTTATTAATCTCTTTTCTGTTTGATCAACCCCCTTCCCCTTTCATCCTGTATTCCTACTGAGGTCTGATTTTGGTCATTTCTTTCACATGGGTGTGAAATAACTTGCTTATCAGCTCTGATAGTCATTTGGTCAGCCTTTGATTGTTAATTAAGCCAAATAAGCCTCATGTGTATAAGACTGCTATATAATACCTCCAGTATAGGGTGACATACTAAGGGGCTCCCCATGTGAAGTGACCCATCTTAAGTGATAAGAAGACTTAAGCAGGACTTGAGCAGGAGTGGAGCAAGAGACAGAAGTGATTCCACTGGAAAAATAACACCTTCCTAAACAAAGCTACAAAGGATGTGAAGCAAACACTTAAATGAAAGTTCTGCAATTCTACTAAACCTCAAGATTCTCTGTACAACAACAGCTTGTGGACAAAACAAACTCTTCCATCATGAGAAGGTGCACTCGACCCATTTGGACTGTTTCAACACTATGCCTTCTGCAAACAGTATCTAAATATCTAATATTCCTTCTCTCCATAGCTGCAGTTCTCACTAAAATATCTGGTTCCTTCTACCCTCCACCATCTCCTCCACCCTATGTTTATGTCTCTCCTTCACTTCTACCATCCACACTCACCTCTACACACCAACTTCTTACTCTTCTCCGCTCCAATACTCCTCCACACCACACAATCCAAAAACCAAATACACACAAATCACTCTCTCATCTCCTGTCTCTCTCTCTTCTTCTTTTAATGGCAGCTGGAGATATCTCTCCAAATCCTGGCCCCATCTCCATTCACAAACACTCTACCTCCAGTCAGCATAGGAACAATTCAAATCTAATCACCATTCCCTGCCTTCAACCTCAGTTTCTTCCCTTTTCCTGTGCTTTGTGGAATGCTCGCTCCATTACTAACAAATATAACACTGTGCATGATCTCTTTTTCTCTCGCTCCCTCAGTTTACTTGCTATTACTGAAACTTGGCTCTCTCAATCTGACACTGCTTTAGAGGCAGCAATCTCCTATGGTGGTCTCTCCTTCTCTCACACTCCACGCTCAGCTGGACGTGGGGAAGGAGTGGGTTTGCTGCTCTCCGAACATTGTCATTACAAACCAATTTCTCCCCCATCTTCACTCCGCTTCTCTTTTGAACTGCATGCTGTCCGTATCTTTGCTCCAGTCTCTCTACAAGTTGCAGTCATCTATCTCCCACCTACCACTACACCTTCAGACTTCCTTTCCGACTTTGAATCATGGCTCTCCTTCTTTCTCTCATCAGACACACCTTCACTTCTTCTGTGGGACTTCAACTGCCATGTGGATGATCTCTCCATCTCCTGGGCATCCCGTTTTCTCTCTCTAACATCTGCATTTGGACTAACCCAGTGGACGAATGCTAGTACTCACAAGGACGGTCACTTCCTAGACCTTGTGTTTACTAGAAGCTGTGCACTCTCAGATTTTAATATCTCTCCTCTTCCACTATCAGATCACCATCTTCTAACTTTCAGCACTACTTATACACCTTCCGCAATCCCTGCTTCCTCTCCCCGCTTCACGCGTAACCTCAAATCCCTTAATCTCACGGCTCTCCAGTCCTCCCTGGCTACTGGACTTTCATCTATTCCCATTAATCCTGACACTAACAGCCTTGTCAAAACATACAACTCAGTCCTATCCTCCTCTTTGAACCTGCATGCGCCTCTGTCTCTCCGATCGCCTCACAGAACTAACCCACGGCCATGGCTTAATAAAGACACCAGTTTCCTCCGCTCCTGTACCCGTTCAGCTGAACGACTGTGGAGAAAGTCTGGCTCTCTGGCAGACCTTTCTCCACTACAGGTTCCTCCTTTCCTGCTTTAACTCTGTTCTGTCCCTTGCAAAAAAACATTACTTCTCACAACTAATCAACACTCATAAATCCAACCCCTGACGACTTTTCTCTTCCTTTGACTCCCTCCTTCACCCTCCATCTGCTTCCCCCGCTAACTCCATACAGCCACAAGACTTTGCTGACTACTTCAAAGCCAAGGTGGACTCCATCCTGGATAATCTACCACCTTGTATATCTCCTCCTAGCCTCCCTCCTTCCCCTCCTGGCACTCTGGACTCTCTCACTAGTCACGGAGGAGGAACGGACTAACCTACTATCCTCCGCTCCGTCCACTACATGAGCACTTGATCCGCTCCCCTCTCACCTCATCCAATCCCTCTCCCCCACACTAATCCCTATCCTGTTACAAATCTTTAACTCCTCCTTTGCCACAGCTACCTTTCCTGATGACTTCAAACATGCCTTAGTAAAACCTATCCTTAAGAACAACTCTTCTGACAGTAACACACCCTCTCGCTATCGACCAGTTTCTCTTCTGCCTTTTGCCTGTAAACTCCTGGAACGCTTACTCACGCCTGCTTGACTTCCACAATGCATACAACCTGCTCGACCCTTTACAATCTGGATTTCGTAATGCTAACTCCACTGAAACTGCTCTTACAAGAGTTGTCAATGATCTTCACATTGCCAAATCTCAAAGTCACTATTCAATTCTTATCCTCCTTGATCTCTCAGCAGCTTTTGATACTGTTGATCATGCACTCCTCCTCCGCATTCTTCACTCTTTAGGAATCCGCAACACAGCACTGGACTGGCTCTCCTCTTATCTATCTAACAGATCCTTCAGTGTCTCCTCTGCCACCTCTTCATCCTCCCCCATCCAACTCTCTGTTGGGGTTCCTCAAGGTTCTGTTCTAGGACTGCTTCTGTTTTCTCTTTACACAATAACACTTGGTGATCTTATTAACTCATTTGGTCTCAAATATCACCTCTATGCAGATGACACCCAGATTTACTTATCTGTACCTCAACTCACTTCTGATATCCAGGCTAAAGTCACAGATTGCCTCTCGGCTATCTCAGACTGGATGGCTCATAGGCACCTCAAACTCAATATGTCCAAAACTGAGCTGCTCCTCATCCCACCTAGACCTGGCCCTGTAGCGCCCTTCCAGGTGACTGTAAATGGCACTACCATAAATCCAGTATCGGAAGCATGGTGTCTAGGGGTGATAATTGACAACTCTCTCTCATTTTCCTCTCATATTAATGCCATTACTAAATCCTGTCGCTTTCTTTTGCGTAACATTGCAAAAATCCGTCCCTTCCTCTGTTCCTCCACAGCTAAAATTCTTATACATGCAATCATCCTCTCCCGCATGGACTATTGCAACATCCTTCTGTCTGGCATTTCTGCTTCCCATCTCCAACCACTTCAATCTATACAGAATGCTGCAGCACGAATTACTCTTCTGTCAACTAGGTTTGTCCCTGCCCCACTCCTCCTCAAAACTCTCCACTGGCTGCCTATCAAACTCCGGATATCTTACAAAATCTTACTTCTCTCTTTCAAGACACTTCTCTCCTTTACTCCTTCTTACATTTCCACTCTCATCTCCCGTTATACCCCATCCCGCCACTTACGTTCAGCCAATGGTTGTCTTCTCTCAGCTCCTTTTGTCTCTACAGCCCTGTCACGTATCAAACCTTTTTCTCTCATTGCTCCGTATCTATGGAATGCTCTACCATCCAACCTGCACCACTGCACCTCTCTGATAACCTTCAAATCTCACTTGAAAATGCACCTCTTGGAAAAAATCACAGCATGCTAGAAGGCACTGATGTTGTACAATGAACGCTCTTATAAATTATTTACATTACTGATATCCTCTATTATCATGAAAACTAGCACTGTATTCAGCACTTGACCCTAATGTACTCTGTATGTCTCCCATTACCACATTAGATTGTAAGCTTTCGGGCAGGGACCTCTCACCTAATGTTTCACTCTACAAAGCATCTGTAACCCTGTATTGTTTAAACCCTGAAATTGTAAAGCACTGCGTACACTTGTGGCGCTATATAAATAAACATATTCATTCATTCATTCATATCAAATTCCCCTGTGGTTCTTAAATGGTTACCATGTGCAGAGTTTATGTCCTGTACTCCTGTCTGCCTCCATGGACATGACATCCAGGACTAACTTAAAATGTTATCTCTTGAATCAAGGAAAACATTCAGATAGACCTATTAGAATTTTCTGGGCATATTAAGGTAAGCCGGGGATTAGTTTTCTTTTAATCATGTAATCATTAATGCATGACATCCACTACCTGTGGATACTTTTTTTTTTTACCATGAAATGTATTATTTGGATTGTGAATGGTTTTACAGTAAAATAATTTATTTTTATATCATCTAGCAGGAATTTGGTTTTCATCTTATGAGGGAAGAGCAAGTGTATTCAATCCCAGATGTAAGTACCATAACAACTCATACACACTACGCCCAAAAATGAATTCTTGCCCTGATGTTTGCCAACATAGATAGATAGAAGAGGACAAATCCCAGATAGAAGGGAACACATAACGGAGTTTAGCTGACAAAGACAACATTAGTGCCTCTAAATCTTAGATTAGTGGGAATTCCAGGAACATAGTAATTTATTAACTGATTGCTATGACTGGCATGGTGTTCAGCCAATCACAGCAAACAATAAAATTCAGATTTAGCTGGTGAAGACACACTATTCCTATGTCACATTTCACTGTTGTGGGAGGGCACATGCTGCACCCGCCTCCCTGCTTGATGATTGCTATGACTGGTATGGTGTTCAGCCAATCACAGCTAACAATAAAATTCAGATTTCGCTGCTGCAGACACACTATTCCTATGTCACATTTCACTGCTGTGGGAGGGCACATGCTGCACCCGCCTCCCTGCTTGTTGATTGCTATGACTGGTATGGTGTTCAGCCAATCACAGCTAACAATAAAATTCAGATTTCGCTGGTGCAGACACACTATTCCTATGTCGCATTTCACTGTTGTGGGAGGACACAAGCAGCACCTGCCTCCCTGCATTGCTGAGTGAGGTAAACAATACAGTTCATCCTTGCTATTGGTAGAACTTACTCTCTTTTGTGCTCCAGCAATTGTATCTGCCTCTGACTCCTAACAAGTCCACTGACTGGAAGGTGAGCTAAAGGTCCTGTCAGTTTGTTATCCTAAAAATTAAGAAGCAAACAGGGAAGGAGAAGGGATGAGGAAGAATAGTGATATGTCGATGGTGAGCTAACATGGGACTCCTCGATGTGTGGGTGAGAACTGTGTGCGAGTAATCTGTTGGGAGATAGTCATCCCTGTTTTACACTGGCTGGGAGATCTGTGGAGGGTGAGAAAGAAAATATGTGTTTGTTTGTTGGTGTGTGTGGGTGTATGGGTGTGTGTGTGTAGGGAGGGAAAGCCTAGGGTGAGTCATGGAATGGAGGTGGTGGGTAGAGTGAAAAATGGGGGAGGAGGAGAGATGATTGATGGACAAGGAAAGAGAGAGAGAAATCTGGTGGGGTTTTTTTTGGGGGGCACATATATGACTGGGGGAGTGTTGAAGACCTGTGAGTGGACAAGGGTCAGGACAGAAAGGTCTCTGTGATACCTGCTTGTGTGCGTAGTGGGAGACATATGGCTGCAAGAGTGTGTGAGATATTACTTGGGAGAGAAGAAATGGAGACTTGTAAGAGACGTTAGATTTGCGGTAGTGTAGATGTGCTGATGAGAAAGGACCTGTGGGAGGGTGATATAGCTATCACTTACAAAGTAATTGCATAGATATTTCTGGTTATAATACAAAGAGCAAATACCTAGGTACTTCTTATTTTCTCTTAGGTCCAATATAGAACACAGGAACCATGGAGATATACCAAGTCATACCAAAGATTCCAGGGAGGGAAAGGACAAAAAAAACTAGCTCTTCCCCTAGGATACCAGTATTCCACAGGACTACACTGGACTGTAACTTCAGGTGTCAATGGACATAGTAGTAACACAGCAAACCTAACAAGAGCCAACAGGGCTCAAACTACTGAACAAAATTTCCCAGTAGATGTAGGAGAAAAAAAAGCCCTTAGACAGTCAGCACTGCCTGAAGGACTTTTTGGCCAAATCTCTGTGTTATGCCTTGCAATCAATGCATCATTGCCCCCAAAATCACATTTTTCTTTTTTATTAAAGGTCAAAACTGCCTTAAAGGAAGTGAATTTACTGTGTTTACTTCCTGATAGTTCTAACTGACAGGAAATGACAGACAGTTTTATCACATTCTATGGAGAACGGTACGTCTGACTTTTCTGACTTTCCTCTCCATTAGAATCTAACAGGAAATCTAATTAGAATCTGACCACTAGAGGGCACTGCTAATGTAAAAAACATAGGTTTAAACAGTAATAACTCTGGAAATATAAATCTCTCGGCAGTGGGAGTACCATTATTTTACTCAATAGGAAAATCCCTACAATATATACATTTTCATAAAAAAAGTTTACTGCTCCTTTAAATACATTGTGTGATATAGTGTTATCTCCCTATCTCTCCATCCTGATCAGATCAGAATGTGTGCAAGAAAATAATACGGAGTCATAAAACAGCATATTATATTTTTCCTTTAAAGGGAGGGCTCTTTCATTTCCACCCTGAATTAATTAAATAACAAAACTACACCCACTCCATATTTTTTTAAATTCACTTTAAAATAAAATAAATTAACATATTAATTCAGAATATAATAAAAACCAAAAAGCTCCAGAGTGTTGGAGACATCTCTAGCTTCAGATGGGTTAAAACTTTGTCAGTGCAGTGTCTGTCTATATGTGATATAAGGTTACCATACCTGAAATGAAGGAGAAGCCTCTTAATCTTCTCAGCCTCCTGCATTCCCTGGGAGTAGCCTTTATGCAAATAAACAACATCCGTGTGAAGAATCTGATCTAAAGGACACAAACACAAGATAATCAGAGAAAATAGGACCAAAACGTTTCAGAAAAAAAAACAAAAAAGCTTCCTACTCAGTGTGTTAAAGCCCAGTCTTTTACCAGATCATTTCTGCTATTCTAAAGTAGCTGCAGTACAAACTTTATAAAGTACAACTATTTGTTTGTGCAAAAATGAAGAATATGTGTAAGATTCTAGAAGCAGATATAGGGCAATGGGGCTCCCACTTTAAAATCCACCCAAGAAAAAAATAATAACAAAATGAATAGTCCAAGGACTAGCAGAATCTTATGAAAATATTTATTAGAGGAATATATATATAAGATAATATTATGTGGCTAATAACAATTAGAAACAGGGAACACGTGTACACAAACATATATATATATATATACATACTATCTAGACTGCGCACCATGCACACACATGATGGCCTCCAGAAGATGACAAGATCCCAAATGGCTATGTGCACTAGAACACCTACATAGAAATCACATATGGCTAGAATGACAACAGCCTAAATGCTCAACTACCGCGGAGGATGAATTGGAAACAAACATGAAGTCCACGCCATGTTTGGACCGATGTCAGTTGTTGGAATCCTCAAGAAATCCATCACCCATTCCATTTCAGTAACAAAAAAGAAATATACATGGGGTCTAGAGGAAGAAAAAAAGAGGTTTTATAAACAGGAACACCAACTAATAGAACTAATCGATAGTGATAAAAGAATAGAAGGACCAATAGGGAGTAATGGAATCTTTAATTTAAGTGGTAACCACTTAGTAAGGAAGTGATAAATTTACCTTTATTTATTTTTGTTACCATTTCAATTGTTTCATTTGTATACTATTATCTGGTGGCTTGTTCCCTACATGGTGTCTGTGGCAAACATTCCGATTTCTTAGTGGGTGTTTGGCACCCTAGGGGTTAATGACTCACTAAGTTTATTGGATAATTTGTTTACTATTACGTGATTTCTTTTTTAATATTATAGGTATCTGTCTTTTTATACAGGATGATATAATATGTCATCTGTTTTTGGTAGATTATATTTTTATTATCTTTTTGACGTAACACCACCAAGTATTTCCATTTTTATTGCTGAGATACAACCTGATGTGTGGGCATATGAGTGTTGTATCTTGTGGAGAACTAACAAATGCGTGTACATGGTGCGCAGGCTAGATAGCACTGTGTGCACAATTATCAGGCAAGTGGGTATTTTGACCATATCATCATATTTATGCATATTTTCCAACTCCAAGCTGTATAAACTTGAATGCTTATTGGATTTAAGCACATCAGGTGATATGTATTTGTGTAATGAGAGGGGTGTGGCCTAAGGAGATGAACACCCTATGTCAAGGTGTGCATAATTATTAGGCAGCTTCATTTCCTCAGGCAAAATAGGCAGAAAAAGAGATATAACGGACTCTTAAAAGTCAAAAATTGTAAAAAGTCTTTCAGAGGGATACAGAACTCTTGAAATTGCTAAGATATTGGGGGCGTGATCACAGAACCATCAAACGTTTTGTTGCAAATAGTCAACAGGGTCGCAAGAAATGTGTTGAGAAAAAAAAGATGCAAATTAACTGCCAGAGATTTGAGAAGAATCAAACATGAAGCTACCAGGAACCCATTATCCTCCAGAGCTGTCATATTCCAGAACTGCAACCTACCTGGAGTGTCCAGAAGTACTAGGTGTTCAGTGCTCGGAGACATCGCCATTGTAAGGAAGGCTGAAACCCGACCACTACTGAACAAGACACAAGTTGAAATGTCAAGACTGGGCCAAGAAATATCTGAAGACAGATTTTTCATAGGTTTTATGGACTGATGAGATGAGAGTTACTCTTGACGGTCCAGGTGGATGGGCCCGTGGCTGGATCAGCAATGGATACAGAGCTCCATTTTGACTCAGACGGCAGCAAGGTGGAGGAGGGGTACTGGTAAGGGCTGGTATTATCAAAGATGAGCTAGTTGGACCTTTTCAGGGTTGGACTCAAATTCAACTCCCAAACCTACTGCCAGTTTTTAGAATATACGTCTTCAAGCAGTGGTACAGGAAAAAGTCTGCATCTTTCAAGAAGACCATGATTTTTATGCGGGGCAATACTCCATCGCATGCATCGAAGTACTCCACTGTGTGACTAGCCAGTAAAGGCCTTAAAGATGATAAAATAATGACATGGCCCCCTTCCTCACCTGACCTAAACCCTATTGAGAACTTGCGGGCCCTTCTTAAATGGCATATTTACGCTGAAGGAAAACAGTACACCTCTCTGAACAGTGTCTGGAAGGCTGTGGTGCTGCTGCACAAAAATGTTGATTGTCATCAAATCAAGAAACTGTTGCCTGTTTCTAATTGTTATTAGCCACAGAATATTATCATATATTCTATTATATAATAAATATTTTTATAAGATTCTACTAGCGCTTGGACTATTCATTTTGTTAAGCATTACAAATTTAGTGTAAATGTGGGTTTCTCCTTCACACAGCTAGTGCTGTGTGTTCCAGAGAGAAATAGGCAGCTCATGATTCCTATTGGCAGCTGTGATTATCCCATCCACATTTACAGCCAATAGCAGGCTATCACTGGCAATTTCAGTTTGTGAAGGAGGGTAGCGCTTTGGCAAGAACCACACTTTGCTATTGTACAATAAATTCTATCCCCAGTCTTGGCACGTTTCCACACAAGGAGGTCCAGTGGCAGCATTTTGGTCAATCTATGACCCTGACGGTATATGGTTGTTTCTCAAATGTGACTTGCACAAAACCAGAATCACAATTACTAATATATATGCCCCTAGTAAAAATCAGCTTCCCTTCTTTCAGTCTACTCTAGAGCTTCTCATGAGTTTTAAAACTGGTTTATCATAGGTAGAGATTTTATCATTTCTCCCAACCCATCTCTCGATTGCTCCTCGACCCACTCATATATGCAGCAAGCTATACTCCGCAAGCTGAATATACTATTCAGGGATCTGCATTTAATCAACATGTGGCGCAAGTTATACCCCTCAAGGAGGGACTAAATGTTTTACTTGCAGGTTCATAAGACCTAAACACATATTCATTGATTCTTTCTTGAACACTTTCTCATGCGGATGTTGAGAATATTGCTATTTCTGATCATGCTACAGTGTCCATGAGTTTCTTATATACAGCTTTAGTTCCCCACCTTCTTTCTGACGTTTGAATGACTCAGTCCTTAACGAAAGCACGAGATACAGAACATTCAGTCAGAGTTAACTAATTTCTTTGCTCAGAATCTCACACCTGATCGGTCACTATCCATTGTTTGGGAGGCCCACAAATGTGTTCTGAGGGGTTTTTTTTTTTAATGCAACTGGGAAGCCAAGAGAAAAACCAGTGCTTACGACTCCTCCTTGCGACCATTCTATCTCTAGAGAACTCCTATAAACTCAACCCATCCCCTGCTACCCTCACCACAATGGAAGCTAAATGGAAGGAACAGTCCGACCTTTTGCACAGTCAAAACATGAAATCCTTTATGTGGTACAAATACCAATGTTCTATTCAGTGAGAGAAGTGTGGTAAAACACTGACTTCTCTGGTGAAGCATAAACTCAAGAAAACCTTCAACCCACTCATCAACGACCACCAGGGGACCCAGAAGATTAAAGTGCAGAATATTGTTGAGCTCTTTAAAGATTTCTATCACTCTCTCTACAATATTCGCCGCCCTGACGGCAGTTTTGATGAGCGAGCACACAAGGAAATAATTAGACCTTTCCTCTTAAAAGCAAACATCAATAAACTTGAGCGTCCCTTTTCTATGGAAGAACTGAATGTTCTATCATTATGTGCATAATTATTTGGGGGCAACTTTAATTTGGGTGAGAGTTCTGTTTTAAAGAATTTCTTCTGGCAGACTGATTAGGTATAATACAGCTAAGGCTTTGGCTCTGATCCAGGGAGTCACATACACAAACTCCTACCCTACTGGTTTCAACTGGGTCATCTTAGGCGAGGTCCTGCGATGGATCAGAGTAGGGACCTCTCTTCTTCCATGCGATCTTCTCTTTATATGATAAGCCCACTGCAAAAGTTCACACTAACGGAATCACCTCTTCATCCTTCATGATCTCCAATGGGACCAGGCAGAGCTGCCAACTTTCAATTTTCATACTTAATCTGTAACCCCTTTTGAACATCATTCGTTCCAGTCCTCAGATATCAGGTATTCATGGAGGGCCTCACCATATCAAATTAGCATGTTTTGCAGACGACGTGCTGACCTTCCTGTTTAATTCAATTTTTACCTGCGTTTCCTGACTCCCTTGAGCATTACTCATCTGTCTTCCTTGCTAGAATCAATTATTAAAAATGTGAGCTTCTAGGCTTTAATGTTTCCCCTTCAGAGGCCCATAAACTGCAGTGCCTCCATCCCTTTAAGTGGTCATTTGACCAGATTAAATACTTAGGGATCTGACAGCAAACCCCAAACTCACCTTTAGAGCCAATGCCCTTCTTTTATTAACTTCGGTCCCCATATGTTGCATGTTGGAGATTTCTCAATATAATGTTATTAAAAAAAAAGTTACACTGATATTGGTTTTGAAAGGTTTAAGGAACGCTAAACTTCCTAATAATAAACACCCATTTAACCTTATTATGGCCAGAAAATCTTAATGGCAACTATGAATTTTGTCTGTATCCCAGGGTTCAAATGGTAACATCTTGAATCACATGTCCATGGAAAAGACCACTGGACCCCTGTCCCCCATCTTCTGTGGCTCATGCAATCCACCTATTTTAGTTTGAAACAATAGAAGTTCTGCAGGGTGGAGACTGAGGTCCAGTAGTCCTGCCAGCAAGAGTCACACCACACTCATGGTTGTGACATTCAAAACAGATGCAATATATATATTGAACCAAAGTAAAAGGGCAAAAGTCTGATTGAATTTCTGCCCATAGTAAGGTAAATGGGGGATTTATTTTTAGGAGGTGTTAGATCTTTTAATTCCCTTAGATATCAATGTTTCAAGCTGTGACTTAGACATCACTTGTCTCTTCACAATGCACTAGAGACCAGGAATGGATGAAGACGGTTTCCCAAAAAGAGAAAGGTGCGAAAAACCTAACTGTTCCCTTCATCAGGAATTCCTGTAGAATGTGCAGTTTTTCTGCTGTAATTCCCAGCTTTATCTCACCGTTCTGGTAGCCAAAGAACCACGCATATGACCCCCAGTCTTGTGCCACAGTACACATACAACCGCCCATACCGAGCCTCAGCTTTGTTCCACTACACAACCACAGTAACTAACCCTCCCAGCCTTGTACCACCAAAGTAGCCATAGAACAACGCAAACCACCAGCCTTGTACCACTGTAACCAAAGAACGAATACTAACCCCCCAGTCTTCTACCACAGTAACCAAATACTCACACATACTAACTATCCCCCAGCCTTGTGCCAGAGCAGCCACAGTAACCACAGAACCACACATACTAACCCCCACCTATGCACCACAGTAACCATAGAACCACATATACTGATCCCCCAGACTAGTACCACAGTAACCATAGATCCATGCATACTAACCCCCAGCTTTATACCACAGTAACCATAGAATCACACATACTGACCCCCCAGCCTTGTAGCACAGTAACTATAGAACCACTCGTACCAACCCCCCAGTCTTGTACCACAATAACCATAGAATCACACATACTAACACCCCAACGTTGCCCCCACAGTAACCACACATACTGATACCCATCCTTGTCCCACAGTAACCATAGAATCTTGCATACTAACTCCCACCCAGCTTTGTACCACAGTAACCATAGAACCACACATACTAAGTCCTCCCCCAGCCTTGTACCACAGTAACCACACAACCACAAATGCTAACTCCCCAGCCTTGTGTGGTTCCTGTGATATAAGACTGGGGGATCAGAATGTGTGGTCTTATGGGTACTGTGGTACAAGGCATGGGATCAGTATTTGTGGTTCGATGGTTACTGCGATTCAAGACTGGGGGGTTAGTAGGTGTGATTCTATGGTTACTGTGGTATAAGACTGGAAGATTAGTATGTGTTGTTCTATGGCTACTGTGGTACAAGGCCGGGGAGTTAGTATGTGTGGTTCTATGGTGCTGTGATACAAGGCTGGGGGATCAGTATGTGTGGTCCTGCGGTTACCGTGGTACAAGGCTCGGGATCAGTATGTGTGGTTCTATGGTTACTGTGGTCTAAGTCTCACCAATTCTCACTCACTTTTATAAAGAGTAATCCTCTCCCTTCCCATTCTGTACAAATATCTCAAACTACTGTTTTAAGTAGAACATGGAGAGATGAATACAAGTAATGTTGAAAGCTCTTTCAGAATCACCTAATTACTTATAAGATGCGAGTTTCATTTTAACCCGTTGAATGTGAAAGATTTTCCATGCCATTAGTAAGCATGGCATTGGAGAGGTCTATAGCATTCAAGGTGTAAAACAACCAATATAGTATGAGTTGCAGAAACACATAGCATAAATAGTAGCATCACTGTAAAAACTGAATGCACAATCTAGTAATACTCCTTTAAGTACAAATATAATAACATAAATTACTCACTGGTAGGGGAAATGATGGCTAATTTGCAACCATGTCTATATCCAGGATCAACCCCCATTATAGTACGTCCTCGAACAGGATTTGCAAGAAGTAGCTGCCGAAGGTTTCTTCCAAACATCATTATGGATTCTTTTTCTGCGTCTGATGTTAATTTGGACCTTTTAAGTATATAAATAAATAAGTTATTTAACAAAGGATCATTAACCTCTAGAATGCTAGAGAGGTGTTCTTGAATGATCTGAAGACCCCTCAAACACCCATCTACAAATAAACTGGAGTCATTTATTCCTAGTTGGTGGCAAGTTTAAGAATCTCAGTATAACAGGTTTTCATAAAAATGAGCACCAAAGTTATTTTTATCTAAAAATCTATTGCTATAAGTAACATTTTTTTCAGTTAGTGCATTCATTTTGTGAAAGATACAGAAATATATGCACTGTTGTATGGGCCCTACTGTAACAGTCTGTAATGATATATAACCTATAAAGATTCCAAGAGGTCTGGTTTACCCCATAGGTAGGGTCACCAGCACATTGTGGTATTAACCTAGCTTTTTTTCCCATATGTATGTGAATATAATGGACGATGGATCAGTTAACGGTCAAACCTGTGATCTGATCCACATCCTTAAAGGAATACAATCACCTAAAAACAACTTTGGTGATTTTGAAAATAACCTATATATTAGCCAGTTTTACTAAGAAAATTAGTTTTTGAGTTATTCATATTTATAATGATGGTAATTAAAGCGGAACTACTACCTTTAAACAACTTTCGCGTCAATAACTCCCCATCTGACAACTAGCTGCTTAGTAGTGCTAGTTGCCAGAATTATTACCTTGTTTAATAGATTTATCAATTCTTCCATGGCTGACAGGCAGGACAGATCGCAGACATCTTGCCATAGTGACGTCCGCGCTCCTGCTCTGTCAGTCCCTTCCAGAGCCGAACGGCTCCTAGCAATGCCTACTAGAGCCAGCTGGGACTGACAGAACAGGCGCGCAGACGTCACTGTGGCAAGATGTCCGCGATCCATCCTGCCTGTCAGCCCCAGAAGAACTGATAAATCTATTGAATAAGGTAATAATTCTGGCGACTAGCGCTACTAAGCAGCTAGTCGCCAGATGGAGAGTTATTTAAGCTAAAGTTGTTTTGCGGTGGTAGTTCCGCTTTAAGGAATTCCATGCAGACACTCCTAACTTAGTCCTACATTACCTACCTCACTCACTGACACTGCTCAGCAATGTACTGCCCATGTTTCCTAGTACTGAAGAGTTAAATGTTAGTGAGAGGGGAGGTAATGTAGAGCCAACACGGCAAGTGCCTAGACTGCAAGCCTTAATTAGCTTTGCCATATAGTAACAACAAAGAAAATTTCTAGTGAAAAAAGTACCTCTTTTGAAGGTAAAATAGTATTGCATGATTTAACAGAATATTTTCCATTAAAGGAGCAGTAAAATTTTCATGGAAAAAAAAATGTGTTGTTAAATTGATTTTCCTGCAGAGAAAAGCAAATACATTCCCTCTACAGGGAGATTTTCATTCAATGTTTATTGCAGCTCAAATATATTTACTTATGTATCTTTATGAAACATAGAACAGCACTAGGTGGTGTCCATAATGATTTTTATATGCACTCTATTGGGAGAGTTTGAGTCATACACTATAACTTTCCATAGCAAGGGATAGGAACATCACACCTTTGGGACTACGATTAGTAAAATGCAGTAAAAAAAATAAAAATAATAATAATACATTTGAGGTCAATTAACTTTTGAATAAAACATTTCCTTGGGGGTTATGCACTATGGCATGACAAAGAGGCCCTGTTTTATTCTATAGAGCTAATAAGACTTCTCCAGCTTTGGAGATCTTAGTGCATTGGCTCTATAGAATTACATGGAATTGGAAAACTGATATCACTGGAGAAGTTATCTCCACTTTATCATCTCTATCATTCCTTAGTGCATAAACCCCCAGAAGTTGGACTGCCTTTTTACTCAGCATGAAATTTCTACATAATATATTTTTTTCAAAATAACACATTAAGGGCAAGATGTTCAAAAAGTCATCATAATGAAAAACTTGTCGGATCATGAGTTGGCGGTAAAAGTGATGGAAGTAAATCCATCACATTTGAAAATTAATCTAAATAATTAAAAATGACGGTAAGAAGATCTCATTGAACATTGCCGTTAAAAATTCTGATCTTAAAAATTGTCTTTGATTTTGTCTTTGAAATGAAAATTTTCAAAGAAACAAAGACTTTTTTTTCTTTGAAACAAAATATTGCTTCTCAGTACTTTAATTTTTCTTCACTGAGTTTACACCATTTTTATTATGGTCATTAGCAAATTACGTTAATCAGATAAAAAAAAAAAAAAAAGCCATTTAAACAAATATTTTTTCTGAAAATACCTTACATTATGACGGAAGATTAAACCACACCCACTTTTAAGACAGCTTTTTCCCCTTCACAGAGATGGCAGAATTGGATGCAAAAATTGGCAGAAACATGTCTGAGAATTGACGGATCATGGTGTAAGAACTTTTTTATTCTGATAACAGACAATTTCAGTTACCACCACTTTCTGAACATCTTGCCCAAAGTGTTTTGCTCATGAACCCTTTGGGGTATTATGCACTAAAGCATGATAAAGAACGGATAACGAGGAGATAACTTCTCCAGTGACATCACTTCTACGGTTCCTTTGTTATTCTATAAAGCCTATGTACTAAGATCTCCAAAGTTGGAGAAGTCTTAGTACTTAGCCTCCATAGAATAACATAGGAACAAGAGAAGTTAAATCACTGGAGAAGTCATCTCTGCTTTATCACCTTGTTATCACGTCTTAGTGTATCTACCTCAGCTGAGTGCAGTTTGCTTTGCAAATGTCACCCTGTATAGGGCGTGCAACACAACAGCGCATATCAGAATGCCACCTGCATGAAAATAGCGACATTCTGATATTGTCTGCCAGATTATCATATATACACAGGGAGCCGGGTGCAGAAAACCGGTGCAGCAGTACACAGGGTTCTCACACCACTCAGCAGTTTAATGTTGCATTAACCCCTTCAATGCCCTCCTTTGAGCTTTCTTTTAAATTTGTTTTCCACTATTCCCGAGGAAGTGTCCCTGTACAGGAATGAAACACACTGAGTGTGGGACTGTATTTTACATTCTGCCAACAATCAAATAAAATGTGTTGCCATATAGTTTCCGTGTTGTCTATATAATAATTTCTTGTTTATCTTGTGGAAGTATGTATACCAGTAGTAAATCTGTAACAAACTTTCTAATCAAGGCAGAGGCAATCCAACACCGGCAGTACACAGGGCAGTACTCAGCAGTGTAATGTTGCATTAACCCCTTCAGTGCCCTCCTCCACTTAGATAACCAGCAGTCTCCATGTAGTTTTAGTTGCCACCTTCTGTACTTGTCTCCCTGCATCCATGCATCAAACTCCAAGGTATTTCGGTGGAGTAAAAGAAGAGGCAGAATGTAAAATACTGAAGGGGTCAATGCAGCATTAAACTGCTGAGCAGTGTGAGAACCCTGTGTACTACCGCAATGGTTCCCTGCACCCTGCTCCCTGTGTGAATACGATATTCTGGCATGCTATATCAGAATGTCGCTATTTCCATGCAGGCGGCATTCTGATATTGCTGTTTTCAAAATAGTAGAGAATGAGTGCACACTAATCCCTCAAACAAAAGAAAAACAAGGACATAAGATAAATCCATTGGAAATCAGTGCTCCCAGGGTAATAGATTAGATTAACCAAAAAAGTAAAAAGATCCCTGCAGAATGAAGCACTCAGATCATCCAACAATGTCATCTAATCCTTATAAATTGGACCAAGGGAAGGAATAATAAATACAACACAACTTTTATTCATACAGATGGTGGTAAAAAAACACAGCAAATTACTAAAAAGAAAAAATGCATCACTGGATCATATATTGAATACGATCAGTATGGTCAGGAGAGCGTTTATGTTGCCTATAAATAGAAACGCTACGTCAAAAAAATAGGCAAAGCATTGGAACATCAAAATATTCAAAACAATAATAGTTATTAATATACTAGTACGAAAGCCAGTATACACGGGCTAAAGTGCACCCAGCAGCCCCGGCTGCTGCCCCGGAGCAGAGACAGGTAGTGGGCCGTATCAGCGCGTTCGTCCAGTCTCTACTGAGCATGACTGCATCGTTCCAGCAGTCTCTACCGCGCATGTGCAGTTACGCACACAGAGAGCTTCTCAGGCTAACACTATATTATTTAGATTTGCTCAAGTGTGCAAGATGGAATGCTTTTGTTTACCAGGCGGCTTAAAATACCTCTTTATTAAATCAAAACCAACGAAGCCTATTAGTTCTGATATGGCTAGAAATCATGCTGTTAGATCATAGCAGGCTCCAATAGAATATCATTACTTATACCCTTATTATGGGTGCAAATATAACAAATTCAGCCACTTCAGAGTAACACTTTATAATTTATTGGATTGCTGAGGTAACCTACATTGAGTTCTAATAAATACAGTCTCTAAAATCTGAAAAAATATAAAAATATTGAAGAGATTGTCAGAATATTGAAGACAATATCCATGATATGCCCAATATTCTCAAATGGTTCACAAAGTCAAATCAAACTCAATGGAGCCTATTATTTCTGATACGGCTAATAAATATGCCGTTAGATCAGAGCCAACTTCATTAAAGTATTGTTGCTGAAAGCTATATTTTGTGTGCAAATGAATTAAATCCAACAACTTCAGAAATACAATTAGCAAGTTATAAAGCTTAGTAAATATACAAAGTAACCTTAGCAGAGTTACAGTAGATAAAATATCTTAAAACTGGTAAGGTTTTCCTTAAATCACCGCTAAATTAGATTCGACGTTTAGGTCACATTACTAATCCCTCATACTAGCAGTAGATGCCATCTAATACATATATGATCACACAAGATTATTAATAATAATTAGTGGGCCCCTTAGCCAAATATAACGGAACTATACTATTAGTCAAAGTATGTTAAATACAATTAGTCTTTCCTAACACGGTCTGCCTGGCACAATACAAATCTAGTGGTCAAATATTGATGAATTGTATTGTCAGTTGAAGCAAAATTCATGGGATCGGATGTGGAAGATATCCAGACTATAGTCTGTAAATTCTAAGACTGTACATACACACACAGTTAAACCAAACTGTGTTTCATTAAATCACCAAAGGAGGCACACAAAGAAAAACTTTATAAATCCAAAGTATAAAATATATAAAAATTGAAGTTCAAACACGTCAGATCAAAGCCGGCTTCATCAAATTACTAGGAAGAACACAAACAGAAGCCTATTAGTTCTGATACAAATGACAATCTAGCCATTAGATCAAAGCCAGCTTCACTAGTTAATAGTACTTGATAGGTCTAAATAATGCACCTACGTTACAGGCTAAGATTCTCAACCCCACTAAAGTTAAATTAAAAAACTATCCATAATGAAGCCTATTAGTTCTGATATGGCTAACAACCGAGCTGTGAGATCAGAGCTGGCTTCATTTAAAAACTGACACTTCAGAGAAGTGCAAGTTGTTTTCAACACAACAACATTTTTAATGCACCGTTGTGTTACACGCCCAATATAGGGCGACATTTTCAAAGGATACTGTTGAGCGCCAGAGGCACTCAAAGGGTTAACCTGCTGAGTCCCACAGGGATGTGAAAAGCATTGAGAAGAAAAATGTTTGCACATCCCTATGGCACTCAAAGGGTTAAAGGACTGCATTTATTCTTGGGCTTTATAACAACAAATTTTTTTAATCTATATTGTTCCTAACAAGAGACATGTTGAAACAGCAACATAACACTTATATGGCAAGTTCTAACAAATCAAATGCCAAATCTTTTAATATAAACATGATCATCTTATCTTCATAAAGATCCTACACATGCATACTGTAAAGTGCCAAAGGCAATACCATAACACTGTCTGTGTGAAAGATTATATCAATATTAAAAGGTGGAATGAAGAAACTAAATAAGTGTCATGCTAGGTTAGTAAATCCACAAATATAAATTAAAATTTCAACACCTGTCCCTACACAGTAAACCATTTCTTTGGCATGGAGAAATCACAGACTGCATATCTTGGTGTGAAATGTACACTATCAAAACATAGCAGGACTCATTTTTATGGGGTATAGAAATATACGGCTTGTAAAACATAACATGTGGTTCAACACGTCGGGAGCCAGATTAGGAAGTACCTGTCAATCATCTTCATAATCCATGTTATATTAAAGGAAAACTAACCTACTAATAATAACCTCCCACTGACCTTTTTATGGCCAAAAAATCCAAATGATCACGGTTCCTTTTGCCCAGTCCTGCCAAAATCAGTCCTGGATGTCAAGTGTATAGAGGCAGACATGACAGTTGTTAGCAGGACCACAGGACCAAAAAATCTGCCAACTGCACACGGTAATTTTATGGAAGCTCATTCATTGCGATCCCGGAATTCCATGATGTGCCAGGACATAACCGGTCCTTAAAGTCCAGAGAGGTGAGATGGCCCAGCACATCACCAGTTCTTAATGGGTTAAAGGCAAGGAAGGAAGATTTAAATGAGGCTTTAAACCTTTGAAAGCTGGAGAGGTCTCCAACTCATTAACCCCTTAACGACGAGCAGTCCAGGGAAGTGACCTTCACTTAAGGACCGCTTTTATCTTTGTTGGCGCTCCAGCATATTTGACTGATGACGTGTGCCAGCGCGCCGAACGGGGGTCTGAGAGACACCGCTCCAGTCTTGGAGTGGTCGATTTCAGACCTCGTTAGTGCTTACAGCTCCCCCGCAGGAACCCTGTGAGCATAAAATATATGAAGTGCCAGGGCTGTCACTGGTCCTTCGGGGGAGGGGAGGCAGGGGACAGTGGCGGCCCTGACACTTCACCAGTCATTAAGGGGTTAACTTGCAATGAATTTGAGACTGTTCTAACACTAAAACTAACTAAAACTATAAAAATGTGGGTAACTGTCATTGGTTCCCTGTTGTGTAGTTGTGTTTGCCCCCAGAATTATTCCACTTTTTGTGGCTCTTAATATCAAATTACCAGCACCAACAAAGAGTCAAATACAGTCAATATTTATAAACATATAGGTGTATGGATATAGTTTTTTTAACCTCTTTTTTCACAGTGACAGACCTCTCTATTATTCAAGGGGTTAAAGGGACAGTAATGTCCCATAAACATTTTTTAGAGTTTTGTAGAGCTTAAAAAAATAAGCTAAATGCCACAAATCCTATCTCTCAGACCACTATGGTTTGAGAGATATCATCCACTAAAGTTCCCCTCTCCCTCCTCTTCTCCTGATGTCAGCTGTAAACTGATAGCAGGAGTTCCTGGTCCAGGGACCAGCTGTAAAACCGACAGAAGGAGATCCGTGTCGGCCGATGCGAGTAGGCTCTTCAGCAGAGCCGCAATAGTGTGATTTAAAAAGAAATACTTCTTGGACCAGTCTACAAAGTGTGCCTGGTTTGCATGCACACTTTTTAACCATTTCAAAAAAAAACGTAATTCTTTTTAAATCACGCTATTGCGGCTCTGCTGAAGAGCCTCCTCGCGTCGGCCGACACGGATCTCCTTCTGTCGGTTTTACAGCTGACAGAAGGAGAAGAGGAACTTTAATGGATGATATCTCAAAAACCATAGCAGTTTGAGAGATAAGATTTGTTACATTTAGCTTATTTTTTGAGCTCTACAAAACGCTAAAAAAATTTTTATGGGACAATACTGTCCCTTTAAAGAGTTTGATAAGGTTTCACTGGGATTTAATTTGCCACAAAATTAACTTGGGTGAATCAGAATGATTGAGAACCAGTGGAGGTCCTCCCATATAAGCAGAATAACCAGCTGCTTAGGGCCCCCACTTGGTCAGAGGGCCCCACAGTGCTTATAACATATAGCAATGTCTTCTTAGAAATACGGACACAGGAGCCATAGGAGCATAGAGCAGCCCCTGTTGAGAACCACTTATTTAGAATGTAATTGCACTTTCATACTATATTATTGTTACAATCACTTCTATCTGAGTGCCATATGTGGTGTCCAATGTAAGACTTCTTGGCTGAAGGAGAAGTAAACTTGCACTGTCATTATTTTCCTGTTGAGTAAAACAAGGGTTAACTCAACAATGGGTGTTTTCTTTTGTTCAAAAAGTTAAGTTATTACCGCTCAAACATTATTTATTTTCTTAATGAAACTTCAATTTTTACTGCTGTCACCAGTTGATGATGTCCCCATTACTTACTATTGAAAGCTGTAGTCTGTGACACAATCTCTCACAGATCATTATAAAAAAATGCCTTATGGACACCACTTGGCTCTATTGCTGACAGTTTGATTAACCCTTTGACAACCAGAGGGGCATGCAACACATTGTTAATCAGTGTGTTGTATACCCCTGTGGTCTTAAATGGAGTCAAAAGAAGTTTCAGCTGTAATAACCTATGAATGAAACGTTCTCCGGCAGCTAGAACTGTCCTTGTATTACACATCAGAAAAAGCAGTACTATATTTGCATAGTGGCATACATATACACATACATATACACAGCTCTTTACAGAAACTGGTACTACTACAATAAAAAAAAATGAGAGGACAGGCTAAAGTGCGATCATTCATTATTAGCAGAGGAAAAGTGCAATAAAGTGAACCATATGTTGGGAAGGGTCCCTGCCCCAATCAGCTTACAGTCTAATTAGTAATTGTGATAACATAAAGAGACAGTAGGAGAAGAATGATAGGTGTGGGTACAAGGCCTTTGTAAGGAAAGTGCAGAATGATTTTGACAAATGTCAGTGTGCACAAGGAGAATATTTGCTCATATTTCTAGTTATTCTGGATAAACCAACTGCACCACAGGGGGCAAATAAAAATTCCTAAATGGAATAGAGCTTACATGCCAAAGAGGTCTAATGCATTGGAGACATCTCTAGCAATCAAGGGGTTAAAAGTCCAATTTCATTTAACAGGATTTTTAGATGTCTCTTATGGTGCAGTTGGTTTACTCCAGAATAACTCCAATTTGCTTTTAGAAATATGGGTCAATGGAGGAGATTTAGACTTAATGGAAAAGAAATGATAAAATGGATGTAATATTGTCGCTGGTAGTTATAAAAGTATTAAGGACAGTTTAGGAGGATATAACACTGTGTAGCAAATTAAAAAAAAAAAAATGGCGGAAGGATGTTTGTAAAAAGTGGTGCAGTGTATTTATAAATAAACGTTGCTATTTGCAACAATTTAGCAAACAGAATTTTCACCAAATATTTAAGGCCATGTCTGACCTGTTTTTTGTTTTTTTTTTGTTTTTTTTATAATTCAAGGTTTATTGAGTTTTGAAAATATTGGGTACAGAAGAAAACAGATAAGGGAGGGGACAATAAAACAAATAAAAAAAAGGCGGTACAATCTGACAAACATTGATTAAAACTGTAGCTTCACCTGGCGCACACACACACACACACACAAAAAAAAAAAAAAAAAAAAAAAAAAAAAGGGAGGGGGGGGGTCCAAGAGAAAAAGGGAAAGGAAGGAGCACAAACTAAGTCACCTCCAGTAAGAGTCAATGAAGAAGCAAGTCCCTATGGAATTCGGGAGGTGCTACCGAATCCACCCATGGGGTCCAGATCCGGGGGTAAGAAAAAGGGGAGTTGCGGAGATATGCAGTTAGTTTCTCCATGCAAATCAACTTACCTGTTCCTATTCTTTACAGTCACCACGTTTATAAATGTAACTAGAATCCTATATTATAATTCGTTAAGTATGTTTGTCAGAAGCCATCATGCGCAGCGGAGACGGCTCCGCGCGCTGCAGTCTTGCGCAGTACAGACTGCCAGCACCACAGCTGATATGGAGCGGGGCGCTCCAAATTCAGACCGGAGTCCTCTCTGTGCACCAGACTCCGGTCTGAATTCGGAGCGCCCCGCTTCATATCAGTCACGGCGCATTCAGCCAGTCAGTACTGCATATGACTGCAAACACCGTCAGTGTTGGCCCGTGTATATGGGCTTTAAAACTAGTACTTTATAAATACCAACACTCATATTAAGGAATAAGAATAGATTCATAAAAACCAACAAGAACACTTTTTATAAATCTCCCCCACTGTTACTTGAGATGCTCCTTAAAGGGATAGTAATACTTCATTTTATCTTTATTTTATTTTGTAGGCATTAAAAAAACATGAAGAACGATATAAGTCTTATCTCTCACACCTTTATGGTTTAAGAGATATTCACAAGCAAAGTATCTCCCCCCCCCCCCCGTTCAGCCAAATCAGAAAGGAGGTGCCCAGGTAGACTGCAGAGAGGGACAATCTTCAATTAAGATAAGGTAAAAAGCTGAAAAACTTGTCAAGGGGGAAGGGCTTTCATTGTTTTCATACAAAGAAGCTTGTCCCCTGCTGTTATCTGTCTGGTCTTACAACCAGACTCACATCTGAGAAGAGATGGCTTACACTAGGAAAAAGGGGCGGGAGGGGAACTTTGCTTGTGAATATATCTTAAACCATAAAGATTTGAGAGATAAGACTTATATCATTCTTCATGTTTTTTTAATGCCTACAAAATAAAATAAAGTTAAAACAAAGTATTACTATCCCTTTAAGCAGAAGGATTCTTAGGAGATGCTTGAAAGTGATCCTTTCAAAAATGTTTATTGGTCCTTTAAATCTAATTCTGTATTAACTTGCACTGTGTTCATTAACAATTCACAATGTATTTTACTTTTCCCCTGAAATATACGCACCTATATTCTCTACAGAGGAGGGGATAGATGAGGCGCTTGTATGAATCATCGACAGAGTTGTGAAGTATTTTCATTAGCTCTGGTCTTGCATATTGTCTTGGTCTCCACCTGCAAAAATACATTTGGAAGTTAAAATTACAAAATAAAAGTCCGCTCAGTGTTGTTTTTAACCCCTGGGATATTACTCATTGCATGGCAATGTCCTGTAGACTTTGCAAGCATTCAAAAGGTTCTCAGCCACATTTAAATCAATGGGAATTTCTTATTTGTCCTCAGTGGTGCAGCCGGTTTGCCCCAGATTTGTTCAAATTTTGTCTTTATGAGTGTGGCCCTGGGAACACAGCTGTAGAGCAGATATGACCAAAATATGGTCAATTTAATTTAGCCCTTGGGTCTGACTGGCTGTACACACACACAACATCTCCTATACTGAGAAAATATCACTTCTGCTTTTCTCTGCAGGTGAAGAGTGATACATTATCTAAAACTTGTGCTTTGCAGTAAAATGTATCACCCAGCCAGTGCAGAGACACAATTGATACACTGTCTATTCAGCTCTATAAAGCAATTAAAGTGGATCAGAAGAAAAAGACCAGCCAAACACAACCTGTCATTTTCACCCACTTCTCAGTCAAGAAGGGGAATTACTAATGGGGCAAGGGTGAAATGTATATTAAACTTTGTATTTGTTTTATATTAAAAAAATAAATAAATAAATATGTTCCATCAACCTTTTTCCAGCACCACAGTACATTGACACATCACTTTACTCTCAATTAACTTATTAAAACTAATCCGTGAATTGTGAAGTAGCTTACCTGATTGAATAAGTATTACACCAGTACTCTGTGCAATGTACTACACAGCAATGTGTTGCACACTCATCTGGTCCTTAAAGGGCTAAGCACCTCAGTACAAATGTGAGATCCTTATCCAACCCAGGTAAGCTACTTCACAGCATAATTTTCATTCAGTCAACACGAGAAAACTGATGCTTCAATACTGTTGTGATAGAACACGAAGGTTGGTGGAACAGTTTTTTATTTTGTTCTGGGGTTTTGTTTTTTTTTGTTGTTTTTTTTTTGTTTTTTTTTTTAATTTACAACAAATGAAAAATTTCGTAAACATTTAAAGGGGATCTATCACCCCTATGCAAGTTAGTCTTATTAGTTAGATTATTTAGCGAATATGATTAACTGTATTCATTTGGGGTTTTTTTAAAAATGCTATTTGGCTAGATATCGATCTCTGCCAATGATTGCGGTCCAGCTTACAGGTAGAAAGCCTCCGTCATCGGAGATGGCTGGATAGAGGAAGGATAGCAGAGGCAGAGTGAAGGACTGTGATACAGAGCAGGTAACCGCAGTCTGTCCAGAAGTAGGATGCAGGGCACTCTTTAAACATACATTTTCGGCCAAATAGAGTTTTAAAAAAAATCAATCAATACAGTTTTAAACATATTGTCACGGGGTGACTTTGGAATAACAACACTGACAAGTACGGATACAGTTAAAATGAATATCTTTATTGAGAAATAGAACAGCATGAAATAAAATGTACTTTCCCAACCCTCACTGGACCAGATGTAAGGATAGTGTCTGGGCACTTCCCCAACCCTCACTGGGCAGGCAAGGAACAAGCACAGGATTGCCCGACTGAATAGAGGTAAATACCACTCTGACTGAAGGTACTTGCTAGTAGCAGTGATGGTAGAGGCTACTAGTACAGGTGCAGCTGTAAAGCCCCTGGGAACAGAGGGAAATACACCAGATATCTTACGGTGGTTGAGCTCAGATACAGGACTCCCTAGAATGCTAGGGTAGACCAACAGGCAGTGGTAACTCATATTCCCTAGAACTCTAGGGTAAACCAACAAGCAGCGGTAACTGATATTCCCTAGAACCCTAGGATAACCCAACAGGCAGTGGTGACTGAGACTCCCTAGAATGCTAGGGTAGTAGAACAGGCAATGGTGACTGGAACTCCCTAGAACGCTAGAGTAGTCTAACAGGCAGCAGTGACAGTGTCTCACCCTCCAAAGAACAATGCCTTTCGCAACATCCTATTATCCCCTCCCTCTCATTGTCCGCATCTTCTCAGCGCTACCTACATCACATTCATCACAGCTTCTCAACCAAACCACACTTCAGTTTGCCACATCTGTCAGCCCCATGTTCCTCCCATTCACATAGTCTAGGAGCCCTCCTTCCCTCCTGTTCACCATCAATCTCTCCCCTTTGCCTGATCCTGTTCACCTTCAATTCTTCCCCTTCACCTCATCCTATTCACCCTCAATCCCCTCACTTTGCCTCATTCTGTTCTCCTTCAATCCCTCCCCTTCTCCTCATCTACAGCCCCGCCTCACGTGGACCTGACGCAGCTGACAAGCCTAAGGTGGAAGTGCAGTCCGCCTGCTTCCAAGAGGAGGAGGAGGATGGCCCAGCAGGAAGCCTGGGACCGATCTCCAGCCTGTGTTACAGTCTGCCACTCTGTAGGCAATGTCATGTCTTGTTTTTTGCTAATAGATATATATATAGATAGATCTATATCTATATATATATATATATATATATACACACACACACACACACACACACACACACACACGTAGTATTTGTGAATCTGTTAAATGAATTAATTAAAAAAAAAAAAAAGCCTAGCTTTGCCTTTCACATTCATTTTAACCCCTTGAGGACCAGAGGGGCTCTCAATGTATTTGAACCAATGCAATACACACACCCCTGGTCTATTTAACCCTTTGAATCTTCTAATTGTTTAATCCAAACTATATAAACAAGTCACTGTGAGGGTTCTTAAGGACTAATTAAGTTTTAGCTAAAGTGAGTTTGCTTAGTAATTCAGTAATTAATCCTTTGAATGCCAGAGGGGTAGTCAATGCATTGCAAAGCAATTCACTGGACACCCCCCCCTCTGGCAATCAAATGGTTACCAGTTAAAAAAAATGTCTTAATTCCAAATTTTCCACATTGTATCTCAACTGAATCTTTATGAAATTAAAAGGAAACTAATGTTCTGACACAAACTAATCTGAAAGGACATACCATAACACAAATTAAGTTTAGCTTATGCTTTGGTAATACTTTCCATTTGCTGTCCAACAGGTAAGGGATAAAGCATTGCTCTTGATACACATTTAGATAAGAGGTGATGGTCGGCATCAACTGTCAAGTCCATTAACCCCTGGGTACCACAGAATGTTCTCAACACACAAACAGTTTCAACACTCAAGTGTCACATAAAACACCATATCCATCCCCATATAGGTGAGCTTTAAAATGTTTTTCATTTATAGTGCCAAATTTATGTAGGAAAAGATTTAACTTGTCATTTCTTAAGTACTCTCTTGTTGATCCATTGAGGCTATCACAACCTGCAACCAACACTAGATTTCTTTCTATCCCAACAGAAAAAAACTAACAGTATCTTACAAATAATTTACACAATTTTTCAAGCGGCTGAGATTTGTCTTCACCAAAACACTAACAAATATGGATATAGGACGCACATATAAAAAAAAAAAAATTCCAACAAGTTCAATGTTTGTGTAAGCTGTCTGTAATGCAGTAAGACATTGAAGAGGCATTTCAGCACAACGGCTCAGAATAAAACATTCTGTGAGAATATATACAGACCTTTCATTCACACACCACCTACAGAATGCATCCTTCACCCTGTCAGGAATGTTGACCTTTACTGTCAGGATTTTCAGATTTTCCCCTCGGTTAATGGCCAGAATCTGAGTGCAAACATAAATGGCAAAGACAGATGACACACAAAATACCCAAAAGATAAACTTATCAAGTCAACATTCATATAACCATTTTCTTGACATTCAGCAGGAGTATAGACTGCCTGCATTCAGGTAAAAAAAAAAGTGTATTAGGTAACTGTACAATACTTCAAGCCTTCTTTTTAGCTATCATTGTTTAATAATTTTTTTGAGTTATTTTTATACAAAAAATACATTCAGAATAAATAAAATTAAGTAGAATTTACTGTATATCTTTGCATTATTCAATTCTACATTTGTCTGAAAATCATACATTTGTTTCACAGCAGCAGAGAAAAATCGATTTTTACACTTAATTATTGAATTCTGTGCTTAGTAAGGACTAACAGTGTTCTGTATGCAAACAAAATCAGGAAACATTACATTTCAACTGCTAGAAAAGTAGATGGTTATTTAAATACAAAAAAAATAATAATTTGAGTTCTCAAACTGTGACTGTTCTATAAATCAACTAGATTTCAAAATGATAATGGTTAGGTTTTTCATTAAGAGTTGTAGTGTCTGTATAAAGAAAGCAGGCGATTTCTAAAAAAGTAAGCTAAAACACCCTAAAATTGACTTCCACATTTTCTTAATAAAATAAGGGTATTATCAGAATGAAAATGTTATATAGCAAAGGGCCTGTTTATAATGAAAAATCAGAAGAGTGGATTGAATCCGGTTCAGTTTATATTTCACAAAAAAGGAAAAGAATATATATTAAAATTCTGGCCAGCAGCCTATATACTTATTTTCCTTTTTTCATAATAATCTTATCTACATTAAACCAAATAAGGATACAACAAACAGTATAAAAGAGTTTTTCAGTAGCTGGGTTACAAATTGTCAAATGAAAAAAAAAAAAAAAATAATAATCTCCTCTGGTAGGAAAAGATTGAAATGTAAAATATCTTGCTATGCATCAAAGCTTCACACATAAATATAATTATTTTTAAAATAAATTAGTTATTGAAATAAAAAAGCAAACAGTCTATTTTAATACATTTATGCCTTTAAGAACCAGAGGGGTATGCAATGTATTGCAATGCAATGCGTTGCATATCCTGCTGGTAATTAAAGGGGTAAAATTATCAAAGTTAAATGATGCTTTATTTTCAGGCAGTATCATATCTAATGCCCATATATTATAGACAGAAATTAATATATGTATACCGTTACCTGGGCATATTCCCCCATAAACTACACTGGTAACAGAACAAGACAAAATGTATTAATGGTCAGATGTCCTATAATTATTTCCCTATACTGTTTATTATTTGCTTAATTATAGCTATATTATCACTAAACTACTTTAACTGTCAGATTATAAAGAGCCAATAAAATTACTAATAAGTGCAGTAGTAGTAAAGAAAACAGAACGGTAGCATTTTGCTTTATGTTTGTTAAAATATGTGGCTATATACATGGCACAAAAGCATTGTCACTGCCAACTATGCACTGTCAATCATAATCTCTAATTCAATCACTGGCTAACTCAGACATGTCACATATGTTAAATGCAACATTTTAAATCACCTCAGGACATAGTAACAATGTATATTCCCCAACTTTACAGGGCAAGTGACATACTAAGCCTGACATATCACCGAACAAGAAAGCTATTATTAAAAGTTGTATATGAAATTCTATAGCATAAGGTACTTTGGCTGCCAAGACAAATTTCATTCTTTAAAAATTACACTTTTTGTCCCTCTCATTTCCCCATAAAAACCAAGGCTAACAATCTACTATTGAAAAAAAAGTTCAAATTCTTTAATGTACATAACATTTCTGCACATATTTAATTTCAGAGTATAATGACCAGAGATTTACTAAAAGGAAAATTGTCCATTGTATTCACATTTTGAGGGACGCTACAAAATCTTTTCACCAACATCCTATTTCACACACTTTACTAAAGGTTTTCTACCTAACCATATTTATACAAATTTGTATTCATATCTTGATTAGACATATAAAACTAGTAAAAGTAGGCTCACAGAAAGACTAAGGGCTAGATTCTATTGCAGGTGCTAAATATTAACACCCGTTTTATCAAACATTTTCCTATTGAAGTCTATGGGGAAAACTGGAGATAAAATTAGCACCTGCAGTAGAATCTAGCCCCACTTCAGCTGCACAACTAATCATTCTCATTTGTAAATGGCTACCAATATTGCAAACACAAATATAAAAGAAATACAACAATTTTACATTTTTGGTTGTGAATATTCCCCTGATGCCAGAAGGTGCTAGGTTCTGAAAACACACATTTTAAATGTATAAAAGAGAAAACAAAAATGGGACTTAAATATTCCTTAAAGAAGAAGAGACTTGTGTAACTAATTTAGTTAGATTAACCCTTTGAGTGCAAGTTAAGCAACCCTCTAGCACCCAAAGGGTTAAAATCAACAGACTGCAAAAAGAAAGAAAAAAATCTGAAAACAAATATAAAGTAGACAAAAATAACAATCGCCAAATTAAATTTTACCTCAAGAGAACTAAAAAAAATTAGTAAACCCATTAGACAATGAAGTTTCTAATGTATTATCTTGCAATGTGTTGGAGCCCACTACGACTAGCATCCAAGTGATTAACCCTTTGTGTGCCAGAGGGGAGGTGTTACGCTCACTACCCCTCTGCAACTCAAAGGGTTAAAAGTTAGAAAATGTATAATAATGTCCTTAAAAAACATATACAAATTTTTAAAAATGCATGTAATTGTTAATCTTGTCTTTTTTTCTCTCACAATGCTTTGCTTCAGCATCCAAGTAGTTAAATAGTAATCCTTCACAGAATATTTTTTTTCCTTAAGAAGAGTAAAAGACCTGCCAGCGGACTGTGAAGACTACTGCTCCCTAAATGAAATCTCACTGCAATCTAGAAGACTGAGGTCATGTCTGAGGTGAGCAGTCTCAGGAAAACAGCTCCCTTACTATAAGCTAATACCGCAAACTAATGAGTCAATACCATTAACACCTGCACATTAAATGTATTTCTGTTGGCTGGATTCCCAGAAAAGGTGAAATGTAATATACAGAGGTAAAAAAAAAATACATTTTGAAGTGTAATTAGAAAGTACTCCTTTGTGCTGGACTTAGACTAAAATGTTTGCCACTGCAACCAAACGTAATACTTTAAGCCAAGCAACTTGGCACCTACTTGAAAGATGATGGCTCTTGACACCACAAACACTTGCTGTTGCCAGCAAGGAAAGCAGTGAGGAGAGAACAAGCAAGGCAAGGAGACACAGAGACAGGAACAGAGATGACAAGCAAGGATTCTGAAAATCCATTATACGTTCACTGCCTTCAGGGGCAGCTGTAAAAGTCAGTGTTCTTCTGTAAAAGTCAGTGTTCTTCTCTGTTCACATTTGTGTCAAAGGAGAAAGAATCAAGTTTTTTTCAACAGATGCAACAGGTATGAGACAGGTATAAGGCATCAACCCTGGTGTATAACATGTGAAAGGCAGCCCTGTCAGCTCTGCTTCCGCTTCTGTTCCCCTGAAAATACCAGTTATAAAAGGAAAGAAAACAACTATTATGAAAAACATATATCGGGGCTAATGTACTAAGACTTAACTGTTTATGTGCCAGAGAGGTATCCTGCATGATGCCTCTACTGCATTCAAAGGGCTAATGGAGTAAATCTGCAGTAAGCCAAGCACATCTTAAAGGGGAACTATCACCTCCAGTAAAGTCCATCTTATAAGAATCTTCTATGGCAATACATTTTCAAGCCATTTTTCTTTTTGTTTTTTATTAATGCTGTATTGACAGCTCTGTACCACAGCCTGACAATCTACGCCTCCTCCCCAGTTGTTCCCTGTTACCACCTTGCCAATGAGAGTGCTCCAGCTCACATGCTGGATACCTCAGTGATCGGAGGAGGTGCCAGCAAGGAACAACTGGGGAGGAGGCGAAGACTGACAGGCTGCGGTACAGAGCTGTACTGTATCCTGTCCAGAACGGATGTCACACGCTTACGTTAAAAAGCCTAATTTCTCCGTCAATACAGCATAAAAAAAAGATAGCTTGAAAATGTATTGACATAGAATATTCATTTAAGATGGACTTTACTGTAGGTCCCCTTTAAAGGGATAGTAATACTTCATTTTTACTACCCCCCCCCCCCCTCTTGTAGCCCTTTAAATATCAGAATTAAACGAGACCGGCGGCATCTCTCAAACATTTATGGTTTGAGAGATATCCGCATTCAAAGTCCTCTCACCCCTGAATTCAGCGTTATAGCTGACAGCAGGGGAATCCGGTCCGTGAGCAAGTGACGGCTCTGCGGCAGTGCTGAGATCACGTTATAGAAACAGAAATCCTTCACTACAATGGTCTTCTACTAACGAGATCTCAGCACTGCTGTAGAGCCACCACCGGTCCCGGATTCCCCTGCTGTCAGCTAGAACGTTCACGTCAGGGGAGAGGGAACTTTGAAAGCGGATATCTCTCAAACCATAAAGGTTTGAGAGATGCTGCTGGTATCATTGATTTCCGAATTTTAACCCCTTGATGACGCATTACGTACATGTACGTCATGAGGTCGCGGTCCCTAAAGGACCAAGGACGTCATGGAATTCCGGGCTCCACGTGCAGATGCACGCCGTTCAGGGAGTCCGGAATCGAATGGTTTAAAAAGAAAAAAAAAAATGCTCAGTGGTCCTTATGTCACCGCACAGTGTGTGTGCGGCCGGCCCTTAAAGGGTTAAGGGGCTACAACATGGGGAATAGTAAAAATGAAGTATTACTATCCCTTTAAGGGAGCAGTGAAAATTCATATTGATTAAAATGGAGCTTTTAACTCCGTGAATGCTATGATCCTATTTATACCAACAGACAGGTCGGGGCATATTATTAGTCCATTCTAGTGCAGTTGGCCTATCCCAGAATTACTCTAGTCCTTCTTGGTAAATCAGCCTCATTGTGTAGATATTTTCGTACAGAGGAAAACAAGGATCCTCCCCCTGCTAGCAAATGCCACGTTAATGTGTATTTTGTGAGCAAATGGATAAAGCAGTTTTTTCATGGCCTCTCCATTTTATAGTGAGGCTGTTGCTATTTTTGGAGAATGTCCATAAACAGCATTAATCTGGCACTCAAACCATACGATGGCAGTCCTGCCTTTACCCCACCTACACTGTGTAGCATCGCAACCTGTCAGAAAAGGAAGGTAACTATATGCAGCCGGTCTCCTACTGTCGGCACACTGGTGTCTCTGATTGATCCCTTAACCCTCTGTGTGCCAGAGGCCTGGGACATTTCTTAGACTTTGTAGGCTAGACACATTTTCAGTGTTTTTGCTATCCATCTGTTTAGGTATGATTCCTGTAGGTAACTTTCTAGTTACCTATGGAAAACCATAGGTATCATTTTTTTCAGAAAGAAATTAGCTTTTGCATGGTGCCACACAGAATTAAATTTTATATCACGTGACAAGCTATGATGTCATAATTACAAAAGTAAAAAACAATATATATATATATATATATATATATATAAAAGGCACGGTTTGACACTGTACTGGTTGTCCTGAGGAAGGCCAGCATTGCCTGGCCGAAACGTTGATTTAATAAATCACAATTTGATCTCATTTTGAAGTCCTGTGAGTGCTTGATTTACATGTTTTATGGATTAACTATAGTCTCATCAATGCACCCAGGCATCTTTAGCCTATAAAGTGAGAGTGCTTCCACCATTTGTTGTATATATATTATATATATATATATATATATATATATATATTGCTAAAATAACACACTATATATGAAAAACATTTATGTTGTTCTGAAAGTTTCAATTACTTGAAAAAGCCCTGAATTCCTAAATACAAAGGTACAAAATATGTATAATTTTACCAACAAACATGGCCTGCGCAGGAGCAGAAAATTGTATTTTCAACCTTATGAACTACAATGCAAATCCCAGTGGTTACATGGTAAAACTACCCAAGGACAGTTGAATAGCTATATAAATCTATATATTTCTGGAAAGTAGATCTCTCACTGCATCAAATGAGGGGTCACTTGCCTTTCTACACTGAGTCTGGTGTGCATAAATGTTACCAGAAGTTGGTGTTAAAGGGAAAACAAATTGGCTTTTTTTTTAATCATTATTATTTCTATTTACACTTCCCCCCTTCAAATGTATTAAAATCTAAAAACTATTTGAATTTCTTACTGCATTGATCAGATATTTCTTCTAGGAGAAAATGACATTCCACAGGTATGAGATGACATACCGTAGAGAATGTAAGAAGCACAACATTTCTCCAACTACAATCTATAGTTTTTCCTCAATTTTTAAACTATGACTTGCCTGGAGTAAAATGGTTACACCAATGAGAAAATTGAAGAAAAAAGGTAGATAAAATATACAGTTTATGAAATTAGGCTATTAGCTGCTTCAGATGAGGTGTCCCTTGTCTTTCTACTCTAAGTTTGTGTTTACAAATATTTCAAGAATATGGCGCTATAGGAAAAAACATGCCTTCTACACATCAGTCACTTCAAAGATACTAAAATGGTTCAACATCATGGGATTTCTTAGTGTATTCTGAAACCATTGCTAGCCTAAGAAAAATGGCACCCCACTTTTATGGGTTGGCATACCATATTGGGTGCCAGGAGTGTGGCTACAAGTGGAACAAGGATGAGGAAGCGAACAGAGTATGTGTAATTCTATGGCTACCATTTTAAACAGACTAGGGTATGCACAGACTTTTGACTGTCAGTGGAATCAGGCGGGGGGGGGGGGGGGGGGAGTCAGGCAGTGCATTTGGGTATGTCCTCCAGTGGGCAGCAGGGGTGAGATAGTGTATAAGGAGGATTTGTGACTATGGAATCAGGCTAGGAAACAGTGTATCATACACCGTTTGATTCCCACCCAGATCCTGTGCACCCTGGAAATATATGTCTATCAGTGGGCTGTGGAACCAGGCTGTAGGGTTAGGGCAGAGGAGGTGGGACTGGAGGCAGTTAGTGTGCATGACACACTGTAATGCGTTGACTCCCTTATGGTACACACAGGGTACATTTATTGCACTATTTTTCATCCAGACCTTTTGGTGGGGCATCCTGTGCATGTCACTGGTGACGTGGGGAGGTTTTGCCCAATCCTGCTCACTCCTACACAGAAGTTTGGGTAGAATTGAAGCGGTAGAGTATGTTGCTTTCCTGCTCCGTCAATATTGATCTCCCAGTGTGATCGTCTGGGAGATCAATAGCTGGGACCTCAGTAGATGTCCTACTGCCCCCCATCAAGGTCTAAAAAGGGGGGAGGGGGCAACAGCCATGTGTGGGGCAGGGGCTTGGCCATGCGAGTACACATGGCCAAGCTTGTGTCCCACACATGGTTGACACTCTGAGGGTTAAGCACTGGAAGGGTCCTCTGGTCCTTAAAGGGATAGTATTACTTCAAAATAAATATCCCTCATATTGTAGCCCTTAATAAACTGAGTTAAATAACACCGGCGGCATCTCTCAAACCTTTATGGTTTAAGAGATAGCCGCTTTCAAAGTTTCCTCTCCCCTGCTGTCAGCATTCTGCTGCCAGCAGGAGAATCCGGTCTCTGAATCAAGAGGAGGCTCTTCAGCAAAGCCGGTATCTCTTTACGGAAGGAAAAATGATTAACTGAAACAGTCTTCTACGTGTGCTTGGTAACCAAGCACACTTAGAAGACTTTTTCAATTAATCATTTTTCCTTCCATAACAAGATATCGGCTCTGTTTAAGAGCCTCCGCCTGTCCTGGGACCGGATTCCCCTGCTGGCAGCAGAACGCTGGCAGCAGGGGAGAGGAAACTTTGAAAGCGGCTATCTCTTAAACCATAAAGGTGTGAGAGATGCCGCCGGTGTTATTTAACTCAGTTTATTAAGGGCTACGATATGAGGGATAGTAATTTTGAAGTATCCCTTTAAGGGGTTATATATCACAGTTCTGCAGAAAGTGACCAGCATTACAGAGACTACACACTACCCAGAACAGTCACGGAACTTGCATATGTAATGTACAATTATTTTAAATATCTTTACTTACAGTTCACTTTAAGAATATTGCTTAGACAAATAATTTTATGTTATTACTATTCGAATATACTCAAGAATAAAAAACGAACTATGAATAATAATTTTTCACTACAAACCAGAAAAGCTCAGGATGCCAGGGAAGAGGCTATACTGTATACGATTTGGCACATTTAACTAGGACAACAGAGCAACAAGTACATCTATCCCATAATAATGGGAGGTATGGTATTGTATTCAGAGTGCTAACCTCAAAGTAACCTTTGAGTTTCAGTTCCATAAAAGGGACAACAAATAGTCATGATTACTCTGTTATATACTGTAACCTATTTTTTTAAAATAAATGCGCTGGAGACCTCTTACTATCCCTTGGAGTGCCAGAGAAGTATGGTTCCATACCACTCTGGCATTCAAAGGGTTAAAAGCTCTATTTAAATCAATAGGAATTTTGCAAATTTTATTTTGTAACCCCCCCCCCTCGATAGTTCAGTTAGTTTGCCCAGAATTCCACCATTTTGCTTTGCAATGCATTGGGACACTTCTCTGGCACTCAAAGAGTTAAGTGAATGGAGACTTATCATGGTCTCCAAGAGATTGGATAAAAAGTGCCACAATGTTTGTGTAACCAGGACTGGATAAATAATTTACTTAGGGATTTAATTTATTGTAGATAATACAACCCAATAAAATCAACCGAGGGGGTGATTACTGTATGATACGATTAAAGCTAGGCAGCAATTAAGGAAACATTTTTAATTAAATTCTCATATGTCAATATTTCTTCCAATTATATAGAATCAGTTTGATAATTTTTTAGGTACAGATAATACCCGGTTTAGAAATACAACCGTAAAATGATGATGGATCATTGTAGAGCAAAAGTAGTATGGGAAACCATACACTCTAAATGGATTGTACAGCTGGAAGATCATGAAAATCTAAATTATGTGAAAAAAGTATTAAACAGGTCTCAGCACTGATAATATCCTCTGCATACAGAGAAATGCAGTTTAAATTTGTTCATACCAAGCTGTCATGTGTCATGACCTTTGAAAAATGAAGAAAAAAAAAACCTCAGAACAGAAGCCAGCCCAAAAGGAAAGGCGGTAAACTGAAAATTACATTCTTGTAACGCAAACCCCAGGAAGCGCTGATGATGATCTGCATGGGTGGGAATATGCAGATAAGCATCCTTTATGTCTAGGGAAGCCAATACATATGTAAAAGGACTCCTCCTTGGACCACAAAGCAAGGACAAATGGTTGAGAAGTGTTTAAGTCCAAAATAGGAAGGCATACACTGTCTTCTTTTGGGAACCGTGAAAAGTTTGGTGTAGAACCCCATGAACAGGTACTCACACATGCATATATAGCAGAGAAGAAACTGTGTCTAAAAACAGACTACTTCAATGGGGATCATGAGGAACTCTGGACAGAAAAAGAGACATGGGGGAAGAGAGTTGAAGTCTATGCAGTAGCCTCCTGATATTGCCAGCAAAACTCACTGGTCCACCACGGAAACCCCCTTAATAGTAGATAACATCCTTTTGCCTGAGGTGGACCATACCCGTGTGTCATGCATTCAATGGCTTGTCAGTTTTGGGCTTTAAGGATCTTGGATATAATCACCATCAGACCCTTAGCTGTGTCAAAAACAGCCAATAGTCTATTTACCCAATCAACAGCAAAGATAGCCATAAAGTGCCCCCAGAGGCAGCAAAATGTGCGTTCAAAACAGAATCCAGGAGATTACTCCCCTGAACTTTAGAAGCCAGCGGGAAAGCTGTATTCTTAACAAGGTGTGAAATTGGGGGAGGGTTCACCACATGAGGAGGGGGAGCTCAATGTGCTAAAGCCTCAGCAGAGAAAGGGTACAGGTGAGAGATACAAGGAGAAAGGAATTACCTCCTTTCAGGTATCCTCCATTCCTCCACAAGAACGTAGTCTAATGAATGGAGAGGCGAAAAATATGGCAACATCCTTTTCTTTGCATCTTTTGAAAATATCAGGGGAAGAAGAACTAGAGTCTGAGGCCTCTGAGACCTAAGTGTCTCCAAGACCGCACAAATTAGACAGTGGAAGAACTAGGGTGTTCGTCATAAGAATCCCCAAGAGAGAAGGAAGAATCCAGGTAATCCAAAGCAGTTTCCCTTCCTCAGAGAGGAATCTCTAATCATGGGGGCATCACCTTCTGAAAAATGGCTAAAAGCCAGTAGATAGTGTGTAATGTTTGAAGCACCACCAGGCCTCTTGCAGCCACTGAAATACAAACAGATGCAAGAGAAGACCCAGTATACGCATTCTATGGTCCATCCAATATTGTTCTTAAAGGCACTGTGCCTGAAAAAGTAAAAAATGTATATGTTATTGAAAGTACCAAAGAATACCTAAAGGTTAGCAAAGAGGTATGACAAGCTACTGCCACAATAAGACTGTGCTCAAATTAAAGAGAAAGTCCAAGTAAACCAAGTTACAAAGGCAGAATAGGGCAAATAACGCCTTGCCAGAAATGAGGTTCAAAGGATAAAGGAGGACAGGAACACAGAAATACATCTTTTGAATTTTAATTTATATGCTGCCAAACCAAGCCCATAGTAGAGAATGCTAGGTAGGCTCCAGCAGCACTAGGAAAGAGAAATGTTGCTGCCAGACACAGAAACAGGGACATACTCACAGGATCTGAGCACTGAGAGAGAGTTGAACCATTCTCTTCAGTCTTCAGGTTCCTATATAGAAAGCAAGTAAGTGCTGAAAGAAAATGATAGAGAGAGGATAATGCAAGCCATCCTCCACCAGACCGAAATTAGGTAGGTAAGAGATAGGTGTCCACCTAATGGTGGATTACACAGCACCACCGTATCGGAATAAACAAAAAAAGAAAAGAAAAAAAAAAAAAGGCTAAGAGAAGCTTTGCCCTGTTTCCATCCTATGGTAGGTACTTTTAAACGGAGCCTGCACAGGTGGGGGTAAAGTGGAGCAGGGTCCTGGAAGAGACTTTACCCCATGTTCCATATAGGACATAAGAGAAAAGGGATTGTACATTTTTAAGATATGTGGGGCCACTGGGTAGTGTCAAGGATAAGGCCCATAAGACTGTATTTTATTAAATGCTTCTTCTGCCTCCCCACAAGTAGAAGCCACTGCCCTTTAAGAAACCTCCATTTAAACCTTTGAGTGCAATATGCATTGGACACACATCTGGCACTCAAAAAGTTAAAATTAATTAAAAATAAAATAAGTTTCTACTATAAATGAAAAAAACTGGCCTTTATTTTAGCAAACCAACTGCACCATGAGGGTGCAAATAATCATTTCCAAAATTCCCAATGATTTAGAAAAGTCTTTTGACCCCTTGCATGCTAGAGATGTCTCCAATGCATTGCCTTGCAATGGATTGGAGACCTCTCTAGCACTGAATGGGTTAAAAGCCCTATTTAAACTGAAGTGGTGTTTATTTGTCCCATATGCTGCAGTTGGTTTGTCCCAGAATTGCATCAGTTCTTCTTAGTACATCAGCAACATTCCAGTTTGCTCTTCCCTTTCCTCTTGTGAATCCATTAGTAATCTGTAAAGTTCTCATGAAACCATTTAGGACTCCAAACAGAAGCTAATTTCAGACTGATTAATAATGTGATGTGAACTGCCAACTGGTAAATTAGATTTTGTTTTTTGTGTCATATACAATGACAATGTCCAATAAACAAATGAAAACTGGGAGACATTTCATCCGGAGCTCAAGCATTTCACATACTGTACATGTCCTATGCATTAGAGCTACTAAAACAAACCAAATTCAGAGTATTCTACATAAACATACTCTTAAATGCATTGGGGTCAGCTAAAATCAGACAGAAAAAGTTTGGACTATAAGAGATACACAGACATATAGAAGAAATAGAGCTGGCTGGTGAATATCCTCTCACCACAAGTATCATGCAAATTGTGCCAACATAGGCAGTGCATATAAGGCATCAGTGCTGGATTTCCCATTAGGCAGAGAGACTCACTGGTTTTTGCTAATGAAGTGCATGAAGATGTGTAGATAAAACCCTTCATAACATTATCAACTGCGCTGACAGGAGATCTGGCTCATGGAGGGTTAAGCAGGAGCAAGCTATTAAAGTACAAAGTGCCTCCTGGAATACATTTAAAGGGAGAGTAACACCTGATATAAAAAAATATATATATTGCAGGTGAAGAGAAGGCCAGCCTCACTTAGAGAAAGAAACGCTGAACCTTTGGGTTTAAATATATTGAATGAGCAGTCAGTGCATTAATAGAGTGCTCACACTCAGCCCTTAGATATCGGCTTGATGTCAGGAGGCAAAGTTTGAAAAAGGATGAAATGTGAAGGATGTGAAAGTCCTTGCAGATATTTTGACAAAAGTTGCCAGGGAGGCTTTACCATCCTGGGTCATTACAGTAAACAAAAAAACACATCCGCCCCCTTATTGCTTGCAGAGTTTTTCACCCTCTGGCAACTCCTGTGAAAATCACTCCTCCATGCATGAATCAATGTGAGTGCCAATATAGGGGATACTGCACCAGGCAGGCAAAATGTGGGTCACATGACCAACTACTTCATATATATGGTCTGTTGACCATGTGAAAAGGAGCAGCCAAAAGGATTTTTGTAATGCAGTCTAGTGTTGAATTTCTTGTCAACCTTTCAGCACCCTGGAGGGCCTTTATCAAGACAACCAGAACCACCAACATTTTGACCTTATCCTATATAATAATTTGCTAGAATGTGTGTCAGAAGCAGTCATGCTCAGTAGAGAGACTGCTTGAATGCATGGAATGCTGGGAGTTCTGTGCTGGAAGCATTCTGTGCTTTCAGGCAGTCTCTCCAGTGCATGACTGCGTCAGTGGTAGGATGCAGAGCAGGACCGGCCTCTTAACCCTTTGAGTGCCAGAGGGGTGTGCAATGCATTGGTTTGCAATGCGCTGCGTACCCCTCTGGCACTCAAAGGGTTAACTTCACCCGGACTTTGGCCTGTGTACACGGGCTTTTACACTAGTATAGAATATAATGTGAAAAAAGCAATAACCCACACAATATGAAGTGCTGATATAAGAGAGAAAGAGAGAATATTATACATACACATATACTACATTCACATGTGTATATATATATATATATATATATATATATATATATATATTATGTGTTACACATACATAAAATGGAAGTTGCAGTCTAACAACAGCTGGAGGGCCACCTATTGTCAGCCCCTGCTTTAGGCCTGAAAGTTGATTGATTTCGCCTGATTGTTACCTTTTGTACAAATTATAGAGAGTTTAGCTAAATTCTCCCCTTCTTTCCACTTAAAATGTTAAAAGAAAAAGAAATATCAAAAAGTTTTCTTTGGAACCTCATATAAGGCATTTACCTGATGATGCTGAATTCTATCCACGTTGCCATTGAATTTGTGATATAAATGGAATTTGTCAACATCTTTCACATTTCCTTCCTTCTCCTTTCCTGTTCCCTTGGCCAGGGTGGACTGGATTGTGACATAATTCTGTTTACATCTAGAAATAAAACAGAACAATGGTTATGTGAGATAAACATATCCACAATTAACCCCTTAGTGATGTCATTCCAAACCAACGTCACCATAAGGAGAAAATGACAATTCCCATTGAGTTAAATGAGGTTTTTAACCCCTTGAATGTTAGAAAGATCTCCACCGCATTGTTTTACAATACACTGGAGACCCCTCTAGTATTCAAGGCTGCTATAAGATTTATCTTTAGTGAATACATGTTTAAGTTGGTGGCCTCCGTTTACTTTAGGATATGATCATAATGGTGACTATGCGGTTATGACTCTCCCGCCATACACAGACATCCAGAAACAGGGTGCCTTACATCACATGGATGACTGATGGTTACCACAGATGCAGCTTTCTGCAAATCCCCAGCAACTAACAGTTGTCACAGGGAAATCGCAGCAGTGAAGGTCTAAACTGCATCCTATGTGGCAGATGTTCAAATGAGTGATCAAACTGTTGAAATGCTCAATGCAATGATCAGATCACTATGTGGAACACATGAGTGCCTGCCAATTAAATACGGCTGATTTTTCAGCTCTCTGCTTTATGGTGCACCCAAGCCCCCAGAGATAGGCTTGCAGCGGGAGAGCAGTGTACAGAACACAGGCAACACGAAGCTGGTGGCAACAGTAATGCTGCTTACATATCATCCATGGTAACAAGCCATTGATCACATTACACATTATCTAATTTATTTATTTATTTCACAATTCATAATATTATTACACCCCCAGAGGGAGTTATTGTATGTTTATATACATCTTGACCATAAGAATTATATCACCAGTAGTACTGTGTCTCCAATTCATTTTTCTACCTGCAGATGCACAGATTTTCTTACTCACATTAGTAAATAAGGAAAATCTTCATTGCCATTTTGGCTCAAAGAATTGAAAAATCAGATGAAGAATGACTCCCTTTATCTTGTTAACCCCTTAACGTCCCTTGACGGTCATAGTACGTCAAGGGTCGATCTGACTGAACGACCCATGACGTACTATGACCGTCATGGAATCCTGGGCTCCCCCTGTAGCTGCAAGTGGATGGAGCAAAAAAAAAATAAAAAAAAAATGCTCCATGGTCCTTAACTGACCACGCCAATCGGCCGGTCATTAAGGGGTTATTAGTCTGTCATATCTCCGTAGGTTTTACTACCGTTTGACACCAAGCTACCAATGTGATAAACAACAAAATCAGTTGGTCTCTACATGCCTAATTAGCAATGTAGAGTTCTCTAATTCACAGAATATGATTAAAGGGATAGTAAAGTCCGATTTTATTAAACTCTGATAGTGTGGCTATTACAATAATAAAATAACCTATAAAATTTCCATCTCTCAAACATTTATGGTTTGAGAGATATAGGAACATAAAGTTCCCCCATCCCTCCCCGACGGAGACTCTTCAGTAGAGCTAAAATAGTGTGATCATGACACAAATACTTCATTGGAACGGTCTACAAAGTTTACCTGGTTTGCAGGCACACTTTGTAGACTGTTCCAATGAAGTATTTGTTTCTAGATTCCACTATTTCGGCTATGCTGAAGAGCCTCCGTCTGCCCCCGGGACCAGGATATCCTGCAACCGGCTTTACAGCTCATCTCAGAGAAAGGGGAGGGACAGTGGAACGTAAAGGTCTGAGAGATGGAAGTTTTATAGCTTAGTTTTTTATTGTAATAGCTACACTATCAGAGTTTAATAAAATCGGACTTTATTATCCCTTTAAGGCCCTTATGTTTAAAAGAGGAGTGGAGTAATTCTGGGGCAAACCATCTGCACCATATGGGAGAAATAAAAAAAATGCCCACAGATTTCCAAGGAGCTTTTAACTGCATGAATAGTAGACATGTACCCAGCATACTGCTTCAGAATACAATGACCTCTAGAATTCTAGGGGTTAAATGCTCCATTTCATTTAATAGTAATTTTGGTTATGTTTATTTCCCCCCCTGTGGTGTAACTGGTTTTCCCCAGAATTACTCCACTTTACTTTTCAACATGTGGCCCTTAGACAAATGACACATGTATCAGCGTGGGAGAGAGAATACTTAAAGGGATAGTAATACTTTATTATTACTATCCCCCATATTGTACATATATGCAAAATAATTTAATAGCCCCCATGTTCACCTCTCAAACCTTTATGGTTTGAGACATAACCGAAGGCAAAGTTCCCTCCTCCCTCCCCCTTCCCTGAAGTCAGCATTGTACTTACTGCAGGGATATCCGGTCTGACTTTCATCATGCGGCTCTGCAGCAGAGCCACGATTGCGTTAGTGACAAAGAATTATTTCACTGAAACGGTCTTCTCCATGTGTTTGCAAACCAAGCACAAACCAAGCACATGTAGAAGACCGTTTCAGTGAAATAGTTCTTTTTCACTAACAGGATCTTGGATCAGCTGCGGAGCCGCAAGCTTGTCATACGACAGACTTCCCCTGCAGTCAGTACAACGCTGACTTCAGGGAAGGGGGAAGGAGGGGGGAACTTTGTCTTCGGTTATCTCACAAACCATAAAGGTTTGAGAGATGAATCTGGGGGCTATTAACTTATTTACAAATATCTACAATATGGGGGATAGTAATAATAAAGTATTACTATCCCTTTAAAGAGCAGAACATAGTGGGCTATGTATGTTAGTATTGGGATTAATATTTATTTAGTGCTTGTGATCAAGGAGAAATCTGACTGCCATTTGGAGTCAAGAAATAATTATTTTCCCCAGTACATTTTAGGTGAAAAGACAGCTGATGCTGGTAACAGCAACTTAGCCACAGTGCCTTCATTACTTTAGCAACTTTACTGTGTTTCTTCAAGCTGGGCAGTATAACAGATATTGGTTTGGTGCACATGGGAAATCTGCATCGAGCTCATAATAATCCTGTGACTACAACACTCAGCTTTTCATGGTAAAAGCGCCACCTTGTGGCAAAACATCCTGAACTCAAGCAACTAGAAAACTGCCAAGTTATCTTTTTAATAACTTTTGAAAGAAACATCTACAACCATTGCAATGCACTGGATACCTATCTGGCACTCAAAAGGGTTAAAGGGGCATAGCTTCCTAGGACAAAACTCAGATACACATAGTAACAGGTTAACCAAGAAAATAAAACAAATTAGTCTTTTTTACGTTTGTCCTTACAAATCTTATTCACATAACAGATTAAAAAAAAAGTAACGTTTAGCAGCCTTCTGCATTGCAGTGACAAATGGGTAGAATTCATGCATTCAGGTTGTTCTACTTTGGTGTTGTGAGGTGCTGAACTTACACTCAGCCTATTCAGCTCAGGCTGTTCCTTCACATTTCATTGAGTGGGGTGGGTTTTTATTATTCACCTAAAGATTTAACCCTTTGAGTGCCACAGAGGTATCCAGTGCATTGGATACCTCTCCGGAACTCAAAGGATTAATAGAAGAAAGAGGCACAAGGAAAAGGAAACCAGCCCAGATGAATTTATCAAACCCAGAGAAATTCAGAGAAGGGTAAAATTATCAAAATTTTAGCTTACATTTTAACGCTTTAAATGCCAGAAGGGTGCACGGTGCATTGTCCTGGACAACCTTATGGAATGCTAAGGGCAAAAGATTTGTGGGTCTACTTACATGTGTCAAGGACAAGCGCCCAATTCTGTGTTTAATAAAGGGGAACTAACACTGCCTGAAAATAACCCAATCCATCCCCTTTCCCTTACTGTGGCAAGAAACTACTAATGGCCCCTATGAGTTTTGTTCTTATGAGTTTGCTCAAGACATAATAACTTCAATTAGTCCTATACCACTTCTATGGAGGTGGACATGATGGTTACTAGAAGGAACATGGGACCTCAGGCTTCATTCATGGTAATCTTTACCCTTTAAGGTCCAGGGGGTGTGCAATGCATTGCTTCACAATTTGTTCCACACCACTCTGATCCTTAAAGGGTAAAGTAGGCTCATGCACTCCGCCTGCTTCCTGAAAGCAACTGTCATGGCCGCCTCCATGTACATGACACCCACGACTGAAAGAAGATATTAGGTCTTGAGGAGCAAGTAAAAAAATATTATTAAGAGGTATTAGTTCACCTTTAACAAAGTTTTTTGTTTTTTTTCAGAGTAGGAAACACTGCCCCTTTAATTAGAAGGTGCATCAAACCGTTATATTGTACATGCATGTGACTGCTGTGCTCTGTGCAGCAGAGAACTTTCAAACAAAAAACAAATCTACAGGAATTATCTACATGCTCCATTCTGTTGCAGAGCCTGTATTTCAGGACTGTCAAACTGCATTCCTTGCACATGTTGGGATATCCATTTTTGCACAGGTGTTGCAGTCAAAGGGACTGAGCTAATCACTGACCTTTGCAAAATCAGAGATATCCCAAAATCCTGCACTGTACCAGTCCTTTAGGAATGCAGTCTGACACCTCTGCTGTAGTCTATAACTGACTGATGATATTGGAGAATGTCAGGTGAAACATATTCTATGGCTCTAGACAAAGGGAAAAGCCCCACCCATTAGCCTGAACAGTCATATACAGATTCTCAAGGTAGGAAAATGTCCCTGTCCAGTTATAAACTACAGCAGAGTTCAATTGCTAAACAGTAAATAGTTATAACTGAAATTTGTAAGAAGGACACCTGGGGGAAGATTCACTAAGCGGTGATAAAAAGGTGAAGAGGACTTCTCCAGTTTATCACTTCTCCAGTGACTATGTTATTCTATAGATCATATGCACTAATATCTTAGAAATCTTAGTGCAGAGGCTCCACAGACTAACATAGGAACTGGAGAAGTGATATCACTAGAGAAGTCATCTCCACTTTATCTCCTCTTATCACTGCTTAGTGAATCTCCCCTCTGCTGTTAAACTGATAAAAACACTTAGTTCAAGAGTATAATTACTTTTTAAATGCTGTAGCCAACACTCAAAATGTCCATCACATATAGAACTACATATAACAGGAAATATTTCATAAATGTAAAGAAAGTTTGTACTTACAGATTTCGAATGTGGTCCAATGTATTCTTATCTTTGGCAATCATATCAGCTAAAATGTGCTGCACGCCCATCTCTATATCCTGCAGTGCAGAAAGACCTTACACATTGGGAGAGAAAACAAATCCGTATAATTATATTTATATACAGGAGAGAGCAATGTACTGCAAGGGATAGTAATATTATTATTTATTAATAGTAAATATATTCTATACATAGTATAGTATATAGTATTTATTAATAGTAAATATATTATACACACACACACACTTTGGGGTGATGGGCACTCCTGTTGCAAATGATGATATATCAGCTGATTGGAGCTGCATAAGCCAAATGTGTACAGGAAAAGAAATGGTGCAGGAATATTTATACAATACAATGTGAAAAAGGCAACAAGAACCTACGAGTACTGAATTACTGATGTCACTGTCATACAACACCCACAACAAAGTTGTAAACAAAACTTTATTAATCCATGGGGACCAAAACATGGACAACAAAATCAACACTGCACTACATTATAAAGCCATTAATGAATGAATGAATATGTTTATTTATATAGCGCCACAAGTGTACGCAGCACTTTACAGTTTAAGGGTTTAAACAATACAGGGTTACAGGTGCTTTGTAGAGGGAAACCTTGGGAGGGAGGTCCCTGCCCGAAAGCTTACAATCTAAAGTGGTAATGGGAGACATACAGAGTACATAAGGGTCAAGTACTGCCATGTGAGTGTCCATTCCTGCATGGCTTCTACACCATTTCTTTTACTGTGTGCGTGTGTACTCATACACATTTATGAAAGAAAGAGAGGAGACAGATATATGCCACTTCTAAGAAAAGTAAGACCAAACTTTTCAATTAGATGCATTTCATATAGTTTGAAGCCAGGCTGCCTTCCTAAACCGACAAGGACCACTATTAACATCTAAGCTATTTATGACTATTTAAGTACAAAGCCACATAAAGCATCCCAACACTGGCACTGATATTGCCAGGGACCAGTGGCTGAGAAACAGTGAAGTTGATACAGCAGGGTAAGGCAATGCGAGGTCTCCCCAGCTGCTGCTGGACTATAATTCCCAATATCCAACAGCTGAAGTAGGATAATGGCTGTTGTAGTCCAGCAATAGCTGGAGGCCCTCACATGACGCACCCCATGAGAAAAAGAAATGGGTAGACTAAGCAGGGCAATTAGTTTTTATCTGCCATCAAATTCTACATTTCTGAGTTAAAACTGTAGGAATTTTGTGGCCAAGAAAACACGGTTACTCAGACCGCTGGGGAATGCTGTGTTCATAAGTTATGTTCATACATGAATGTGTTAGAGGCCTCCTTTAAATCAATTGTAATTGGTGGGGATGGTTATTTGTCTCTTTATGGCACAGTTGGTTTGCCACAGAATTGGTTCTTTTTTGCTTTTGTGCATATGGCCATTTAGGAACATAAATCAATGTATTTTGCAACCTCAGATGGCTTCACTGCCCTGAATGATAATAACAGGGGGAAGCACTGGCTGAGGCAGGGGTACACAAATTGCAGGAGACTTGGATCCCAGATTCCTAAGAAGCTCAACCTGGTTTCTAAATGATGGGTGTATTTATATAAATATAAGAATATGCACCATTCAGTGGCTCCTATAACTCTTAGAGCCCCGTGTTCACAAGAAAATTACAGTTATTCTGGGACAAGCCAATTGCACCAAAAGGGGACAACTAAAACTCCCCACTGATACAAAATTACTTTTGAAAACAAGGCCTTTAGTTGCTTCATAAAAACTCTATCTGGCTCCTATGTTTATGCATTTGCTCACTCTTGGGGCGAGATATACGGACCTCTCCCACCTCACCACAAGATAGACACACCAAAGCCAACTCCAGCAAGTCGGACAACCTCCCAGCTCCATTGTATATGACTAATGAGCGTCTATAAACCCTATAAGTGCCAGAGGAGTGTGCAAAGCATTGCTTTGCAATGAGTTGCACAACCCTTTAGTAATCAAAGGGTTAAACTTCCTCATTGGATTGTATATTCCACTTCTTTCATGTGATCCAGACCGCTGATGGAAGCTGGAAACCCAATGATGATATTAAGCGGTGTGAATAACTCCCAGTTCCTGAGGTATGTAATCCTAAATCTGATGTTCAGGACCACTGGTATCCTAGTACCAAGCATACAATATTACTCTTTATGTAGGGGTACTGATACCCAACAGGCTTCACAATAGGGTGCAGTGTCACTCAGCTGTTGTTAGAGCCAATGCCATCATGTGTAAAAAGGGGTATAACTGCACACAGAACAATATAGAGAATTATTACAGTTGGCTTCAAAGCAGATGTTGATCCAGGGAACTAATTGCTACTTGGGGCAAGATGTTCAGAAAGTTGTCATAATGAAAAAAAAGTGTTGGATCATGAGCTGGTGGTAAAAGAAGGACAATATTTTCAGAAGTAAATCCACCACGTTTGAAAATGCGTCTAAAGAATTAAAAATGACTGTAAGAAAATCTTGATGAGCATTGCCTTTAAAAAATTCTGATGTTAAAAAGTCTTTTATTTTGTCTTTGAAATGAAAGTTTTCAAAGAAAAATAAATTTTTTAGCTTTGAAACGACAAACTGCTTATCACTCCTGCTAACAGTTCTGTAATTTGTCTTCTCCAAGTGTAGACCATTTTTATTTTGTCGTGGGAAAAAATGACATAACTCAGACAAAAAAGTGATGTTGAAATGAATATTTTTTTCCCTGAAAATAACTTACACTATGACAGTAGATTAAACCATGCCCACTTTTAAGACAGTTTTTTCCCTTTGATGGAGATGGCGGCATTGGATGCAAAAAATGACGGAAACATGTTTGAGAATTTAAGGATCATGGTATAAGAACTTTTTTTGATTACAGACAATTTCAGTTACCACCACTTTCTAAACATCTCGCCCTTGGAGTTAGGAAGGATTTTTTCACCCAGTTATGGCTTAATTGGAAATTACGTCAATGGATTTTTTTTTTTTGCCTTCCTCTGGATCAACATTGGTGATTTTGCATGGGCTGAACTTGATAGATGCATGTCTTTTTTCAGCCTTATCAACTATGTAAGTTACTATGTTAAAGGGATTGGAAGATTTTAGTTATAAAAAGAGAGGGGAACTAATTACTCAAAGAGCCAAGCAAAAAAACACTAGTGGAAAGGAGCTTTCAAGTAAAACAAAAAGGCAGGGATTTTTTTTTCTTTTTATTGTAAGGCTGCGTAATTATTTTCCATTTGGATGTTTGGTTCACTTTTCAAAAGTTTGCACGCAAAAGAGCGTGCGACCACTTAACAGATTCACCATGTTGCCTGCATAAACATCGCAACATGAGAATCTCGCAGTGCATGACAGTGCAAGATTTTCATGTCGCCTACGGAATGGTCGCACTTACAATAATTATAAAGCTGGTGATTCTGTTCACCGCCACTCTATTCCATTTAACCCCTTGAGTGCCAGAGATGTACGCAATGCATCGCAGTGCAATGTGTTGCGTACCTCTCTGGCACTGAAGGGGTTAACTATATGTTCATACTGGCCCCCGATCTAATATGTGCATCCACTGAATGAGCCTTAACAGTTTTGGGGTTTTTTAACTTGTGCAGCAATCTTTCACAAGCCACTCCAGTCTCTCTCTCCCCTTCTGTTCTCAGCTCCTCCCTGTCGTTCTGCATGCAAAGAAGGGGAGAGAGAGGCAGGATCTTTCGAATTGTCTGAATGTCTTTAATAGGAGGTCAATACTCTAGAAGCCGCTCCTGCCTCTCTCTCCCCTTTTCTGCGTACATAATGACAGGGAGGAGCGGAGCACAGAACGGGGGAGAGAGAGACTGGAGTGGCTTCTAAAAGACTGCTGCAGAAGTTTAAAAAAAAAAAAAAACCTGTTAAAGCTCATATGGTGGATGCACATATTAGATCGGGGGATGGTATGCACATATAGTTAAATGGAATAGAGTGGCAGTGAACAGAATCACCAGCTCTATAATTATTGTAAGTGCGACCATTCACTAGTCGACATGAAACTCTCGTGCTGTCATGCAGTGCGAGATTCTCATGTCACCTTTTTTATGCAGGTGACATGGTGATTGTGCTAAGTCGTTGCATGCTTTTTTGCATGCGACCTTTTAAAAGGATACCGGATGTTTGCAGGTACTGTGGATGCCTTCAAAACATATTGAATTTCTTTCTAACTCGGAACAATATTGAGAATTATGACATTTGGTCAAGGGAGATATCTCACTGACTTCTGAAATCAGGAAGGATATTTTTACCCACTTGTGGCTTCAGTAAGGGCTTAATTGCCTTCCTCTGAATCAACAAGGGTGATATTGCAAAGCCTGATTGAAGCAGGTCTTTTTTCATCCTCAATAACGTTGTTACAAGAATAGAGTATTCAATGAGTCCCAGTATTCAGCCCCAGCTAGCATTCCAAAAGTAACCTGATCCAATGTACTCCAGTAGTACATTACAAAGTACAGTACTGTGCAAAAGTTTTAGGCAGGTGTGAAAAAATGCTGTAAGGAAAGAATGCTTTAAAAAAATAGATGTTAATAGATTATTCTTATCAATAAACAAAATGATAATGAGTAAACAGAAAAAAATCTAAATCAAATCAATATTTGCTGTGACCACCCTTTGCCTTCAAAACAGCATCAGTTCTTCTAGGTACACTTGCACAAATTATCACAAGAAGAAAAAGAAGATAGAAAAGATCCTGGTAGAGTCCCACAAAGGAAAAGACCAGTGCAATACTGTATCAAAATAATGTCACCAGTATAGAAAACTCACTAATAACGCCATAAAAACAATTTTTATTAGTTACTTAAAAATAAAAAAATAATAATTAAAATATACGAGATACTGGCCTAGCGTATATGGCCAGATCACTAAAAGAACACTTACTGTGTGTTCTATGAGACCGTCCCTAGGTTGCCTGTGTCTTAACGTATGTGTACAAATGCTATCGATGTGAAAATAAGCTCTAACGAGATAGAGTGCAAGACAGTCTAATTAGTAACCTCCCCTTTAACTACCACTTTGTAAAGCAACACATTGCTAATATGACCAAAGCATTGAAGCGCTTCATAGTCAACTCTAAATATGAAGATATAAATGAAGCGCTCCCTTTTTATGGGCTGTACATGGGAAAACGGCGGTCTCGTGCCACCTATTCTCCTAAGTCCAACAAAGCCAATAGCCTTCAATATCTAATCTCAGTAAATTAGTATGTACAATTATCTGTCTATCTAGAGGTATTGACATGCCTCACTGTAGTCCCTGAACACAGGGGCGCAATTGAATCAATACCTCTAAGTGGACATTGTTTGGGCGAACAGCGGTCTCGTGCTAACTGCCCCCCTAAGTCCAATTACAATCAATTATGCAAATAATAGACTTGGCTCTAATACCTCGGAGATACTAAATAAGTACAGACTGTTTCTACAACTACCTAATTATTAGCTAATATATCAAACAAAATTGATAGCCTCAAGTAGTTCTTCTCAATAGATAAGAATAATCTCTAGATCTGTCTATCTGGAGGTATTACCATACTTCGCTATAGTCACTGAACCCAGGGACACAAGCAAAGAGCTATCCCCAAATGGACTCTGTGTGGGTGAACAGCGGTCTCGTGCCAGCTGTCCCCCTCGGTCGAATTCTGATCTATCTAACAATTAGTAGACTTATCCTGATATAACTGAGCTACTAAGTAAATACAAACTGTCTATCTATCTAACCAACGGCTCTATTCGGCTGGATTGAGTATTGTATAACCCACATTGAGGCAGAGCCGTTTATAATATAGTACAACTTCAGGCAACAATTTTATCTAGCGAACTGTAAGTTTCAAAAATGCTATTGAATAGCCCAACACGGTTCGTTAGACAAGGCCAACTTCATGAGGGTCAAATTCTTGAATGGCAAGTTCATAGTGCCTAATTATATACCCTGAGAACCTTAAGCATAGGTCTATTTCAAATTTGCTATGTAGCCTGTGATTGGATAGTTCTCATGATCACGTGAGAATTTATACTTAGTAGCTGAAAGAGAGGTGCATGTTTAGCATACTCTTTTTATGGCATCTATTAACTCTTGCCATGCCATTATTTCAGTTTCTTCTTACTCACCCCTAACATTATAAATCAGTGTGTATCATGATGGTATCGACATACTACTGATAATCTAATTCAGCTAATAAATAACCTTTCATCTTTATATGTATAAATTGCAAATATCTTACATGCTACTGTTACACCTAAACTTTAATCTAGTGAGATGCCAAACGTAATAGAGCTTATTTTTACAGATAGCATTTGTACACATACGTTAAGACACGGGCAACACATCAAGGGACGGTCTCATAGAACACATAGTAAGTGTTCTTTTAGTGATCTGGCCATATACGCTAGGCCAGTATCTCGTATATTTTAATTATTATTTTTTTATTTTTAAGTAACTAATAAAAATTGTTTTTATGGTGTTATTAGTGAGTTTTCTATACATTTTCTATACATTTTCTATACATTCTATACATTCTATACATTCTACCAAACAGGTGCTAATGATCAATTTAATATGTGATTTGAAACATAATCATCAACTGAAACAGTAATTGCTGAGTAGGAGGAATCAAACTGGGTGAGGAACAGCCAAACTCAACTAACAAGGTGATGTTGCTGAAGACAGTTTATGTCAAAAGTCATACACCATTGCAAGACTGATCACAGCAACAAGACACAAGGTAGTTATACTGTATCTGCAAGGTCTCTCCCAGGAAGAAATTTCAAGGCAGATAGATGTTTCCAGATGTGCTATCCAAGCTCTTCTGATGAAGCACAAAGAAGTGGACAACAATTAGGACCATAGGTGCAGCGGTCAGCCAAGGAAACTTAGTACAGCAGATGAAAGACACATCATGCTTACTTCCCTTTGCAAACAGAAGATGTCCAGCAGCTCAGAATTGGCAGAAAAGAGTGGAATCCTGGCACACTCATCTACTATCCTGGAGAATTCTGGTCAGAACTGGTCTTCATGGAAGACTTGCGGCAGAAAAAGCCATACCTCCGACTTGGAAACAAGGTCAAGAGACTCAACTATGTATGAAAACACAGGAACTGGGATGCAGAAAAATGGCAGTATGCGCTCTGGACTGAAATATCTGGCTATAGCAGACAGCTGTTTGTTCACCGAAGGGCTGGACAGCAGTACAAGAATGAGTGTCTGCAGGCAAAAGTGTAGCATGGTGGAGGTTCCTTGAAGTTTGGGGCTGCAGTTCTGCAAATTAAGTGTTACAGTACCTTGTTTCCAGCTCAGCCACTTCAGCGATGCTCAGCATCTTTCCATGCGTCATCTGCTGGCAAGAGGCTTCAAGCATGCTGCAGGCCGCTGTTTTACGTGTGTTTGTTTCCTGTAGTCTCCTCCTATCTAACTTCCTCCCTCTAGCTGCTCCTCCTACCTACTTCCTGTGGAGGGGTTTAAAGGGCAGACTGAGCCCTGACTCAATCACCCTTAAGTTGTTGTTCTGAGCAGTTCATTTTCTAGTATTCCTGATTCCTGTGTATGATCCGGCTTATCTGTTCATCCATTCTGGTGTTGACCTGTGGCTCTGTTTGACTATTCTCCTTGGTGTTCCGATTTGGCTCATATATCCTTTCTGGTGCAAACCTGTGGCTCTGGCTGACTACCTGCTCCGTGTATGACCTAGGCTTGTCTGACTACCCACTCTGGTGTTGACCTGGGGTTCTATCCACTGCGCATCCAACATACCATCGTTTCAGTGGATATCCTTTCTGGTGCAAACCTGTGGCTCTGGCTGACTACCCGCTCCGTGTATGACTTTGGCTTGTCTGACTATCCTATCTAGTGCTTACTAGAAGGCTTTGTCTGTTAGCTCAGTTTGTTGGTTCCGTTATTCAGACATCCTTCCTACTACTGACCTGGGGCTCTAGCAGACTCCTAGCTACTGACTGCAGTCTGAGTCAGTATCTCTTGGGCATTACCTTACCACGAGACTCCAGTGGGCTGAGGCCTAGTCTCGGACAGTGTGGTGCAGAGATTGGGAGACTGTTATTCCTGAGACAGTGCTCGCCGTTTCTATCACCCACTGTGTGTATATTTATATATTGCATTACTGTCATTATTCTTATAATAAAGGTTCTATTAACTAGGGTTGCATCGATACTGATACTGGTATCGGTGCCGATACCGGCATTTGCACGAGTACTTGTACTCACGCAAATGTGGCCGATGCCAGCACCGATACCCTTTGTCAGGGTCGGTGCTACAGAGAGGGAGCCCGGGGAGCTGCTCACAATGCTCCCCGGTCGCCTCTCTCCCTCCTGCAGCGTTGGTGCATTGCCGCAGGTTACCATGGCAATGGTCCGATGCTGACCTCTGCCGGAGCTCACAAGAGAACAGCGAGCACCCGGCAGAGGAGGGTAAGGGAGGCAAGATGGGGCATCAAGAGCGGGTGGTGAAAGAGGCAGAGAGGGGGGTCAAGAGGGAGAAAAAGAGGCAAAAGGAGGAAGGATCAGAAGACAAAAGGAGGGGGGCCAAGAAGAGGCAAAAGGAGGGGGGATCAGGAGAGAGAGAGGCAAAAGGGTTGGATCAAGAGTCAAGGAGAAGGAGGGGGAGAAAGGGGGATCAAAAGGGAGAGAAAAAGCCAAGGCAAAAGAAGGGTGCTCAAGAGGGGGAGAAAGAGTCAGAAGGGGAGAATCAAGAGTCAAGAGGTGGTGTGTGTGTATGTATGTATATTTCAAGTACTCACCTATACCAATTACCGATACTTTTTTTGCGGTCATTTGCCAGTTTTCCCAAGTACCTAAAGCATATAGGTACTTGGAAAACTGGCAAATGACCGCAAAAAAAGTAACTGTAGTTGGTATCGGTGAGTACTTGAAAAAAGTATCGGTACTCGTAAAAAAAAAAAAAAAAAAAAAAAAAAAAAAAAAAAAAACGGTACCGGTGCATCTATACTATTAACTATACCTTCTGACTCCTGGTTTTGCTTGCCAACCGTAACATGAAGTTGGGGATTTGGTTAGGATTAATGGTCTCCTAAATGCTGAGAAGTACAGGCAGATATTTATCTATCATACAATACCAGCAGGGAAGCATCTGATTGGCCCCACATTTATTCAGCAACATAAGAACAACCCAAAACATACAGCCAAAATCATCAAGAACTATCTTCAGCATAAAGAAGAACAAGGAGTCCTGGAAGTGATGGTACAGCCCCCATAGAGCCCTGATATCAACACCATTGAGTCTGTCTGGGATTGCATGAAGAGAAAGAAGCAACTGAGGTTGCCAAAATCCTCAGAACAACTATGGTTAATTCTCCAACATGTTTGGAACAACCTACCTGACGAATTATTTAACAAACTGTGTCCAAGTGTTGATGAAGAAGAACTGAGGTTTTAAAGGCAAAGGGTGGTCACACCAAATATTGATTTGACTTAGATTTTTCTTCTGTTCACTCGCTATCATTTTCTTAATAGATAAAAATAAACTATTAACATGTCTATTTTTTAACCCCTTAGTGACTGGCCACGAGCGCACGCGGCCGGCACTTAACGACGGGGTTTTGTTTTTTCTTCATTGTAGTGAATGACTTCCATGACTTACCAGGTACGTCCTTTGTCACTAAGTGACATTTTTTCGTGACGTACCTGGTAAGTCACTTGTCGGGAAGGGGTTAAAACATTCATACTTTTACAGCATTTCACACCTGCCTAAGACTTTTGCACAGTATGTATATTCCAAATATAACCTGATAAAATCAATCATCTCCAGTATTACATCACAATATTCTGAATATAACCTAATCCATTCAACATCACAATCAATACCCCAAAAATTACCTGATCCAATCAATAATCTCTAGTATTACATCACAGCTAATATTCTAAATATAATATGATCCGATCAATAATCTCCAGTATTACTTCAAAATTAATTCCAAAAATATCGATCTGAAAAATTATCTCCAGTATTACATCACAGCTAATATTAAAAATTAACCTGAACCTATCAATGATCTCTAGTATTATCACAACTAATATTCCAACTATTCAGTCAATAATCTCCAGAACCGAGTCAAAACTAATATTCCAAAAATATCCCAATTAAATCATCAATGATCTCCAGTATTACATCAGAACTACTATTCCAAATATAATCTGATCCTGTCAGTGATCCAATCTATGATTTTCAGTATTACATCACAACTATTACAAAAATAACCAGATCTAATCAATGATCGCCAGTATTGCATCACAGCCTATATTCCAAATGCAGTCTAAGCCATTCAGTCTTCTTTCATTCCTCTCCTCTTACCCCATTACTTATGGTCTCCTCATAATTCATATCTTACACCTTTTATCAGTCAACCCCACCTGTCCTTGTTTTCTTTTCTAAACTCAGACTCCCCTTAAAAACAGAAAAAAAAAAAAGAAAGAAATAACTCCAAGGATACATACGTTACTAAACTATGTTATCTTATTGGTAAGTAGTTGAAGAGCCCGTTACACGGGCCACAGTAGACACTGCTGCGCGTGCTGAAGTCATGCTCAGTGGAGACTGTCCTCGCCGCGACTGATACGGAGCGCCCCACTCTGTATCAGCCGCGGCACAGGCAGTCTCTACTGCTCATGACTGCAGAGCGCGTAGCAGTGTCTACTGCGCATGCCGCGGCGTTACACACGATTTAGCGAATTATTATATAGGATGTAACCAAAATATGAAACATACTTAGTCTACATGTTGTATTCCCTTTTTTTCTGTATGTTCATCATGTGGCAAAAAAAAAAAAAAAAAAAAAAAAAAAAAAAAACCACGAACAAAAGAAATGGCACAGATAAAAAAAAAAGTCTCAATTCAGAATGCATAAAAGAAAAACAAAACATAATTTAAACCAACAATTATAAAACAGCTACTTCGCTTCCAAAACAGATTCCCAAATTGTTCCCTTTTGTTGTCAAACACTGCCCTCTACTGGCCAAGTTGAAAATGCATTCCCCAGTGATGTACTACAGCCATTATTTGAATTATTAACAGGGAAGGCGGTTTGATTCTGGCAAAGACTCATGCAATAGGCTTCATTAACCACTTGCATGCCAGTATGGGGCACAAAGCAATGCAAATAACGCAATGCATGACACAAAGGGTTAAAATATGTGCCATGCAGTGCAACATTTCTCCTGTATATCATGTGCTACAATATTGCAAATTTTCTTTTCACAGTCATACAGTACAATACAACAAACCACACTTTATCTTAAAGCGGCAGTAAACCCTAATTATATATGTATGTGTGTGTATTTATATACGACTCTCTCTCTCTCTATATATATATATATATATATATATATATATATATATATATATATATTAGCAATACTGGCATTGCACCTGCAGTTAATAAAACAAATTAAAAAAACAAAACAAAAGATCCATGCAGTTGTATGTATGACTAAATAAGCATAGAATGTTTTATAAAGGAATTGTGTTATGGAGACAGATACAACCCGATGCATTAGATACGTGCCTGGCACCAATAGTGTTATAAAATTAAAATGTATAGGACTATTTTCCCCTGACATCCAGGCAAATCCATAAAGGAGGCAATATTTTCAATGACTGCCTTGCTGAATTTTCAGTGCTTAGTCCTTCCTGCTCCAAAAAAGGTGTGCAACAAACTGCAAAATACTGTATCACACAACAGTCCATCAGTGAGCATGAGTGTGTGAGTGGGAGTGTTTGAGCAATAGCGTGTGAGCGCATTTTGCATGGAGTGTTTTGCGCATTTACTTCTGCATATAGCATTTTGCATATAGTGTTTTGCTTTGTGCATTTTGTGTACTGTGTTTTGCCTATTGCATAATGCATATAGTGTTGGGAGTCTAGCATTTTGCATATAGTATTGGCATATATGGTTTTGCATACAGTGTTGTGCGTATAGTGTTTTGCGTAACACATGTAGCATTGTGCATATAGCATTGTGCATTATGTTGTGCGTATAGTGTTGAAGATAGTGTTTTGCATACAGCATTTTGTGTATCGCGTATATCCTTTTGTGTATTGCGTATATCATTTTGTGTATCATGTATAGCGTTTTGCTCTGTGTTTATTGTAGCCGCTGCATCTCCTTGCATCCGTGTGAAGAGGAATGGGTATAAGTATTTGCATAGATTTTCACAGGAGCATTATGCCTGCCGACCTCTGTGAAAATCATGCCTCAATGTGTAGGGGACTGTGTAACTCGTTGCAGAGATTCTGACAGGAGTAGCCAGGGGGGCCACTTGGGTCAAAATCACGTCCCCAAGCTTACACCAATGGGACAGGCAGTATAGAAGCTTTTTGCATAACTCCTCCTTACTGCCACCCCTGGGTGTGTGGCCTCAGACAAACATAAATGCAATAATACTTATTACTGGACTAACATTAATTTATACAGATAAGCTTTCGAGAGCGATGCTCCCTTTATTTTAAGTCTAGTATGCTGGTTTTAAAAAAGCTTGTATGTATGTATAACTGAATGTTATTCCAATAAAAAAGTATTATTACATACTGCAATACTCATTCATTAGATAATAAAACAAGGTTACTCCCAATGCTGGTAAATGCCTCTTCCCAGCAGTGGGAGTAACCCTGCTTTACTCAGGAAAAAATGTCCTACAGTATATATATGGTTTTTATAATAAGGGTTTATTACCCCTTTAACTAGATGGACATGTGTTAATGCCAAACTATTTTAGTGGGAATTTCCAGTGTTGTTTAAAGTGTCTTAAGATATTACTTCTACGTTAAATTCACACACAATTTAAATCTTTAATTGTGTTTGTTACAGAAAATATTGCAGTTCTATGTTGTTATTCAAGATGAACTTTATTAGAATCATGACTCCACAACAACATTCTATATATTGGTCAAGCCCACAAAGTTTTAAACACAAATTAAGAACTGCCCATTGTCTGTTCTGGCAAAAATGTACTCCTGTGCTTGGCTACAAGAAAACAGCCACCCCAAGAAGCACATCAAGCCCATATGTATGTACAGATAAATATACTGGAACAGAAATCTAAAGGGCAATGAACATACTATGAAGGGGAAATTGAACTGGGATACGAACACACAATACCCAACAAATACATAAAATCAATAAAAAGGGCTCAGTTCTCCTTCTAGTATTTGGAACTTTGAAGTTCCACCAAACTTTATGACTCATATATGTATGACAACACGTGGAAGAGAGAAGGGAAGGAGAGGGAAAGAAATAGGGGAATGGAAGAGTGGTAAGGAGGAGGTTGGGGAAGACAGACAGGGAACTGAAACAGAGAGGGGGAGAAGGGAAAAAGAGAGAGAGGAAGAGGGAGTGAAGGAAGGAGTGGGAAAGAAAGAGAGAGAGAGGGGAAGGAAGAGAGAGGGTGGGATGGAGAAATAGAGGGAACAGGAAATACAGAAAGGGACAGAGAGAGGGGGATGGAAAAAGAGAAAAATAAGGATAATAACAAACAAAAGAGGGAGTGAAGAGAAAAGAGATAGAAGAAGTATAAGGCAAACTTCAGCAATTCTGGAACAAGCCAAGTGCACCAGAGATGACAAGTAAACCTTCCCTAAATCACCATGGAGTTTATGGAACTTCTAACTCCTTGGCTGGTGAACTCTCTAGAATTAAAGGGGTCAAAGTCCTATTTAGATCAATGAAAATGGATCCCCTGTGCAGTAGTTGGTTCATACCAATATGCCATCATACGTAAGGCCAATGTGTTCATTTGTTTAGGTGAAAAATTGGATTTACCTTCAACGTTATTCTTAACGTAGCTGTAAAGGTTGAGTTGGGACGGGGTGTCAATCAGTGCTACTGCAGCAGGTTCCAGCCCGAGCTGCCGGGCTCTTTGTGCTTTTGTGCCTTTACTTCCAGTTTTGAAAGGAGCATACTGAGCAAGAAAGAAAAGGATATTTATCAGGATTTATGTACAAATATTTCAGAATCAATGTAATCTAAAACACTTCTGTTTGTTAATATTAAAGTGGAATTAAAATGTTAGTAATGTCCACAAAAACGTTTTTTTTTTTTGTTTTTTGCATTTAGAAGAGCTTAAAAAGCTGAGCTAAATGCAAAAAACAGTATACCTCTCACACCGCTATGGTTTAAGAGATACAGGAGTTTAAAGTTTGATCTCTCCTACTGACAGCTCTCAGTAGGAGAGATCAAACTTTAAACTCCTGTATCTCTTAAACCATAGCGGTGTGAGAGATACTGTTTTTTGCATTTAGCTCAGCTTTTTAAGCTCTTCTAAATGCAAAACACTTTTTTGTGGACATTACTAACACTTTATAATAACTTGTGCGAGTCATCTATATTTTTGTCAGCCATTTTTATTTAACATTATAGTTTATGAGATATTTACCTTTATTCATGTTGATTTATTCGAATTAGCCAGTATTTCATGGTAGGAAGATGCAGTTGGGAGGAAGAGTGGTATGTTAGTATCTGACACACAAGGCTGTGCCAGTCAGTACTTCATATTTGCATAAATGGACCAACAAATCAATATAAATATCTCATTAATTCCAGTTTTAAAGCGTAACTTTCAGTTCATACTTAACCGCCATGCATTCATTAAAGGGATAGTAATACTTAAAATGTAGAAAAAAAAATATGCTGTAGGGTTTATCCCCCTGAGTAAAACAAGGGAACTCCCACTGCTGAAAGGTGTTTTACTCAAATGTTATTACAGCTCAAAGTTGAATTTTTTAGGTATAATATCACAGTAGCCTGAAATTGTACAGTGGCACTGTTGTTACACCATCCTATGGACAGCTCTGGTCCCAGGACCATAAATCTCCATAGGATGGTGTAGCAACAGCACCACTGTACAATTTCAGGCCACTGTGATATTTGCACCTAAAAAAATTCAACTTTGAGCTGTAATAACATTTGAGTAAAACACCTTTCAGCAGTGGGAGTTCCCTTGTTTTACTCAGGGGGATAAACCATACAACATATTTTTTTTTCTACATTTTAAGTATTACTATCCCTTTAAACACATGGCAAATAGCTTTGAAATAGATGTTTTACCTTGGAAAAATAGCCCAGTGGTAAAGGAATCGTTCCTGTTTGGGGACTGACGGGCAGGTTAGAGCGGTCCGCGCGCCTGCGTCGTCAGTCCCTTCCGGTAAACAAGTGGTGCACCACAGCGCTACTTAATGGAGACTGGAACTGACAGCGCAGGCACGCAGACAAGATGTCTGCCATGTAGCCTGGGTTCCGGTCTCCAAACAGGAAGGATTCCTTTACACTGGGCTATTTTTTCAAGGTAAAACATCTATTTCAAAGCCAGTTGCCATGCGTTTAATGAATGCATGGCGACTTAGTATGAACTGAAAGTTCAGCTTTAAATGAAGAAAGGCTAACACACATAGGCAATTCTAAAGTGGAACTTTCACCTTAAGTCAAGTTTGCATATTTGAAAACTGCCTATGTGTCATGTTAGCCAAAAGACCAGCAAATGTACAGTTCAGGAGATATTCACACTTGTTACCATATGCTAATGTATGCTAAATGAGGTACCAGTATGTTTTAATATGCGAATTAAACTTCAGTGTAGAGTCATATGATAATGAAGCCTTTTCAGTGCCGTGTCATATGCTAATGAATGTTTCAATTATGTTTCATATGCTAATTAAGCTTTGTGCAATATCAGGAAATGTTCACTTTCCCTTTGCCCAAAAATAAAAGTGAATATCTCCTAAACATACATCTGCTGGACTTTAGGTTAACATGACATATAGACAGTTTGTAATGCAGTTTTCACATATGCAAACTTAAGGTTAACGTTCCAACCCACCAAGTCATTATAAAGTGCTAGTTAAAAAATAGTAATGTTTATTGTGGGAAAAAATAGCAATGTATAGTTTGTCAAACAGAATTAAACAAGAGTACTTCCGGTGCTGGGCGATATATTGTTCAAAACTTATTACAAATCCTTTTTTGTTTTGTTTTGTTTTTTTCATCAAAATAAAAGCAACTGCTCCTATTGGTGACATGATCATGAAATTGCATGTTTCTATTGCTGTCCATGACAGAGTTTGTCTATTGAGAGAGAAACAGAGTTCTCTCTACAGACACCAATAGTAGCAGCACCATCTAGTGTCCAGACCAACAAACTACATTTTAATTTTAAAAAAAGTTTGTGATGTATTAAGTTTTGAATGCAACATCTCCCAGCAGTGGAAATACCCTTGTTTATTACAGCCGATAAAATCCTTTAATTTATATTTTTGTAATATATACTTAATAGTCCTTAAATAAAAATACTAACCACATGCTCAATTTCATCTGCTGTTCTGCAGTTTAACATGGCTGTTTGCAAATAGGAGTTTAGCTTGCCTTCTTTCTTTAGTTTTTCAATCAAGGAATGGGCTTTCTTGGCAACACCGCTGCACAGAAAAGAAGAGAGAGCAAATTGAACAAACAAGGTGAAAAAAAACGCAGGTCTGTTCCAACGACTGCCATGTACAGACTCACATCCCAGCCAATCAGATTCGAGAGGCTGTTCTTTAATCTGATCGGATGGGAAGTGAGTAAGAACATTCCAACAAATGGCTGTGAGGGAAATGGAAGTGAGTGTGCCCATATATAAAGGCAGGCTCTGTTCTACTACCCTCAGTGTGTTACGGGCACCCCTTTTCTCTACGTCACCCATAGTCTCCTCATATCTGAAAGCCGGTCTGGACGGATTGCAAAGAGGGACAGTATTTTGAATGTGTAAGGAAAACCCTGCTCCCCTTCATCAAGTGAGGCAGGGTTTTACTTATACAGACACAGACAATATTGTTCCTCGTTGAGATCAGTCTGGTGAAAGAACATGAGTCACATAGTGAAAAGGGTTGTGAAGGGGGAAACTTAACTAACATTACAAGTAGACTACAAAGAGATACAGTACATTATAAAAAAAAAAAAAAAAAAAAAAAAGAATACTCAAAAATAACTTTATCTTGTGACGTTACTATGTATTTAACTCCATTTCATTTTTTTAGCCATCATCTTCCCATAACCCTATAAGGGTCAGGGGTTCACGACTCATTGTGAATAATACATCTGATCTGTAAATGTTTAGAACATCCACATTCTTACCGTAACTCTTCCAACCCTTGCTGTACTTCTCGCAAAGCATCTGCATCTAAATTGTTAATGAGCTCCTTTCTGTAACGAGCAATGAACGGGATGGTATTGTCATCCTGAAAGAGCTTGATCACGTTTGAACAAACCCATGGGTCAATGTTTGTTTTCTCTGACAAAACCTACAAAACATTAGTAGAGATTACACATTTCAGCCATTTCCCCTCACTCTGTAAATAACCTGTATTTTGTAGATTGGTAAAATAATATAATCACTTCTTACAATGTTACATAAACCACTAGAAATATGGGATTTATGTATAAAGTAAAAAAGAGGAGCTATTCTGGAGCAAACCAACTGCACTACAGTGGACAAGTACATATTACCTTTAATGTAAATTGGGATTATATCCCACTGAATCAAGAAAGGTCTGAACGCATACTTCTTTCCCTGCATTCAAGGGATTAAAAGTTACATGTAAAAATATAGCACACAGTATTCGATCCCTACAGTGCGACTGGTTTGCAGCTGCTCCAGTTTTTCATATGGTCACATGTTGCCTTTTATCTTTGAAAACAGATTCCCATTAAAGAAGGAGAGAAGTAGATTAATATAATGTTATTGCATTCTATAGTATAAAAGTGTATGAAGTATCTTAGCTACACTCTTTAACCCTTTGCGTGCCAGAGGGGTACGTAACGCAATACAAAGCAATGCATTGTGTACCCCTCTGGCACTCAAAGGGTTAATACGCAGTTGTTTTCAAGAGATTTGATTTTTAAATATAAAACCACCCACTTATACTCCCTTTTTAGCGATGTTAGACACTTCAGCAGTAACGGGCATACCTGGGAACTAGCTTGTTGCGCATACCTGGGAACCCTCCACATCTGCTCCAGGGACTGTGGGTTTTAGTGTTAATTTCTGTGTCTCTGGGGAAAGAGGCTGATCCTCTGGTTTTTTGGGAGTTTCCTGTGTAACCTAACCCAATTCCTGTACATTCTGCCTACTGCCCCCCCATTCTGCCCACTTCCCGCCCATTCTAATATTATCTTTCTTCTGCTCAAATCACGATCAAGCCCCATTCACCTGATTAAGCCCCTTTATGAAGCGATTTATATGAATCATTTAGACATGACCATTCCCAGCCTATGTGAGCTCTCTGTGGGGCTCCAAAGAAAAAGTTCCCAGGTATAGTAATGGGGCGTTAGCAGTCAATGGCTTGGTTATCAATGTAATCAGACAGGGGCACACTCAGAGGTATCTGCCTTCATTTCAGCTCTAGAACCATGCCTTGATTACTGACTGCTACTCAGTATTCAGGATATTTATACAATTCACAGATAAGTAACACTCGCATTGATGAGGAAACTGAGCCACAGCCAGTCGACTGACCAGGTCAGACCTCAACTGCAGAAGGAGATGACTTCAGTAAAAGATGGGGAGGGTTAAAAATAGGAAATATCTTTGTATTTTGGAATGCAATAAAATAAATTTTGAATAATTTCTATACTTTTAATTTACTATAAATAACAAAAGCAATTCCTGTCCTTACCTCCACGATGTTCCAGTTCATTTCAGTCCCATCATGGGTGCTTCCTGCACTCGCATATTTCACCGGCTTCCCAACAGAATCGGATGACTTCAGCTTTTTTAAAGGTGGTTCTCCAAATGTGAAATCATCTGGTGGTTCTTCTTTCTTTAGTTGCATTTCCATGTTCAAGTTACTTGTGGATGGAAAATCATCAATTCCTAAACTTCTCCGCTCTTCTTTCACTTGGATTTCCAGTGGGTTGCATTTTTGAGATACTCTCTTTTTGACTGGAGTTTTCTTTGGCGTTTTATTTTCTTGCTTGATAGGATGATCTAGCAAGCCTACTTCATTAATTTTTTTAGATACTCTCTTTTTGACTGGAGTTTTCTTTGGCGTTTTATTTTCTTGCTTGATAGGTTGATCTAGCAAGCCTACTTCATTAACATTCTGATCTAGTAATGTTGATTTGTCCTTTATAAGAAATGAAAGAAAAGGTTTTAAAACTCATGATGACAACATCTATGAAAATTCAATACATTTGGAGGCTGAGTGAGAACACAGGTGTGGATTCCATTGTAGTTGACATATTTGTCAACAGTTTTACCTACAGATCTCTCCATAGACTTCAATGGAAATCTCTTAGACAAAACCAGTGACAAAGTATCAAATGCAGTGTAATCTAGGCCAAAACACAGGAGTGAACAACCAGAGGTCCTCCAATTGTTAAGGATGACAATTCCCATTGGCTGTCTGAAGATGATTGGAGTTGTAGTCATCAAAATCTACACAGCCTCAAATTTGCCCACCGCTGCCTTTGTATGAAAAACTAGCTAATATTAGCTTTTGCATGCAAAATAGGGGTGATTTAAAATGCTTTCATTCATTTCTGGTTTTCCAGAATGTATTAAAAGATGTACATAGTAACACAGTTGATGAGGCTGCAAAAAGATGTGTCCATCAAGATCAGTTTTCTGCCTGATCATCTTTATTGATCCAGTTGGATATTTCCCTAGCTCGACATCCAATCTGTCATCATTTGAATATTATTCTGAGCTATAAAAGATATCCAACAGGCCTTTGAAAGCATTTACAACACCTGCAAACGCAGCCTCCAGTGGCAAATAATTCCACCTTACTACAAAAAAAAAAAAAAAAAAAATCCCTGCCTTTGTTCAAATCAAAGATGTATTTTCTCTAGTCTTACTGGATGACCCCTTGTTTTTTTTTTCTAAATAGACGTCTCTTCTCTAATGAAAACAAACCCAGTCTGAAAAATCTCTTTTTATAACTAAAATCTTTTAATCCCTTTATCAGTTTTGTTGCACATCATTGTACTTTTTCCAGTTCATTAATTTGTTTTTGGAGCAAAAAACTGTACAGTTCTCCATAGAATGTGATAGTAATAGCTCCATGTGTGTAAATGTTGTAAATGCCAGCTACTTTTGTGTTACTAAGCAAAAAATGTCCAATGGTATATGTTTTTCGTTATGAAACTTTAGTGTTCATTTAAGCTGTTCATTACATTATCATTTTGTAAAAAAACATGTATATAAGAGCTTTCATAATAACTCCTATTTATGTTATACTTTTTTTAAACAATGGTTTTTGAGATATTTAGCTTTATTTGTCAGTTTAAGCAAATCAGTTAGTACTGTCTGGTAAGAAGTAACAGTTGGCAATGCAGAGCAGTGATGAATATTTAAACCTGGCAGGCATTCCCAGCAGCTTTGCATTAATGTACAAACAATGTTAAATATTTTACAAATTATAGTTTTAGAAAAAATGTTTACAAATGTAAAAATTACCTAATTATTTCAAACTGACAGATCCATTGTAAGAACCTTTTGAGTGCCAGAGGGGTACGCAAAGCTTTGTTTTACAATACACTGTGTTCCCCTCTGACACTCAAAGGGTAATATGCAAAGAATATATTCTTTACCAGACAACAGTGGATGGAGTTAAAGAGTGAGAATGCAGCCCTCTCATGTAATCATATGGAGTCACACTCCTCTTTCTCTTGATAAAAAAATACATACACTGGAGATATTTAATGGCAGAATTGTACTCAAAGAGCCCAATACAAGTGGGTCCCAGAGGAAACACAGGCATTCAATGACCCACATCACAGGTTCTCTAACTTGATCTTCAAGCCTCACAACAATACAGGTTTAAAGTGGAACTGTCTGTTTGTAACAAATAAATGATTTTGAAAGTACTTTCAAAATAGTCTATATTTATATTAACCACTGTTTATTTCAAACAATATTTTATGGAGATATATAGATTTATTTGTTAGTTTGTGGAAATGAGCTAGTGCAAGTCAGCAGGAAGTGGCAGTTGGGATAGGAAGCAGTGAGGTTTTAACTGCCAGATTTGCACTAAAGCGGAGACCACATCTGTCTATGTGTGATCCAAAGTGCATATGTGACATTGTGTCCATGTGTGAGACAATATGTGTGTGTGTGTGTGTGTCTGTATTTGAGATCGCATGTGTGTATGAAGCTTTCTGTGAATGAGATTACGGGCAACACTGTATGTTTTTTGCTAGTTTACAACAAAAAGTGTAAATTCACAAGTTAATCTGGTTGAAAATTACTACATTGCCAGGTTATCGACTAGTATATGGTTCACCTTGATCAGTTCATGCGTGTTCAGAAGACCAAACCACAGAGATCAGTCTAAGGGACTGTAACATCAGGCTGTTCTGATTTAATCTACACAACCCTACACACAGAATGATAAATAAGCAATCTAACCACAGATTAAAGTGGAACGATCATGCTTACATAAGTTATCTCCAGTTAATTATTAGTAGTTTGTTTCCACGGAAATAGCATAATAAACTTAAGTGCCGACATGAGTTGGAATCATAACAATGCGTTGCGTACCTCTCATGCACTCAAAGGGTTCATATTAGACCACAGTAGCAGGTTGTGTGAGGATCCCAGTTCACCAAGCAGCAAGTATTCACATTTCTGAGTCATGGCATTGGCCATGAGACAAGAGGGAGAAGGAAAGAATAGAGATTCCAGTAGAGTGGAGCGTAATGTTTTGACCAGTTGTGCGAAAGGATCATGGTGCAAGTCATGGGGTGGTGTGGAACAGGGATGGTAAGGGGGAGAGGAACACAGATGTCTAAATAATCATTTTATGAGGCAGAGGAGTGAATAAAGTATTGGTCAATGCATTGCTCACTCTTGTGGCACATAAAAGCTTAATAGCAATGTCTTTCCCCTCCTATTTGTCGTGTGAGTGGAGGAGAACAGATGTGATAGGTGTGGTGTGTGGATACGAAGCGAGGCAGTAACAGGAGAAAAACACTGACAGGAGTTTAGACATTCGTTTGACACAGGACTGAGAAAGACATTACTTTGCAATATGCTGTGGCACTCAAAAGGGATAATTTGAACTATTTTGTAAAGTTGTTTTGTGTTGTGCGAAAGATAGACTAAATTATGACTGCTACAGTGTTGATTTGAGCATTACTTTTTGTTTGTAGTGTAGTACATGACAGAAAAGTTATGCTTACTGCTACTGTTTTGATTTGGGCATGAGGCAAGAATCTGAAACACTCATGAGGGATCGGATCAGAGCATGGCGTTGCCAGTCTATGATTTTGTTTGTGTGTGTACTTTTAGTTCATGTTGTATGTGAGAGTTGGCCATGTTTGTTTGTTTTTTGTTCCAGACAGAAGTTGAGGACTGGACAACTCCTTGCAGAGATTTTAACAGAAGTGGATGCGGGCTGTAGATAACCCCCCCCCCTGTATCTCCTGGACGCCTCTGAATGTGTGTGGCAAACAGATACAAGTAATGTGGGACTGCATTACACATCATGTCATGCAGGGAATGTATAATCACAAACAAACAGATGACCAGACAGGGTCATGACAGACACACAGCAATGAAAAGAGGGGGTCATGAGTGAGACCTATGGACACACAAATACAGTCATACACAGACAGGATGAGTGGAGTAATGAGACACACACAGCAACATATATAGTTGCAGATAAACAGAGAGACACAAAGAGTGAGTATGAAGAAAGGCTACATAGAAAGGAAAAAGAGGACACACAGGGCTCTTCAGCCATTGAGGTGCATGGCCATGATGTAGACAATGCTATACATTGAGTGGATCAATGGTTTGGCTTATGATATAGCTTCATGTATGTCAGCAGGAAATATGTATACATGGATGACAGGGAACACTTAAGGTAGTTTGGATATGTGTAGACACCTGTAAATTGTGCATTGTTTGCTGTGTGGACAACGGGTACACAGGAGGAAGAAAGAAGCAGGGATCCACAACCTAATTGTATTGTATTGTATATTTTTATTTATATAGCGCCAACCAGTGTACTTGGCACTTTACAGATTACATTTAATATAGAAGGGGTACAATAAGTGCGGTGATTAAGTGCTTATATAGACAGTCGGTGATTAAGTGCTTATATAGACAGTCATAAGGGGAACAACAGGTGAGTATACACTAGGATAAGAGGTTTCTGCCACATAGAGCTTACAATCTAAGTGTAGGATGGGTGACATACAGATACAAGCTGGTAGAGGAGGAAGTGCAGTGTTTGGCTTATGATGATAATGTTTGAGAATGATAATGTTTCCATATTACGCTGTTGCTAGAGATAAAAGGTTCTCTTTTAGCTTTGATTTAAAGTTGTTGAGGCCTGGCAAATACTGGGTGGTAGGGAGTTCCAGAGGTATGGGGCAGCAAGTGAGAAAGCTTTCAATCATGAAACAGTGACAGTGGAATCATGAAACAGCAATAGTTCTTCTCTTACTTTAGTACAAGAAGAGGGAAGGCTTAACCTGTTCAATCATATATGCGCTATTGTAGTTGGGAGGGATCGTATGATGACTTACTTGTGTAGCCATATAAGGGAATGGCTGAGGCCATTTTGGGCTCTTTTCCCATGGCAAACAGATTGCTGCTACATGCAGCGCAAATATCTGGGTACTACTGCTTTTTGTTTGGTTTACTTCTGTTTCCCCTGCTTTGCTTCCGGTGCCACCTGAAGTTGTCCTGTTCCTGCAGCGGGTTGACGGTCGCTTCTTACTGCAGTCCACTTCTTTGCTTATACAGAGCTTGCTGTGTGATGAGGAGCAATTCTCTATATTCTTCAGGAAAAGCACTTTTGAGCAGCCAGAGCAGGTCAAAGGACCATATCTGAGAAGCAGCTCGTTTCTTCAGACAGTCCTGTCCCCCATAGTGCCTCAGCCCTATCCATGTGACCTCCTGCATGTGGAGGTGCTGTGCAAGTTGTAGGCTGATGTCCCCAACATCTGAGGATGAAGAGGAGGGATGGTGCAGCAGTATGAGGTTTTGATATATTTTTGGTTGAATGACTACATTGTTGGAAGGTGATGTGTAGTGTGCTACAGAGGTATGAGTGAGTATGTACCAGAGGGAATAATGAAGGCAGGGAAAGTCCTTACAGATATTTTGACAAGAGTGGCCAGGGGGAACTTCAAGCTCCCGTGTATGTCCTGCTGAGGTAGTATGGAAGAAATTTGAATATCTTTTCCTTATAGCCACCCATGGGTGTGCGTGTGTGTACCAGGCACACAGAAGTCTTCTTTTATATATCTATAGATATCTCTCTTTCTCTCTACATATATTATATATATATATATATATATATATATATATATATATATATATATATATATATATATATATGAGAGAGATGGAGAAAGAGAGATACAGATACACAAAACGTACAATAGTGGTAACAGAAAAACAACCAATTTATGGACAAACACTGATATGAGATTGAATCATGCAACAAATCTCACAGCCATCTATGTCAACACATCAGCACATTTGTGAAAACAATTCTGCACACTACAACAACATATACAACATTAAAGGATCTATCCATGTAAAACAGCAAATGTGTTATATTATATAACATTTGCTGTTTTACATGGATAGATCCTTTAATGTTGTATATCTTGTTGTATTGTGCAGAATTGTTCTATATATATTATATATATACACAATGCACTGAATGTGAAACTGGATGTTCCATTGGTGAAACAGCCTAAAGCTTAACCCAAGGATGAATTTACACAGACAACACAGACGATCAATTAAGAAATACAATGGAATAAATGTACTTTATCCCCATTGGTTATAGTTTTACCCAGAAAACACTTCATCCATAACCTCAAACTCAAAATACTCAGAGGGAATTTCAGATACCCAGAAAGAAAGATATTTGAAATAAAATACCAAAGATACTGAACTAAATAAGGACTTGGGATTCCTCTCTCATTACCAAAAATTCATATAATGTTTCCTTTATTTTCTTTAAGTTCATATTGAAGCATCTTCTTCATGTGATTTTTTTTCTTTTTAACATCTATGTTTATGTATAATGGACTTTTCACTCTCCCCCTCTCTTTGCCTGTCATCCATCCCCTTGTCCACATTCCATTCAGACTGAACAATATAATGTATGAGCCTTAAACTGGTGTGATCTGTAGCTTATGAGTTAAATTACCTCTCTCATCTGACTTGGAAGTTCCATTTTGATTATTAATATTGCTTCTGACCTGATAAAGGCAGGTTGCTGCTCTCGAAAAGCTCATTCTGAAAATTGTAGGTTAGTCCAATAAAAAGGGGATTATCACATACTGCGTTAATTCATAGAAGTACAAATTTCTTTTTTTTTTGCTAAAATTCTTTACATACAGATCAGAATTTTGAAACTAACCCTGTTTTGAAATCAGCAAGTCTTTTGTTTGTGTCCTAAGTTGTGATGCATGTTTGTATTGTTATTCTTTAAGTAGCGTGTTTCATCTATGTGTTGACTTTAGCATAATGGAAAACTTGGCCCTGCTTGGCATGACTAGGAAGCACATCTCTTATCACTCACCTTCCGAGGCTTCCGAGTGGTGGCAGACCTGGGTTTTGCTGCAGTCTTTGCTGTAGTTGATTTAATAGGTTTTATTTTAGCAGCCTTTGGCTGCCTCTTTGTTTTGGGAGCCTTCACTTCTGGCTTCCATTCATCGTCTTCTTTAATGTCTTCGTCTGAATCAGATCTGATTAAAACAAAAACATGAATATTTAATATTTTAGGTCAGTATTAAGGCTTAGTTTACATGGGTCATAAGCAGCTATGAAACCGCAGTGTTAATCTCCCTGTTGAACATAGTGAGGCTAGCATGCTAGGAACAAGTGAAGCAAACCAACTGCACAAATAATGACTTCCTACATTATCATTTCATGAAATGGGGCTTGTAACCAGTTGAAGGATAAACAGATCTGCAACACATCCTGAAGCAATATGCTTTAGTCCTCTCTAGCATTCAAGGGGTTAGAGGCCCCATTTATATTACCGTTAATTTGTATTTCTTCTCTGTGGTGTAGCTGGTTTGCCAGAGAAACGCTCCAGTTCTTCCCAATACATTAGCCTCAATATAATTGCCTGACTGGGCTGTGCAGATGAGCAGCTACTACTCCATGTTACAACTCAACGCATCATGATGCAACTTCCCTGCAATCAGCTCGGACTACATGGAAGTTGTCATTAGAAAAGTCTTTACAGTGTCCTGTGTGGCCAATGTTCACACAGCGATTGAATGGATTAAATGCTCATCACAAAGATCTAAACAATAGCAGACACATGTGGGTATCAGTCATTCCCTCCTAAGGTCAGCTCGCAGGGGGAAAGAAGACCAAGAACACAGTATATTCAAGAACAGTGGTAGTGTTTCCACATTCATGTCTCAAATTGTGATCCAAATCATACATACATACATCTATTCATACTGAACCAGACTATAAATTGGCTAAAACTGCATTCTGTGATATACTTTTATCAATGCTAACTATTCAGTGACATAGCCAATCAAATTATCTTGGGAAACTGTAATGTATACAAGTTGCGGCTACTTTCCGTGTAACCTAGAAGTCATCAATCTGCAGCTCACAATTTGTGGCTGGATTACAACTTCCAACATCCTCAGCCAGCAGCTGGGCCACTAAAGAAGATGGAATCTGTAGTTCAGCAAAAACAGGAAGACTATCTGTGCACTTCTAGTTTAAATAGTGAACCGTCACTGATGAAAATCATATCTGAACAACCAGCCTGTGAATAGCTTACTGGCCATCAAGTTCCATCTTGAGCTGTTGATTTTAACTCTTTGAGTGTCATAGGTGTATGCAATGCATTGCTTTGCATATCCCTCTGGCACTCAAAGGGATAACAGGTGACATATAATTACAATTTACGTCTTTACATTTTCCACTTCCAGCTGTGCCCTTTAACTTTTGATGGACAGAGTAATATCATTTTTCTAGTTGTTAGAACATTTACTAATGTGATGAAACAAAAAAAACATGATTTAAAGTGCCAGAGAGGTATCCAATGCATTATGTTGCAATGCGTTGTGTTACTACACTGAGTGTACTGAGGGTATGCAACACATTTCTTCTTGATGCATTCCACACATCTCTATAACACAATGTTTAAAGGTTTAGAAATGTCCAAAAAAAAGAGTTTTTAGCATTTAGAAGAGATTAAAAAGCTGAGCTAAATTAAAAAAAGTATCTCTCAAACCGCTATGGTTTGAGAGATAACGGCATTTAAAGTTCAATGTCTCCTACTGAGAGCTGTAAACCAGGCACATGTTTTAGACCATTCCAATGAAGGGATTCGTCGTAACTAACGAGATTGAGGCACTTCTCAAGCGCCTCCGTGTTGGTCAACACGGGTCTCTTGCTGACAGCTTTACAGCTGTCAGTAGGAGACATCGAATTTTAACCCCTTGAGGACCCATGACGGTCCAGGACCATCATGGCTTCTTTTTAGGTAAGGACTGATGGCGGTCCTGGACCGGCATGGAATTCCAGGCTCCCCGCGCGGCTGCACGCTGTTCGGGGAGTCCGGAATCGGATACTTAAAAAAAAAAAAAAGGTCCCTGGTCCTTAAGTGACCGCACCTTGCGTGCACAGCCAGTCCTTAAGGGGTTAAATGCCTGTATCTCTCAAACCATAGCATTTAGCTCAGCTTTTTAAGCTCTTTTAAATGAAAAAAACTTTTTTTGGACATTACTAACCCTTTAAGGCAATCTTATAACCTGTACTATACCTATATGAATAACTGACTAAATTTCCTTCATACAGCAGTCCAGTAGAGCCATCTACTTATATTTTCATTGCAACTCTGCTGTAGTCTATAGCTGTACACTATCATTTTATCGTCTGATCTTACAGTGTTCTGAAGACTAATGGATGGGGTTTTTCGCTCATTCAAAGTGTGGACGGAAAAGATGGAATCGACAAGCAGACTGAATTAAAGATCAGTAAACACAATTGACTGCAGATGCAATTATTAAATATAAACAGCTATAACCAATTGTTGTATGAAGGACGCACTAGAGGAACACTAACACCTATAAATAATAACCCGTCCCCGCATATAAACAAAAGATCCTATATAATAATTTGCTAGGATGTTTGTCATGATGCAGTCATGTGCAGTAGAGACTGTCCTCGTTCAGGCAGTCTCTACTGCGCATGATTGCATCGCGTGAGTGAGGTGACGCAAGACTGTATCACGTGGAGCAATGAGGTAGCGGCCGCTTAACCCTTTGAGTGCCAGAGGGGTACGCAACGCATTGCAATGGCACTCAAAGGGTTAATATTACCCAGACCTTGGCCCGTGCACACAGGCTTTCACACTAGTTATTAATAATGTGATAGCAAACCATACTTTTAAAATGCTGCACTCTATTGGTGTGCTCTCTTCTCTCCCTCCCTTTACTCCACCCATTGTGAACATCGTAGGAAGAAACAAGTCCGTGGGATGTGTTTTGGGTCCTAGAGTTCTGCAATAAAGAATCATGTCTACCCCCTTGTTTGAACATTATAACCAGCATAAACTAATATTAGTTTTGATTAAGCAGTTCATGCAGACTTGACTCATAGTGCTCCTCAGCATTTTCTGCTCTTTTTAACCCTTTGAGTGCCAGAGTGGTACGGAATGCATTGCTTTGCAATGCATTCCGTACCACTCTGGCACGCAAAGGGTTAAGTAAAGTGGAGGTTTATTACAGGAGGTGTTGAATACTAGCACTCAGAGGGTAAAGGGATGGTAATGCTTAGTACTGAAAAAAAACAAAAACATGCATTGCAGGGTTTATCTTGCTGAGTAATACAAGGGTACTCCAACTGCTGAGAGGTATTTTATGCCAAAGTTATTGCAACTGAATCTTGCATTATTTGGGTGCAGTACTTGTATCGCCTGAAATTTTACAGTGGAGGCTTATGGGTAATTCACAAGATCTGTCTATAGATGGAAGCAGGCAGAGTGCATTAGTCTATTTAACACTTTAACCCTCTGAGTGCCAGAGAGGTATCCAACACAATGCATTGCAATGCATTGGATACTTCGCTAACACTCAAAGGGTTAGGGATGATAGGTCTGCAGAACATACTAAGTAACACTCTGCACACCCCTTTGGTCCATAAATGGAATAGATTACCACATGCAGTAAGCAGAGTTCAAAGCCCTGTGGTCTTGTAAACAACAGTCATGTCCGCCTCCGTGGACAAGACATCCAGAATTCATTAAAAATGTTATATCTTGATTAAAAGCACAAGGTTAAAATACACTCAGACTATTAGGATTTTCTGGTAAGGAAAGTGGTGTCTATTATTTCTCATTTGCAGTGTACAAAACATGAAACACCAGATTGCAAGTAGTATGCTGTAGCAACAGCAGCACTGTAATATTTCAGGCTATGGAGGTACTCTGCCAAAAAATGCTACTTTGCGCTACAATAACTTTTGAATAAACTCTCTCTCAGTAGTGGGGGTACCCTTGTTTTACTCAGCAGGATAAATCCTGCATTACATAGCGTTTCAGTATTAAGCATTTCAATCCATTTAAATAGATACTTAATCCTATGGATGTAGTTCATCTTTTAACGAGTCTCCAGAACTGAACGTGGCCACCCATAAGCTATCAATTCCATTCCTTTTTAAATCCTGCCCATGAACATAGAGCACTTACACACTGATGAAAGACAATTCCTGCTTGGGGACAGCCGTGCTCCGTTTTGCTCTTCTAGGTAAGTCAGACATCTACAATTGAAATCAGAAAGGAGATTTTAATCCATGCAGAAGACACAATGAAAGAGAACAAACTGCATAGGGGTGTTTCCATCCAGGTATACAATATGGTAAACAGGTCTTGGCAAAGACAGTGACTGAGAAGTTTCTGCTTACTTTTGCACTTTCAGAAAGAAATAGTGTACAGATGTCTTTGTGCAGGGAGGGTAACCTAAGGCCTTCCAGCTGTTTATGACTACAATTCCCACCAAAGGTGTAGTCCATAGCAGCTGAGGGCTCAGGTTATCCATTCATTGTATATTAAAAGTCAGAGATGCTCAACTAGGAACGAACCTGCAATACAAATTTGCAGGCTCTATAGGAATGGTGTCCTACCCAGGGTGCAGTCTCTTTTATCCCACTAGTGCCTTTCACAGAGAGGAAATATCTGAAAACACATCATACTGGCCCTGCCATTACAGCAGTCCAGCCACAAAATGCCATACAATTCCTCTCTGAACAAGAGAAGCAGCCAACCCCAGACGTACGTTTCGGCCTTGTTGGGCCTCGTCAGTGAGGTGTAGCTGATCTCTCTCTAAGCACCTGTGAGCAAGGGGTCCAATACTGGATTCCCCCTATTACCCTTGGGTTGACTAATCCCAAGGGTAATTTACATATATATTAAAAGTCAGAGATGCTCAACTAGGAACGAAACTGCAACACAAATTTGCAGGCTCTATAGGATGCAATAGGGTGCAATCTCTTTTAGCTCACTAGTGCCTTTCACAGAGAGGAAATATCCGTAAGCACATCATATTGGTCCTGCAGTTACAGCAGTCCAATTATGAGTCATGAGAACGGTCTACAAACCAGGCACACTTTGTAGACCGTTCTCATGAAGATTCTACAGATTACAGCTCAATCTTGGTGAGCAGATAAAAAATTAGTTATTTTTTCTATTTCTATCTATGAGGATGTAACGATGCCACCTGGTGTCCAGATCACAAAGTGCAGCCTTATTAAAAAATTAGCTGCGATATCTTTGGAATGAAGCATCCATCAGTGGGTGTTCTCTTGTTTGATTAAGCAGGAAAAGTCATCCAAATAGCTACAGAAACATTTCCATATTACTATTCCTTTAATATCAGTACCTATATATTCTTCAAGGAGACATTGCTCAGCCCTTTGACTGTCTGAGGGGTTGGACTTCTACCTGGCACTCAAAGGGTTGAATTGATTTTAACAATCAGTTAAATATATGTTTCAAGAATCAATTTTTTTTTTTGCATCTAGATATTTTTCAATGAATTACTGAGTAAACCTGTGTGCCCCCCATAATGCATCTGTAGCCATTGTTACTTCTACTGTGCCCTTACTGTGACACACACTACCTTTGCTACTGGTCCTCTTAGTCAACAAGGAGAAACTTGATTGGACAGGACCTTCAAGGAAAGAAAAAAGATTATTAACACATGTTTTATACAAAGCCAAATTATTCTAGAGTGCATTAAGGACCAAATAAGGTTAGAGGTTTTTACAGTAGGAAAAATGGGAATACTACAAGACCAAATGGTTCTTATCTGCCGTCAAATTCTGTGTTTCTATGTTTCATTAAAATTGAGTAACCACTTGATACAAAACACAAATTAAACATTAATTAAAATAAAGGTATGTAAGACACTGTATACCATTTAGAGGTTAAGCTGGATATTATACCCTTGAAATGCTAGACATGTTTTCAATACATTCAAAGGGATAGGCTAAAATGTGTCCTAGGTACACATTATAAAACATAATTAGGATAAAGAATCTCTAACACAATAATATTACATTCTATAAGAAATGGCATTTTTTAACTTTCAAAGAGAAATAACACTTCATTATAATATCCCCACCTACCTACTAAGGCCAGAAAAGTCTAATTGTCTATTTTATTTGGACTTACAGTTTATATTTTAACCCTTTGCATGCCAGAGGGGCATGGCAAAGCAATGTGCTGTCTACCCCTCTGGCACTCAAAGGGTTATGACAACTTTTTGAGGAATCTACTACCACCCCCTCAAGTGAAGCAATACTGAATCATAAAAGTCTGTTCAATCACACAGTATGTTCAAAACAAGGCAGATTTCTCAAGTCGGATAACAATCTAGGATGCTGACAGGGAAAGCTTGAAGAAGATGACAATGGTGATATCTGTGTAACGGTAGTGGGCAGTAAATAAAGGGTAAGGAAAAGTAAGGCACATTGCGCCAGTACTGTGTACACACTATGTGGGATAGAAAGGAATAGGTAGCATATAACAATGGTTTAGAATACAAGTGAATAGACAGAGATCTTGTACTCAAAGAATGTGTATGTCTTTATAGTTATTTTCCTGTGTCTATAAATGGAAAAAAAGATCCCAAAAGTAGACTGAATATGTATCCAGCACTAAAATAAGATAAGGTGCATACACAGATCAACAGAAACGCTGTCCTTAGATCTATAATCAAATAAGGGGATATTATCCTCTCACTTCTGCAGCTTGTCTGTCAATTATTTCATGTAACGAGAGTCCCTCAAGAGTCACCGTTGAACATGCAAAAGAAATATACAGGGAAGGGGTAGACCCCGCAATATATTCCTCTAAGTGTAGTAAGTTTTTGTAAATTATATTAATTATACAAGAAAAAAAACTCTCAAAATAATGCATGAACAAGTATATTATCTTTATTTGAAAAATATATATAATTCTTAGTGGAATAGAAATAAAAATCAAAAATTTAGATCAATAATATATAAATCGGCTATGAAATCGCATACTCCTATTCAATAGAATGTGCAATTGGCTAAAAATTAAAAACAGGTAAAAAAAGAAATCCTATCAAATGATAGCTTTAAAAGCATGCGTCCAATATTCCAAAATATGAAGGCAAGTCTATTCCTCCGGTTTAATGACCAGTAGGAAGCATACTAAGACTGACGGGGAGTGTGTCTGAAAAGTGTCATCTAGCCAGGGATTTCTGATGCAGGATATACACAGTGCCCAACAATGTGTTAGAAAACAGTGAGAAAGTAATCAAAGTGTCTGCTTACTAGGATTCTTTGTATTCAGCTTATCATATGTTGACGATCATCCTCTCCGATGCTCACTGTGTTTCTCCCCTTGTGTCCCCCCATCAAGGGTGCTGCCTATATGGAGGTTGATCCTTCTTCCTCCCCGAAAGCTCGTTTCGGCTCTACAATGCGCCTTCCTCTGAGCATAAATATTATCTTTTTTCTCCAGAGGAAGGCACATTGTGGCGCCAAAATGCATAGAGACGTTTTCCACGTGCAAGTCCAACCCCATCGCACCTACAGAATGCCGGTAAAGAAGAGAAAAAACCCTGAACTTCTAATTTGCTTAGGTGAGCTTTCGGACACACTCCCCGTCACTCTTAGTATTGTTTCAACTAGTCATTAAACCGGAGGTATAGACTTGCCTTCATATTTTGGAATATTGGACTCATGTTTTTGAATCTATCATTTGATAGGAATTTTTTTTACCTGCTTGTAATTTTTAGCCAATTGCAAATTCTGATGAATAGAAGTATGGAATTTCATAGCCTATTTATATATTATTGATCTATATTTTATTTTTATTCCACTAACAATTAAATATATTTTACAATTAAAGTTAATATATTTGTTCATGCATTATTTTGAGAGATTTTTTCTTGTATACGCATTAATATAAATTTACAAAAATGTACTACACTTAGAGGAATCTATTGTGCTGTTTACCCCTTACCAGTAAATAAAGGGTGTCTGAGCAGTGGCTTGGATGTCGAGCAGAGAGAGAAGGGGCTGGATTCTATTACAGGTGCTAATTTTATCTCTGCTTTTATCGCCAGGCCTCCCCATAGACTTCAATAGGAACATTTTTGATAAAATGGGTGTTAACATTTAGCACCTGCAATAGATTATAACCCAAGATGAGGAAGATGGTAAAACTACAGAGGAGGCATCGGTTATAGAAATTTCTGGTAATGAGATAAAAATCTTGTTTCATGTGTTTCAGGGAGAGCGATCATTCTTAGTTCAAATGTCATTTTTTATTGTGAGATTTTAAAAGATGGGCAAGTAACGAACCCACAGAGTCATGTTACTACCTCCACAACTCCAGCTTCCACCCACCACATACTAAAGAGACCATCATATACAGCCAGGCAACCAGATACCACCAAAAATGTTCTGACAAATAGGACTAGAATCCAAACCTTAACCCCTTCAGTGCCAGAGGCTAGGGCCATTGCCTGTACCCTGCAGGCCAGACACTTTTTGAGCATTTTTGCTATCCTTCCGTTTATGCTTGATTTCCTCTAGGGATTTTTAGTTAAATATGGAAAACTATATATTGTTTTTTTCAGAACTAATTGAGCTTTCTTGTGGTACCTTACATGAAGAGAATTTTACATCGTGCAAAAAGCTATGATGTCATGACAAAAAAAGTGAAAATTTACTCATTTTGCTAAAATCACATACTATGTATCAAAAACATTTACTTTGATTGAAAAAGTTTCAATTATTTGAAAAAGCCCAGAGTCCCCCGAGTAAAAAAATACCAAATTTGTATAGTTTTACCTACGTCCAAGGCCAGCGTAGAGCCCTAATCACCAGCAGCGCAAAATGACATTTTCAACTTTATAAACTAAAATGCGCATTCTAAGGTTTTTGTGGTAAAACTACCCTAAAACAGTGGAATAACTATATAAAACTATATATTTCTGAAAAGTAGACAACCTGACGCATCTAATGAGGGGTAACTTGCCTTCTTGCCCCAAGCCTGTTGTGCCCAAATGCTTAAAGAAGTTGGCACTAGAGGAAAAAAATGGCATTTTCTTACATTTCTGCCCCTTCAACTGTACTGAAATCTGTGAAAACCATGGAATTTACAACTGTATTCATTAGCTAGTGCTCTTGGGAGAAAAATGACACCCCATTGGTTTTGGGTTCACCTACCACAGGGGATGCTAGAAGTGCAAAAAGACACCTACTACAACCTATAAATTTTCTAACATTTTCTCAAACATTACTTGTCTATACAAAAATGGTTATAACAACTAGAGAAGTAAAGAAAGGCTACACAAACCATACCATTTTGGAAAGAAGACAACCTGCCGCATCTAATGAGGGGTGAATTGCCTTCTTACCCCAAGCCTGTTGTGTCCAAATGCTTCCAGAAAATGGCACTATAGAAAAAAAATGGCATTTTCTTACATTTCTGCCACTTCAACAGTACTGAAATCTGTGAAAACCATGGAATTTACAACTATATTCATTAGCTAGTGCTCTTGGGAGAAAAATGACACCCCATTGGTATGGGTTCACCTACCACAGGGGATGCTAGAAGTGCAAAAAGACACCTACTACAACCTCTAAATTTTCTAACATTTTCTCAAACATTACTTGTCTATACAAAAATGGTTATAACAACTACAGAAGTAAAGAAAGGCTACACAAACCATACCGTTTTGGAAAGAAGACAACCTGCCGCATCTAATGAGGGGTGAATTGCCTTCTTATCCCAAGCCTGTTGTGCCCAAATGCTTCCAGAAGGTGGCACTATAGGGAAAAAAAATGGCATTTTCTTACATTTCTGCCCCTTCATCTGTACGGAAATCTGTGAAAACCATGGAATTTCCAACTGTATTCATTAGCTAATGCTCTTAGGAGAAAAATGACACCTCATTGGTATGAGTTTCCCTACCTTAGGGGGCGCTACAAGTATCAAACTACACCTATTGCAACCACTAATTTTTCTAACATTTTCTCAAACATTACTTGTCTGTACAAAAATGGTTATAACAACTAGAGAAGTGAAGAAAGGCTACACAAACCGTACCATTTTTGAAAGAAGACAACCTACCACATCTAATGAGGGGTGAATTGCCTTCTTACCCCAAGCCTGTTGTGCCCAAATGCTTCCAGAAGGTGGCACTATAGGAAAAGAATTGCATTTTCTTACATTTCTGCCCCTTCATCTGTATGGAAATCCATGAAAACCATGGAATTTCCAACTGTATTCATTAGCTAATGCTCTTAGGAGAAAAATGACACCCCATTGGAATGAATCAACATACCTTAGGGGTGCCATAAGCGCATAACTACACCTACCTGTTTGCTTCTTCGAAAATGGTTGCTTGTACTAAAATGTTCATAACTGTTACAGACATGACGAAAAGGTATACCATTTTGGAAAGTAGACATTCTCCCGCATCAAATGAGGGGTCACTTGCCTTTCTACCCCCTGGGCTGAAGTGCACAAATATTTCCAAAAGGTGGCGCTATGGGAATAAATACATGTTTTTTTTACATTTCCACCACTTCAAAGATACTAAAATCTTTGAAAACCATAACATTTCCTGCTGTATTCAGTACCTGCTACCAACATGAGAAAAATGGTAGCCCATTTGTGTGGGTTAACACACAATATGTGGGTGCTAGGAACACGTACGTAAACCTGACACTTTTGTTTCTTAAATTATCTGCTTGCACTAAAATGGTTATAACCATAATAGATATGCAGGAAAGGTAGAAAACAATGCCATTTTGGAAAGAAAACAACCTGCCGCATCTAATGAGGGGTCACTTGCCTTCATACCCAAAGGCTGGTATGCACAAATGCTTCCAGGAGGTGGCGCTAATGAAAAAAAAGGCATTTTCTTACATTTCTGCCCCTTCAAATGTATGGAGCTCTGTGAATACCATGGAATTTTCAACTGCATTCGTTAGCTAGTGCTCTTAGGAGTCAAACGACACCCCACTGGTATGAGCTGAACTACCTTAGGGAGTGCTAGAAGTAGAAAACTACACCTACTACAAACTGATGTTTCTAACATTTTCTCAAACCTGACTTGCCTGTATGAAAATGGCTATAACACCTTCAGAAGTGAAGAAAAGGTAGATAAACTATACCATTTTGAAAAGAAGACAACATGCCGCATCTAATGAGGGGTCACTTGCCTTTTTACCCCTAAGTTAGTTGGCACAACTATTTCCAGAATGTGGTGCTACAGGAAAACAAACAAACATTTCTTTTCAACTTCAGTCACTTCAAAGATACTAAAATGGTTCAATGGCGTGGGATTTCCTAGGAGGACTTCTTGCCAGCCTAAGAAAAATGGTACCCCACTGCTGTGGGTTGACATACCAGTTTGAGTGACAGGAGTGTACCTACCAGTGAAACAGGAATGGGAAAGCAAACAGTGTATGTGTGATTTTATGGCTAACAGATGAAAGAAGCTAGGGCGTCAGCCAGTGTACGCGCGGACCTGTGACTACCAGTGTAACAGTGTGGGAGGGTGAGGGATTAGGCAGTGTGTGTGGGTATGAGCAGAGAAGCAAGGATGGTGGAGATGGTGGGGCAGTGTCATTGTGTGTATGGGAGATCTGTGACTACCAGTGTGCACTGTATGTCCCCCTCATACAAAGTTTGATTCCCAGCCTGAATCTAGTGCATACTGGTACTTTGAGTCTACCAATAGGCAGTGGAAACAGGCTGGGGGTCAGGCTGGGGAATGGGACTGCCAGTTGGCTGTGGAACCAGGCAGGGGAATACGGTACGTGTGTGTGTGTGGGGGGGGGGGGGGGGGGGAAATCGGAGGCATTTTTTGTGCATGCCACAAGGGTGCCCAATGCACTGCAAAGCAATGCGTTGGACCCCCTGTTGCACACAAAGAGGTTTTTTGTTTTTTTTAATTATTATTTTGTATTCATACCTCGTTGGGGAGGCGGTATCAGGAACATTCCTGGTGTCCCCCATCCAGGTCTAAAAACAGAATAATGAAAAAAAAAAAAAAGTGTGTGTGTGTGTTACAGGGGGTCCAACGTATTGCAAAGCACTGCGTTGGACCCCCCCTGTGGCACGTGCATTTTTTGGGGCTTTTCCCCCAATATTTTTGTGTAGACCTCGTTGGGGGCATCAGAACCCATACAATGAGGTCTAAATAAAAAATAAAAGGGGAAAAAAAAATAATCCTTTGGGTGCCACAGGGGTGTCCAGTGGATTGCAAAGCAATGGATTGGGCCCCTGTGGCACACAAAGGGTTCATTTTTTTATCATTACTTTGTATTCAGATTGCCACCAAACAAGCTCTGATCACAAAGTAATGATAAAAAGTCCTGTGTGTGCCACAGGAAGGGGGTCTGCATTGAACCCCTTTCCCAGTGGCACACACAGGGTTAAATTTTTTTTTTAATTATTATATACCTCATTGAGGGGCATCAGGACCCCCTGATCCCTCCCCAATTAGGTCTTAGTAAAAAAAAAAAAATATATATATGCCCACAAACAGAATGACCCTGTGAGTGCCACAGGGGTCTCCAGCGCATTGCAAAGCAATGCATTGGATCCTTGTGGCACTCAGAGGGTTAATTTTCTTTCTATCGTTACTTGGTAATCAGCGCTTGTTGGGGGGGCCATCAGGACCAATCCTGATGACCCCCCCAACAATCTCTTATAACAAAGTAATGATAAAAGCCCTGTGTGTGCCGCAGAAGGGGGGCTGCACTGCCCCCCCGTGGCACACACAGGGTTAATTTTTTATTTACTTTTTTTTATTATAGACCTCATTGAGGGGTATACGAACCCCCCTGATCCCCCCAATGAGGTCTTACCAAAAAAAAAAAAAAAAAAGTTATCAAAAAAAGTGTCTCTGTGAGTGCCACAGGGGTCTCCAGCGCATTGCAAAGCAATGCATTGGACCCTTGTGGCACTCAGAGGGTTATTTTTTTTTTTTATCATTACTTTGTAATCAGAGCTTGTTGGGGGGCCATCAGGACCAATCCTGATGGCCCCCCAACAATCCCTGGTAACAAAATAATGATAAAAGCCCTGTGTGTGCCACAGGGGGGGGGGTGCTTTGGACGGGGGGTCCAATGCACCCCCCCCCCTCCTGTGGCACACACAGGGTTAAAAAAAAATTTATTTTTTTTATTTTATTTTTTTTTTTTTTTGCAATTATAGACCTCATTGAGGGGCATCAGGATCCCCCCTGATCCCCCCAATGAGGTCTTAAAAAAAAAAAAAAAAAAAAAATCCCCCCCCCAAAGAATTGACCCTGCGAGTGCCACAGGGGTCTCCAGCACATTGCAAAGAAATGTGCTGGTGACCCCTGCGGCACTCACAGGTTTACTTTTATTATTTTTTTTTTATTTATTTATTTATTTTTTTTTAACTTTTCAGACCTCGTGGGGGACATCAGGACCCCTCCTGGTGTCCCCTCAGTCATTGATCTCCCAACCGATAGGCTGGGAGATCAATGAGGTGACCGCAGGAGAGCAAAAGCTCTCCTGCCCTTCTCTCCTACCACAGGTAGGAGTGAACAGGACCGGGGAAACTTCCCTAACGTCATCGGTGACCATGTCACCGATGACGTTGGGAGGATTCCCCCGGTCCCGCCCACTCCTACCCGGAAGTTCAGGTAGGAGAGAGGGGGAAGGAGAAACTCTGTTTCTCCTTTGTGTTTATTGATCTCCCAGCCCGATCGGCTGGGAGATCAATAACTGGGGAGGTATGAGGAGTGATCCTCATGCCTCCCCAAGAGTGCCAGGAGTTTGTTTTTTTTAATGCGGCCACTGCATGCTGGTTATACCAGCTCATGCAGTGACTGCATTTCACTCTTACGCCGTACGAGAGTGGCACAGCAGGTACAGCTGTGTCCACTCGTACGGCGTAGTAGCTGGCACTCTAGGGGTTAAATCCCTGGCTAAATCATTCAAAGAAAAGGTTTACAAACCAAAGACCATTAAAAGAATAATCAGTTCTGCACTTAGAACACCACAGGAACACCTGCTACAATGTAAGGAGAACAAAACAAAAACACACACACATCATTATTAGCCACATACCAAAAAATAATCAAACACTGACAATCCATTATGACCAACTAGTTGAACAGCCCGTTATACGGGCCACAGTGCCTCTGGCAGCCGGTCGCGCGACAGTCACGTGCAGCAGAGACTGCCCGCGCCACTGCTGATACAGAGCTGGACGCTCCTTCGGAGCGCCCAGGTCTATATCAGCCGCGGCGCGGGCAGTCTGTACTGCGCGTGAGTGCCGCACGCGCAGCAGTGTCTACTGCGCATGTCCGGCATTACACACAACTTAGCAAATTATTATATAGGATGATCATACCTGGGAACATTCTTTTGTGGAATTCCTGGAGAACTCCTCTTATGCAGTTAGGTATTATAACTGCCGCAAATCGTGGCACAGAGGGGGTGGGGTTTACCCTCAAGTGGGCGGAAAGTGGGAGGAACTGGGTGGGGAAGGAGGAAAAGTGGGAGGAACTGGGTGGGAAGGAGCAGAAGTGGGCAGAGTTCTAAAGAAAACTCCCCTCATCCAGAGAATCAGCCTCTGCCCCGGAGACCCAGTAATGCACTCGCAGTACCAGAGTCTCCGGGGCAAATCCGGAGAGTTTGCTGGTATGTCGATAATGCAGTATTAAAAGAAATATGCTGCAAACAGTTAATCCTTGCATTTTGGCAGCTCAGGGTCCTCAAGTAAAAATTAATATACAGGAAACTCCCCAATGACACTGGCCATACATTCAGTGGGGTAAAGTCATGCAATGGCACTCACTGCCAACTTTGCAAACACATAAATATCACAACTCGTCATGTTCCTCCACCCAAGAGGCGGACTCAATCCTAATTGCTAACACCCTTCACCTGCTTGGGGCTTACTTATGCCCGGGACCTTGCTCCTTTCCCAGCCCTTAGATGGTCTGTGCTCAGGATCCTAGTACCTGTGTTCCAGTTTTCCAGTGATTCCTGTTTCCAGTTGTGATCCTTGCTTGATCTCCGTTTATCCGTCTGTCCGGCTTCCCGACCGCGGCTTTTGTTTACGACCATCCTTCCTGTTCTAGAGATCCGACTCTTTGCTCCAGATGTCTGCCCATCTCTTTGTGTACTGAATCCAGCTTGTCGATGACTCCCCGCTTGTCTACAGTCCAAAGACATCACTGCCTGTTTACTCGACTCTGTGTACCGAATCCGGCTTGTCTACGACTCTCCGTTTGTCTACAGTCCCAAGGTACTGACAACCTATTGCTCGACTTACTGTGTACCGAATCCGGCTTGCCTACGACCTCGTGTAGTTGACTACTAACTTTACTCGACTACTTGTGTTCGACTCCTGCTTGACTCTCCAGTATTTGCGACTGCAGATTCCTTTGACTTGCAGAATCCGATTATCTGTCAGCCGACTTAAAGACATCTGCCTGCTCGGTTTGTCAACTCCCTACCTTCTGCAATAGGGTGCCAACTCTCTGTGTCGAAGCTGGTGTGTTTTTAAATCCTGCACATTAGCTATACTCGCCAGGCTGAGAGACTGTGATCATAAATTAATCTTACATGGCCATACATGCCACAGGGGCTTTCAAAATCACAGGATCATACTGGTACACATCCATGAATATAGCATATATGATTAAATGCAATAAGTGCCAACAAGGATCTTACACTGGGGAAACATGCCAAAAATAACAGACCTGTGTGAACAAGCACAGACACAATAACAAATCACAGTGAAGAAAATTACTGTACTAGAGTTGGACACCATTGTTCTCAACCAGATCACTCAATGAACAATCAGCACCCAATTCTTAACCTTTTAAGTGCCAGAGGGGTACACAACGCATTGCTTTGAAATGTGTTGCGCACCCCTCTAGCACTCAAAGGGTTAAAGGTAATTTTAAACGCTCACAAGGAAGAATGGCATTTGAACTAAGGATGATAGTTCTCTTTAATTACAGGATTTATCTATAGAATTAAACTTTGGTAAAAACAACCATTACGATAATGGTTGTTTTTTTACCAAAGTTTAATCCTGTAGATATTAAAATTATTAATGCAATGAGGTATGTCCCTTCTCTCAAACATCAGCATTTAAAGTCCCCCCCCTCCAGCCCCTTTCATAGACATCAGTGCTCTAGCTGACAGAAGGAGATCCTGGCCCCGGTACCGGCCAGCGGCTCTTCAGCAGAGCCAAAAGAGCATTATATAGAAAGAAATACTTCACTGGAACGGTCTACGACATGTGCCGGCACACGCTGTAGACTGTTCCAGTGAAGTATTTCTTTCTCTATAACACTATTTAGGCTCTGCTGAAGAGCTGCCGGCCAGTCCCTGGACCAAGCATGTCATACGTCAGTAAGGAGTTAAATCAACTTTGTCCCTTTGAATTTTGCCTTGGTTCTAGATATAACATCTTCAGTCTGTCATACCCCTTGACAGGTTTTTCACTTGTGCTCACTGAAGACTGTCCCTCTCTGTGATCCATCTGGACAATCTTGACGTTCTGAGGTGAGCAGTGTTACATCAGTAAAAGGGGCAGGAGGGGGATACTTTATCATTCAATTACTCTTGAACTGCAACTCTGACAGAATTGAAATAACACTCTCCATAGCACAAATACTATGGAGATTAATTGCAGCTGCTTTCATTTTGAAACATTACTATCCCTTTAAATGAAAGTTTAAAAAAAAATTAAAATACAATGATGAAATATCCATACACATTTTCAATGTACTTAGAATTGCTTAACCCTTTGAGTGCTAGAGAAGTATCCAACACATTGCAATGCATTAGATAACTCTCTGGCACTCCAAGGGTTAACCCTTTGGGTGCCAGAGGGGTACGCAAAGAATTGCAAAGCAATGCATTATGTACCCCTCTTGCACTCAAAAGGTTAAATAGGAAATAAAAAAACACAGAAACTTTGTCTCTATTGCACCAAAAACCACAGACAATATTGTTTGTCAGAAGTCTAAAAACTGTTTTTGTCTGCTAATGGAATAGCAAAGTGCTGTTTACAAACATGTTTTCACAAACTGTAATGAGATGGAAGGCATTATCATAACAAATGCAATCAAAGCCATTATGTCATAATTATTATAGATTACACATAATATATTACTAAAAAAGTAATATTTACATTATATGTTTAGAATAATATATATATACTAGTGTAAAAGCCCGTGTACACGGGCCAAGGTCCGGGTAATGTTAACCCTTTGAATGCCAGAGGGGTACGCAACGCATTGCTTTGCAAAACGTTGCATTCCCTTCTGGCACTCAAAGGGTTAAAAGGCAGCTACCTCACTGCTCCATGCGATGCAGTCTTGCATAGCCTCACTCACGTGATGCAATCATGCGCAGTAGAGACTGCCTGGACGCGGGCACTGCGCATGACTGCATCATGACAAACATCCTAGAGAATTATTATATAGGATATGAAATCCTATATAATAATTCGCTAAATCGTGTGTAACGCCCGACATGCGCAGTAGACACTGCTGCGCGTGCGGCAGTCATGCGCAGTAGAGACTGCCCGCGCCGCGGCTGATACACAGCTGGGCGCTCCGAAGGCGCGTACAGCTCTGTATCAGCAGTGGCGCGGGCAGTCTCTACTGCGCGTGACTGCCCCGCGACCGGTTGCCAGAGGCACTGTGGCCCGTGTAACGGGCTGTTCAACTAGTAATAATATATGCTACGTGATAAACTGAAGTGGACATTGACTGCTTTGTAGAAAGTCACCAATGAATAGTTCTAAAGATTGGTGTGGGACAGATGTCCACTTGTCAGGGATTGTGACAAGGAGACTCCAGTAGTAACAACACCCCTACGAGGCTACTTTAGCCTTAAAGGGACAGTAACACTTAATACTGACATCTTACAGTGTCGCTGTCTCTACATCATGCTATGGAAAGTTCTGGTCAATTGATCATAAACCTCCATAGGATGGTGTAGCAATAGTGCCACTGTTAAATTTCAGGCTATCGAGATATTGCACCTAAAAAAAATTAAAGTTTGAGCTGCAATAATTTTGGATAAAAAAACCTCTCAGCAGTGGGAGTACCCTTGCAAACCAATGCACGTCATACCCCTCTGGATAAGACCTCTAAAGGTACTCTATAAACAAATCTGTCCCCCCACCCCCCCAAAGCCACACCTGGTATGACATCAGCTTGCTGTGGAATCCCAGGATGGGGTCAGAAGAACAGTAATCAAATGTTAACTGAAGCTAAGGCCAGGTCATAGTGATCAAAAAATAAAATCCTCACAGAGACACCACTTTGAACACCTCTATCCTATAAATTTTAAGTTCAGCTCCCCCCTCCATTTTCTACTTAGCTGTCATCACAGGGTTACTTAATGATATGCCACCCACTGCACAGATGTACTATGTTACAGCAGCTTACATCATATATTTTTTCAACAGTTTACACTTTGGCAAACAAATGATTTTACTGTCACATAGCTTACTTCCCAATGACTTATTCTTCAAAGGGAAAACACAATAGTGTGTGGCTGTAGTGTAACAAATTATATGCCTTTATTACTTATCTGAGGTCTGCAGTTTGTTAGAGATATTTGCTTTAACCCTTTGAGTGTTAGCATTGGTCACCACTCTGGCACTCAAGGGGTTAAACAATTGCTTTGAAAGGGCAAGTAAGGGTTAGCTGTGCTCAAATACTCAAATCCTGATGTACTAAGTCAGGAAAAGTCAGCTATCAGATCTCTGGCTGTTGGGGCCTACAACTCCTACCATCCTTAACCAGCCAGTTGCTCTTTGGGGGGATGATTTGATCTGTACTGCCCAACAGCTAGGAGGTCCCACAATTGACTACCCATTAATTGAGAAGAACTGGAGCAATTCTGAGGCAAATTAGCTGTCCCATGGGGAACAAATAAAATGCCCATTTATTTAAATGAGGCTTTTAATCCACTTAAAGGGGTAGTAATACTTCATTATTACTATCCCCCATGTTGTACCCCTTAAAAGTCTGAATTCAACGATACCAGCGGCATCTCTCAAACTTTTATGGTTTGAGAGATACCCACTTTCAAAGTTCCCTCTCCCCTGACGTCAGCATTCTATCTGACAGCAGGGGAATCCAGTCCCAAGACCGGCGGTGGCTCTGCAGCAGTGCTGAGATCTCGTTATAGAAGCACAAATCCTTCACTAAAATGGTCTTCTACATGTGGTTCCAAACCAAGTATTACTATCCATTTAAACTAGAGAAATCTCCAACACATTGCTTCTAACATTCAAGGGGTTAAAAGCCAAATTTAAACCAATGGGAATACTGTGGTGCAGTTGCTTTGCCGTGGAATTGCTCCAATTCTTCTGAGTACATCAGCCTCAGAGAGTAGCTCATTGGTCAAGCTGGAGTACAGGAATGAGCCCATGCAGTTCCACTGTAGGATGTAACAAAAGTTGCATTTGTGCTTGTGTATTCACAAAGATCACCCAAGACCAGATGGACTGCCTATAAATTCAGACACTGGCTAACATTCTGCATGCCATGTGCTCTACTATGCGTAGCTTGCCCACCTCTTGCCCACCAAGGATAAAAAAAGAACCCTCTGAATGAATCCAAAATCTACACCGTCTTTTTTTGGGGAACTGTCATGTTCATCAGTGTAACTAAGCCCAGTACAGTAACAATTCCCCTAACCCTTCAAATGCCAATGAGGAATCCAACGCACATATCTGTGACATCCATTGATGGCTCACTGTAGCAACCAATGGGTTCCACATTTGCTGCAGAAAAACCACATTATTATGAATGTTAAACAAAAAACTCAAAATATAGAAACCATATGTTTGGTCAAATTCTTATCAGTTATTGTATTTATTAGAAACAGTATTTCTTTAGGCACTGAATTACATCACTGTTGTTCAGCACATTTTATCATTGGCCCCAAAAATAAATCAAGCTATGAGTCTGGGAATTTTGGAATTTGTAGTCCAATAACTATAGTGCTCATTCAACACTAAGGATACCATACTAAAGCTACTGCATTATCAACATGATTATCCATAAACATGCATCAAACCAAGCTAGTGAGTGTTATACAGCTTGTGAACGATGAAAATCCATGTGACTTTAAGTCAGCTCAGCTGATCAGGTGAAACAATGATTGGTTACTGAAACAGTTAACTCGATTTATAGCTCTGGCAATCAGACACATGATAATGTACATACAAAGTAGGACAATGCTGGTGCTAACCAAGTACACCGAAGGGAACAAATAAAATCCAATTAACTTATATAGGACTTTTAACCACTTGAATGCTAGAGCGGTCTCCAAAGCATTGCTTCTCAATGCGTCGAACACCTATCCAGCATCCAAAGGGTTCATCTGAATCAATGGATTTATAGAAATGTTTATTTTTCCCTTGTGGGGATGCTGGTTTGCTCCATAATTGCACCACTGTATCAACAGTCTTTTCTATTACAAGGGCTAAGCAAACATGGTTGCTGGCTGAGGATAATGGGAGCTGTAATTCCAGTGCAACAACAGTTGTAGAGCCACAGGTGGTGCTCTCCTATATTTATATCGTATAACCCGGTTATTAACCCTTTGCGCTCAAAATCATTATCCCCCTCTCTGCCGCCAGTCACTATACCTCTTTTCAATCTTCCTGCTCTATCCTCCAACATCTGCAGCAACGTCCTCCCCGGCTACGGCTCCCACACAGGGACAAAAGACCTCGCACCCATCCCCGCCATTTTTTGAACGCGTTTTTTGTTTAACCTCTTGATGGAAATGCGAGCACTTCTCATTGCTTTTCGAAGCTCAGCGGCCGTCATGCGCCTGATCTCAAATGGGATATCTGAATATGGGTAATCGCAATAAACCAAAAGAGTGCATCAACCGTATTGGCACTTGCGAGAGCTTAGCGCCCTGCATATTTTGGTCTTCTGTCATGGGAATTTGTATACGGTGCAAAAATGAATCAAGCTTTTTTGAGAGAGTAAAAAACATATTTCTGGGGTACGGAATAAACCCATTAAGCGTACCTCTCAAGTGCCCTTTATAGGAGGGACAGTCCCTCTTTTGATACCCAAATCCCTCTTTATCTCTTTCAAACCCAGGTGTTCCTCTTTACAAGAGATAAGACTGTTGTGTATATAAGTGTATCACAATGCTCCATAGCAATGAAACTCGCTTTGGATTCCTCACTGACTCTCAAAGGGTTAATGCCTGTTTATAAATTAATCAGTGAAAAAAAACAACACTTTGGTCTTACTGTAAAGCCTGTATTCAGTTGCATAAAGAATTGTCAATAGGACGGGTAGGTGAAAAGTAATTATTTTTCCCACTGAAATTGTCACAGCAAAACAGTCAATGTATTGAATTTTTTCAGGGAAAATTAATTCCTGTAGAACTCCTCCCCCCCCCCCCCCGAATTATTATATAGGATTTGGGTGTTGGTAATGTCTATTCTGCTGTAGAAGTGCAGGTTTAACCCTTTCAGGGCTTAGGTCATTTTCTGTATCCTGTAGGCCAGACATATTTTAGTATTTTTGCTATCCACCTGTTTAGGCTTGATTTCTGCTGGTAATTTTCTAGTTACATATTGAAAACTATATATTGTTTTTTTGCATAACAAATTGAGCTTTTGCGTGATGCCTAGCATGAAGCAAATTTAGCATCATACAAAAAGCTATGATGTCATAACCATAAAAATTACTTACAGTATTTTGCTAAAATCACATACTATATAGCAAAAACATTTATCTTGATTCTGAAAGTTTCAGTTATTTGAAAAAGTCCTGAGTCCCCAAAGTACAAAAATACCAAATTTGTATAGTTTTAGCTATGTTCATTGCCAGAGCAGAGCCCTAATTACCAGAAGTACAAAATAGTATTTTCAACTTAATGAACTAATATGCACATTCATGTGGTTACATGGTAGAACTACCCTAGAAAAAGCTGAATAGCTATATAAAACTATATATTTTCTGAGAGTAGACATTTCACTGCATCAAATGAAGGATCACTTGCCTTTCTACCCCTAGCTTGGTGAGCACAAATGTTTATAGATGGAGGCGCTAAAAAAAAAAAAAAGAATTATTTACATGTCCACTCCTTCGAATGTACTAAAATCTTTGTAAACTATCAAATTTCCTACTGTATTAATTAGCTAATGCTCTTAGAGACAAATGACACCCACTGGTCTGAGATTACATACTAAAGGGGGTGCTAGAGGTACAAAGCTACACCAACTACAACGTCTGATTTTTCTTACATTTTCTCAAAAGTGAATTGTATACCAGGACATACTTGAAAACGAGAGAAATCTCATTGTATTCTTCCTGGTAAAACATTTCCTAAATAAAATACAGATACAGAAGTGAAGAAAAGATAGACAAAGTATAGAATTTTGGAAAGAAGATAACTTACCACATCAAGGGTCACTTGCCTTCCTACCCCTAAAGTGGTGTGCACAAATGTTTCCAGGTGGTACTAAAGGAAACAAATTGGCATTTTTTTATGTTTCCATCCCTTCAGATGTATTGAAATCTGTGAAAACTATGGCATTTTCAACTGTATTCATTAGCTAGTGCTCTTAGGATACAAATGGCACCCCCACTAGTATGAGCTGACATACCATAGGGGGTGCCATAAGCACAAAACTACACCTACTACAACCGCTTGATTTTTCTTACAATTTTTCAAGCATGACATGCCTACACTAAAATGATTGTTAACAACTACATAAATGTCAAATGGGAAGGGGGGGTCACTTGTCTTTCTACCTCTAAGTGAGTGTGCACAACTATTTACAGAATGTAGCATTATATGGAAAAAAAACATTTTTTTACACAAAAGTCACAGCGTGGCCATCAGTGGAACAAGAAATGGGAAGCAAACAGTGTATGAGTATGTCTACCAGTGGGCAGCAGACCAAGGCTGGTGGGGGGCATATAGTGCATATGGGGATCTGAGACTACCTGTGTGTACTGTATATCCCCACATACACTGATTCCCATCCTGAATCCAGTGCACATTAGTAGTCTGTGTCTACCAGTAGGAAGTGGAACCAGGCTGGTTGGAATGGGACTGCCAGTAGGCTGTGGAACCAGGCTAGGGGTTAAGCTATGTGGGGGGGATTGGAGGCTGTTTGTGTGCATGACAAAAGCAATGCACTGGACGCCCTATGGCACACACAGGGTTAGTTTTTTTTAATTAATATTTGTTTATGTATACCTCATTGGGGGCAGGACCCCTCCTGATGCCCCCTTACAAGGTATAAATAAAAAGAATGAAAAAAACGTCCTGTGTGTGTGCTATAGGAGGGTCTTCATTGGACCCCCCCTAATTAATATATATATATTTTTTTGCCATTTTTTATTTCAAACCTTGTTGAGATGACATCAGGACCCCTCCTGATGGTCCCCAGTCAGGTCTAAGTAATAAACTGTGTATCCAAATAGGATTTCATGTGTGTGCTACAAGGTTGTCCAGTGCATACCTCCCCCCTCGTGGCACACATAGGGTTAATTATCTCCCCCCCATTATTTTTATTCAGATCTCATTGGGGGCCCCTGATGCCCCCTCAACAAGGTCTGAATAAAAATAAAAAATAACCATGTGTATGACACAAGGGTTCCAACGCATTGCCGAAAAAAAAAAAACAACACAGGGTTGTTCGTTTTTTCATTACATTTTATTTAGACCTTGTTGGTATCAAGGTTCCTGCTCCTTTCAGCAATCCTTCTCAGCCGCGGGGACGGTGCCTTCCCCCTCATGGGCAGCTGACTGGGTTGCTGAGCTTGGGGCTGCAAGCAGACTCCCCTCTAGCCGTGGGGACCTGCGGCGCCAACGCTCATCAGTCCTGCGTTTTAGTTTAGCCGGTGCCTTCCTGTAGGTGCGTACTTATTGACGTCTATGAACGCATGCACCTTTTCTAGTCTTGTTGCGGCGGGCCTTAGGCAAGCTCCGCCTGTTAGTTGCCCTATTTATGCCAGTTTCAGATACCTATCCAGTGCCCTTGCATGGTGTCTGTTTCTGCATACTGCCTCTTGCTATACATCCCGTTGTGACCCTGGTTTGGCTGACTTTGCCCTGGCTCCTGATCCTGCTATGTCCTGACACCACTGTTCTTTGGTTCCTGACTCTGGCCTGGCTGACTACCCACGCTGGTTCTTGACTCTGGCCTGGCTGACTACCCTCACCAGTTCCTGACGCTGGCCTGGCTGACTACCCATACTGGTTGCTGACTCTGGCCTGGCTGACTACCCTCTCCGGTTACCAACCCCTGGTTTGTTATTTTTGTTTGTTGTATACTAATAAATATGTCTTATTTGATTATTGCCTCTCTCTGATTTGTGTGACTGTCTGTTCAGTATACTGTGACCTGTTCTTACTGGTTCCCTTGGGCTCATCAGAGACAGTGTACAGAGACAGTGTACAGACCCTGACAGTTAGAGGGCATCAGGGCCCCTTCCCCCATGAGGTCTGTATAGTAAAATAGTGACAGAATGTATTTGTGTGCTACAGGGTGTCCAATGCATTGCTTTACCTCTCTGTGGCACATAAAGTGTTAATTTTTTTTTTATATTTTATTCATACCTTGTTGGGGGGGCATCAGGTCCTGATGTCCCCCAAAGCAAGGCTGATGTTTTGTTTTTTTATTACAACCACTGCTGTGCATTGCATGTGTGTTTTTCATTTGTGTGTGTGTGTATTGTCTGTGTTTTGCATGTATGTATTGTGTGTTTCATGCATGTGTTTGTGTGTTGCCTGTGTGTGTTTTGGTATGTTTGAATGTTTGTGTTGAAGCTCCCTGCAATTCCTTGCAGGGATTGTCACAGGAGAACATGGGGTCACAAAGCCATATTTGTATTTTGGAAGAGGAGATAGTGGTGGAGGGTCAAATCTTTGCAGACAAAATCACTCCCCCTAGATGTCCTGGACAGGCAGTATGTAGAAGATCTGAATCTCTCCTCCTTACTGCCACCCCTGAGTGTGTGTGTATGCGAGGCACGCAGGTTTCTTATATATATATATATATATATATATATATATATATATATATATATATATATATGGTTTGCTGTCAGAAGGTGTGGCTGGAAAATGCTCAACCAACCATCATTACCAATCTGTGTTTAAAAAACAAACAAAAGCCAACTGCTTACAAAAAAAGTCAGACCTTGTGGTGGGACACCAGGACCCCTCCTGATGCCCCACAGCTACTGATCTCCAATTTGGCTGGGAGATCAATACAGGCTACACAGGGAAGCAAGAGGCCTCCCCTGCTACCATCCTATTCCAAGTACTGGGTAGGATTGTGCAATATCAGAAAACCTTTTACTGTCATTGAAGGAGGCATTCTTTCATTGATGGGAAGAGGTTTCTTGATCCCACTGTCTCTGACATGAAAGCTCAGCGTAGTGGGTCTATTTAGGCTGTGAGTCCTATACTTCTGGGTTACTTTCCAGCCATCAAACAGCCAGAGAAAGGGGGAGGAGTAATTTTAAATCTCCTCAGAAGGTTGATAAGACATATTTTCTAGGCCTTGGGTTTTTCCCATAGAGCAGACTTATTAAGATGTGAAAATTGCCCTTTGCAAGAACAGTGGGCTATTTTAAAGGGATAGTAATACTTCGTTTTAACTTTATTTTATTTTATAGGCAGTAAAAAAACATGAAGAATGATATGTCTTATCTCTCAAACCTTTATGGTTTAAGAGATATTCACAAACAAAGTATCCCCCCCCCGTTCAACCAGATCAGAAGGGAGGTGCCCAGGTAGACTGCAGAGAGGGACAATCTTCAATTAAGATAAGGGAAAAAGCTGAAAAACTTGTCAAGGGGGGAAGGGCTTTCATTGTTTTCACACAAAGAAAATTGTCCCCTTCTGTTATCTGTCTGGTCATACAACCAGACTCACATCTGAGAAGAGATGGCTTACACTAGGTAAAAGGGGCGGGGAGGGGAACTTTGCTTGAGAATATCTCATAAACCATAAAGGATTTAGAGATAAGACTTATATCATTCTTCATGTTTTTTTAATGCCTACAAAATAAAATAAAGTTAAAACGAAGTATTACTATCCCTTTAACCCCTTAAGGATGCAATAGGCTTGCAACACATTGTGAAGAAATATGTTACACACCCCTCTGGTGCTTAAAGGGGACATTCACATCCCCAAAAAGTTTCACCATTGCTTTTAAAATGTAAAGCAATATTATCGCTGGCTTTATTTATTTTCTCCACTGCCTAAGAGTGGAGATATTAATCTTTGAAACGTGCCACTTCCAGGTCTGCGGCACAGTGTATGTGCGGCACCGTGTATGAGGTTGAGAAAGGCCCACGGTAGGGCCGAAACATCGATTTCAATAAATCAGCACATCTTTTCACTTTAGGAAGTCCTGTGAGTGTGGTTTTTCTTCAGGGCTACCGTAAAATCTCAGGTATAATACGCACCTGTGTATAATACGCAGATGCATATTATACCAAAGATTTTGGGGGAAAACAAGAGTGCCTATGTATAATACGCACCCTTGTTTTCCCCCCTTGCTAAAAAATTATAAAGGCTGGCCGATCCCTTCCCTCCCTCCCCTGGGTCAAACCCGCGCTCAAAACAAGCCTTACTAGTTTGAAGTTAAACTTGAAGTCCGCATCTTCTTCTGTGGATAAGGCAAAATAAAGCGTTATGCACAGCTTCCCTGCGGGCGGCACGCTTCCCTTTGCCGCCCGCTTCCATCAATGGGCTTGCAGGACCTTCCGCCTACAGCCAGGGCATTATCATTGGCTGTAGGCGGAAGGTCCTGCAAGCCCATTGATGGAAGCGGGCGGCAAAGGGAAGTGTGCCGCCCGCAGGGAAGCTGTGCATAACGCTTTATTTTGCCTTATCCACAGAAGAAGATGCGGACTTCAAGTTTAACTTCAAGCTAGTAAGGCTTGTTTTGAGAGCGGGTTTGACCCGGGGGAGGGAGGGAAGGGATCGGCCAACCCTATTTTTTTTTTTTTTTTTTTTAAACTCTTGTGTATAATACGCACCCCCCACTTCACATAAGGTGAAGTGGGGTAAAATTGTGCGTATTATACCAGAGATTTTATGGTAAATTTTCACTCGCCATTGGCTAGTGGCGAGTGGAAATTTTGAGCCCTGTATATATATATATGGCTCTGGGGATCCTTTAAAAAAGATACACTGAAAAGTGCATGATACTAAAGGGTGTGTTTAAAAGGGTGACATGACAATCTCGCCATGGTTAAAAAGCCCAAGATTCTCATTTTGCCTCCTTATATGTTGCTGTATGTATCAGGAGTGGATATCACTGACCACAATCCTTTCCTGCATTGCTGGGATGTCTAATTTTGTCCACAGCCATCTCTCTCTGTAATAAGTGACATTGGTGTGACAGGAGCAGTGATTTCTGGAGCTTTACTCTGTCTGTGTAATTATTATTTTTTTAACCCTTTCAGAGCTGGAGTGGAATTGCGTTACTGGATTTGTCAGAGTTCAACTCTATATCTCTCCGGCGCCGAAAGGGTTAAAAAAATAATTACACGAACAGAGTGAAGCTCCAAAAATCACTGCTGCTGTCACATCATTGTCACTTATTACAGAGGGAGACAGCTGTGGGCAAAATTAGACATCCCACTGACGCAGGAAAGGATCGTGGCCAGAGATATCCACTCCTGATACATACAGCGACATATAAGGAGGTGACATGAGAATCTCGCGCTTTTTATGCATGGCGAGATTCTCATGTCACCCTTTTAAACAATGCCAGATGCTGAATGCACCCTTTCGTATCACACACTTTTCAGTGCAACCGTGGCTCTGTGACTACCAGTGGAACCAGGTTGGATGTCAGATGGTATATATGTTTAATTCTGTGACTACCAGTAGACTGTAGAACAAAGCTGGGGTGGCAGTCTGTATATATGTGATGCTACTACTACCAGCAGACCCTTTATGTCCTAGCTGCATACGACCCCTTCAATAGAATTTATGGCGTGGGGGAGCATCATTGTTTTTTTACGTCACTGGTTGTGCATAGTTAACAAAATACTTATACATCTCTTAATGTACAAAATGAAGAGAAAAATGAACACAATTATATACAAAACATAATATTCTTTCTAATGACACAAACTTTATTCTGCATGACATGTTGTGTTTAAGATGGAGTAACATAATCAAAGCCAGCAAACTGGCTCTGGTCTATTTCCTGGTCGGTTGTTGTGTTGTCTGGTGTTAACTGTGTTAATTGGCAAACTCGCTTCAAAGGTCATGCAGGAGGAGGCTGGTATGGAGGCTTGATCTGTTTTTTTTCTGTAGGTTTTCCCAGTCCAGGCCATGGAAAAAGGGATGTTGTTATATATCTGACATTCCATACTGGGGATTGCCTCCCAGCCTCTCTTCTGGGTCATATTCCAGGAAACCCTCTAATAGCTCTGAAAAATCATCAGATATGTATTTTAGCATTGACAGTGGCTGTAGATCTATCATATCCTGGGAGCTATATATTGAGGTCCTAGAATATGGAAAATGTCCTGATGCCATTATCCACAGAACAATTCCATGTGCCCACCAATCAACTGCAGTGGAGTTCTACACACGGTCCATGTTTTTTTATCTCTCCCAGTAAACATCTTACACAGGCCAAAATCTTCAATTTGTGCATAGCCCTCATGGTCTAGTAAAATGTTGTCAAGTTTTATATCTCTGTGGATGATTCCTCTCTGATGTAAAAAGTCAACACCCAGGGCTATCTCAGCTGAGTAGAACCGTATGTGGTCTTCTGGGACAACTCTGTGTTTATAGACAAGGTTTGCCAAGTTTCCTCCATTAGCATAGTTTGTAATGTAACACAGCCAGCTATGTGTCTGAAAGCAGCGGTGTAACCCAATAAGAAATGGACTGGTGGAAGCTATCTGCAAAATCTTCCTTTCTGTCCACAGCATTTGCATGTTTTCACAGACTGTCTTCTTCTTTATTACCTTCATGGCATACTCCTTATTGTCTTGCTGGGAGCATACCTGGAATACTTTCCCATATTCTCCTTCTCCCAGCATTTTAATGGTGTTGAAGTCTTCCAAGGTAACAGTCTTTCAAGGTAACAGTCTTCGTTATCTTGCAAGGTTCCTTTTCATCCACCTTACACTGACATTCATTTGTGGTATTACTTGTGTCTTCCTCTGGAGGACAATTGTCCCAGCCCTCATTTGCCTCCTTCAGGATGAGTGTGAGGGAGACATGTGGATTTGCAGTACAGTGGTCATCTTTCTCTGTAAGACATTTTCCACTACTCTGCTTTGCCTCTTCCAAAATGGGCACATGATGGACCTGTGTCAGATACCTGAACTGCCGGGCATATCGGTTGTTCGGCGGGCCCACAGTGCAGGTTGGCGACTCGCCAGGTTCTCCGGGCATCTCCTCTCCATGATCACTCTGCTCCAAGCCACATCCTTGGACCAATCCCCCGCCCGATGTGAGCTGCGGCATCGGGCGTTGGGGTTGGTGTGTTGGAGTCTCTGTGAGACGCAGGCCTTGTTCGGGTGTTCTACGTAAGGGAGGGGGCAGGTTCAGCCAGCACTTATGCCTGGGGAGGTGTGTCAGGCAATGACAAGTGCCTCTACTTAAACCCAGGCGATTTCTTTGCTCGGGCTTAGTTGTATTAGCCCTACCCATCTGAGTACTGCTCTCTGACCCTATTACCAAGTGATATTCATATACCTTCGGTGTTCCTAGACCTCTGCTTCTGATCCTGACCTTGCTGCCCGTCATAACCCTAGACCTTGGCTTCTGATCCTGACTACGCTACCTTCTGTAATCCCGAACCCTGGCTTGACCTGACTATTCTATAGCCTCTACATTACAGGTTGCCTCCTACCTCCTCAATTGCCTTTTTTAGTCGAACATTAGTACTTTTGGCTGGTGAGTGTTCCCTGCATCTGGGATCCAGTACCAAACAACGTCGCAGAGTGAGACATTACAACTAAGGCATTATGGAGCCCGCAGGGATGGCGCAGGCCGTAATGCAACAAATATCCATGCTCACCCAAACCGTTAAAGAACTACAGACCGGTCAGGCCAACCTTCAGCACCAACTCCAAGAGCTACGTGCTGCTCCTTCAACCCCCCAGGAAGGACCAGGTCCTTCACCTGGGTCTCTGTCTTCCCTCCCAGGAGGGGGCCACGGCTGTTCCCGAACCACAGGTCTCCTTACCTGAGCAATTCTCTGGGGACCGTACTCATTACCGTTCCTTTATCACTGCATGCCAAGTGCTATTTTCCCTGAAACCCCGTACCTACTACACAAACTTTGTTAGAGTCTGGTTAGTGATTTCACTCTTACCAGAGAGCCCCAAACTTGGGTCCACCATCTACTCCAGAAAAAACAGGCCTCTGCTTGAGTCCTGGGCTACGTTCAGTTGTGCAATGGAGTCGCTTTATGACGACCCCTACAAGATCGCAACTGCCCAGGCCTCCTTAAGGACCTTGAAACAAGGCCGTCGCCCTGCAGAGTACTACGTGACCTATTTCAGACGGTTCACCATCGAGATGGCCTAGAACGAACCAACTCTTAACGACCAGTTCAGGATCGGCCTCTGTGATCCCATCCAGGATGAGCTGGCATGCATTGGGTTTCCCTCATCCCTCGAGACACTTATCCAGCTGGTCATCCAGGTTGATCGACGCCTACGAGAGAGGCACCAGGAGAGGGTCCTGGCCAACAGCCCTCCTCAAAGTTGTCTTCCTTCTCTTCCACCCGCTCTGTCAGAAGTTCCTATGGCTGCCGAAGAACTGATACAGATTGGCCTCGTCAGGGGTCCCATCTCGTCTGTGGAAAGAGCACATAGTCGAGCACAGGATCTCTGTCTCTATTGCACTGATCCAAGTCATCACCTCCGGGCCTGCAAGGAGAGACCTGTGCGATCTAGAGGTAAGCCTACTGTGCACACCTCCCTTGTCTCATTACCCTCTGGATCCACATCTCCTCACCTCTCAATTTGTCTTTCCCTCCAGTGGAATAGGATGGAGATACCGACCCAGGCCATGGTGGATTCCGGTGCTAGTGGGTGTTTCATCTATGCCGACCTGGTCTCTATTCTTCGGATACCTACAGTATGCAAGACGTCTCCTGTACACAACGAAGTGGTGGATGGCAGTCCACTGAGGTCGGGCCCTGTCACCCACGAAATGATTCCTCTTCAGATGAGGATAGGCCTTATCCATTCTGAAGAGTTCTGATTCAACGTAGTCCAAACTTTGCTCTTTCTTTTAATCCTTAGATTACCGTGGTTACGGCTCCGTCAGTTGGTCCCTTGGTACTGTGACCTTCTCCTCTCCTCAATGCAAACGCCAGTGCCTTCCTCAGACCATGGGTCTTCACCTTCTCCTAGAACCAAAGATCCCAGAGGAAGAAAGGCCCGTTCTCCTTGCAGTCTACTCCAGTTTTGCTGACGTTTTCAAGAAACAAGGGGCAGACATCTTTCCCCCCGCATAGGCCATACCACTGCCCGATTGACCTGCTTCTAGGGGCACCTATACCATTTGGACGTATCTACCCATTATCAGAACCTGAGTTGGCCGTCTTGAAGAGAGTACATTGAAGAAAACCTTAAGAAGGAGTTCATATGGCCATCCACTTCCCCTGCTGGAGCGGGCATTTTCTTTGTAGGCAAGAAGAATGGTGGGTTAAGACCCTGCATCGATTACCGAGGGCTTAACAATATCACAGTCTGGAATTGCTACCCGCTGCCTTTGATTTCAGAACTCCCTGACCGACTCCATTCTGCCCGCTACTTCACCAAGTTAGATCTCAGAGGAGCATGCAACTTTTCCGTTCAAGGTACGGACAATATGAATACATTGTGATGCCGTTTTTGTCGTGCAATGCACCCACAACATTTCAGTTTTTCTCAGTGATGTTTTCAGAGAATCTCTTGATGTCTTTCTTATCGTTTATCTAGACGACATCCTGGTTTATTCTTCTACACTGGAGGAACACCATCACCACATGATCAAGGTACTGACTCGTCTGAGACAAAACAGCTTGTATGCTAAATTAACGAAATTTGTGTTTAACACCGATACCGTAGAGTTCCTGGGCTACATCCTCTCACCTCAGGGGTTACAGATGGATCCTCGTAGGGTGACTGCGGTGGTTGAGTGGCCGCCACCCACCAATAAGAAGGGCGTACAATGCTTCCTAGAGTTTGCAAACTTTTACCGTAGATTCATCCGCAACTTCTCTCAACTCATACAACCAATCACAGCACTGACCAAGAAACAAAAGCATTTCCACTGGTCCAACCAAGCACAGGAGGCATTCAGTATTCTTAAAGTTCTGTTCACATCGGCCCCTGTGCTGGCCCTACCAGATTCCCATCAGCCATTTACCATGGAAGTTGATGCCTCCCAGACCGCAGTTGGGGGCGGTCCTGTCCCAAAGGGAATCCAAGAAAGGGCATCTACATCCTGTAGCATTCTTCTCACGACATCTGATGGATCCTGAAAGGAACTATAACGTGGGGGACAGAGAACTCCTCGCTATCAAGCTGGCATTGGAGGAATGGAGGCACCTGTTGGAAGGAACTCAGCATCCCATTGTGATTTACACCGACCACAGAAATCTGGAGTACCTACGGTCTGCCCGGCGCCTTCGTCCTCATCAAGCCAGGTGGGCTCTTTTCTTAAGTCTATTCTCCTTCCATATAAGCTATAGGTCAGGTACAAAAAAATGGAAAAGCGGATGCCCTATCCCAAGTGGAGAGCACAGACACAGACCTCCCTAAACAGTCTGAAACCATTCTTCACCAGGGTCACTTCCTTGGACCGCATTTGGGAACACACCAACGTGTCCATAGCCCAACATACCACATGCCTTACACCCCACAACGGGTTGCTTCTTCACAAAGACAACATCTATGTACCCACTCCGGTACGTCTCAAGGTTTTTTTCCTCCTTCATGACACCCCTCTGGCAGGACATGGTGGCCAACAAAAGACGGAGGCTTTAATTCAATGATCCTTCTGGTGGCCAAAACTACGACAAGACATAAAGAACTACATCGCTTCTTGTCCATATTGTAATCAGTCCAAGGGAACTCATACCAGACCTATGGGCCTCTTGCAACCCCTACCCGTTCCAACTAGGCCATGGTCGGACATCTCAATAGACCATCACTGACCTCTCCTGCAGCCAAAGGCTACACCTGTGTATTTGTAGTGGTAGATAGATTCACGAAGATGGCCCATTTCTTACCAACTAAAGGACTTCCATTGGCTCCTCAAACTGCTGAGCTCTTCATCAAAGAGGTTTACAGACTCCACGCACTTCCGGAGAGATATGAGTTTATTCAACCCCCGGTAATCAATACATGGTCTTTTACAAAAAAGAAACCGGCACCAGCCGGTGAGGTAGACTTGCGTATGATTCCCCTACTGAGGGCATCCTCAATGTACTCCTCCATGGCCCTGTTTTCCTCGCAAGACAAGGGGTACGTCCGACCCCTGGGAGGCACCACGCCCGGAGGCAAATCAATAGCGCAATCATACGGTCTATGCTGCGGCAATGCGCTAGCCTCTCCCTTACTGAACACGTCACTGAACTCCCTGTATTCAGCTGGCACTGAGGGAGAGGTACACAAAATGTTGACCTGTTGCGACAGACAATGTTTAGTACAATACTCGGACCAAGATTTGACCTCACATCTCTGCCAGTCAAACTGGGGATTATGCAATAGTAACCATGAAAACCCCAGAATGACTGCATGATGGGGTGAATGAATTATTTGAAAGCATACTTCCTCCCTGTGGAGAGCCCCAATGGACATATAGATAGGAGTTGTTTCCAATGTGATGAATGCCGGCTCCAGGGGTCTCCCATCAATGGCTTCAATGGCTAGTGGAGTGTCCCTCTTAACCAAGGGAATTTTGTGCAGTTCAGCAAAAGACTGATCCATAAAGTATCCCACTGCACCCAAGTCTATCAGAGCAGACACCTCCACAGCCTGATCAGCCCAAGAAAAGCCCACCTGGATAATGGGTCTCAGTGTACCAGAGTCTGGGGACTGTCGTACACCACCTAGAGCCTGTCCCCCAAGGCACCCTAGGTGCGTCCGTTTCCCGGCCGTACTGGACAAGTGCGTAAAAGGTGCCCAGCCTTGCCACAATATAGGCATAACCCTTGCCTCTTCCGGTGTGCCCGTTCCTCCTTAGTAAGTCTCGTGAAACTGAGCTGCATAGGTTCACTTGGTTCAGGTGTTTGGTCAGGAGGAATGGGAGGCGAGGGTGGGTTTAAAGGACCGCCGTGCCCATACCCTCTGTCTCTTGCCCTTTTAGCCATGTGCCTTTCACGGATACGAGAGTCAATAAGCATGACATAATCGATATATTCATCTAGATCGCTGGGTACATCTCTGGCAGCTATTTCATCTTTGATAGTGTCAGACAACCCCTGAGCAAAGGCTGTCACTAGCACCTCGTTATTCCATCCTACCTCTGCTGCCAATGTACGAAATTCTATGGCATAATTGCCCACACTACGATCGCCCATTTGTATCTCCATCAGTTTTTTGGCAGCAGAGGCGGCTCTACCAGGTACCTCAAACACTCTACGGAACTTCCTTATGAACTCGCTGAAGTTCTGAGTGCAGGGTTTAGCGCTCCCCCACAAAGGATTAGCCCATTCCAGAGCTTTGCCTGTTAACAGTGAAATTGTGAACCCAACCTTGCTACGGTCATTGGGAAAAGCATGAGGTATGAGTTCCAGAAATATTTCCAACTGATTGATAAACCCCCTGCATAGGGTAGGCTCGCCATTGTATCTTAATGGTAACGGCGGCGGCGCCATTAGATCTCTAGGGGGAGCAGCAGACAACCCAGGAGGATTATCCGGTGTCAGAACTGGGGGGACCACCGGATTCAGGTTGGGTTTGTCAAGGTGTACCGTTCGTTCAAGTAATGTCTGCATAGCCAGTGCCAACTGGTCCAAATGTTGCTCATGCATATCCATCCTCCAATGGAGGTTTTGTGTATTACCTTCACCTTTACTGTCTGAGGTCATGGCCCTTTCGTACTGTAACGGTTATTCAGACTCTCAGACCAGAGGTAAAAAATGAAACACAGTTTTATTGAGAATAATATAGGAACACGGCCCCCTGAGGGCAGAGGTAAGTAATGACACATAACTGAAGGCAATATGGTAATATATCAGACACAGTATGATTGATAGCAATGACTACAAGCAATAGGACTAAGTAAGGCTAGGGTTAAGTCCAATGCAAATGATCAGTCGCTGTTGTGGTGTATAAGACAATGCCCAGTAGTCCTCAAGGACTGATGATCAAGCAAGACCAACACTGGTGCTAGAGCTGAATAATACCAGGGCCAAGGGCACTCTGCCGTGCGTAACGGAATCGGCACACTGCGTGAGCAGAAAGGGACCGGAGCTACGGTACTCTGCGGTACTGAAAGGGTTAATGACACTGCGTGAACTAAATGGAAACTTGAGCCAGTAGCACCCCTCGGTGCGCCACCGGATAATCACACTGCCAGAGCTGAAAGGGACCAGAGCCAGTAGCACCCCGTGGTGCGTCAACGGATACCCTAATACTGCTAGAGCCGAATGAGACCAGAGCCAGTAGTACCCCACGGTGCGCCAATAAGCGTATGTTGCAAGAGCTACGGTAGATGTTAACGGAAACCCACTGCTCTGCAAATGTAGCAGATGGCTCGGTACTTGAGGCAACAGGCTCTGCAAGGGTTAACGGACAGGCTCGGCAACGGAGGCAATAAGCAAAGCAAGTGTAACGGATGGCTCAGAACGGAGGCAACAAGTACAGCAAGTGTCAGAGGATAGGCTCGGTACCGGAGACAACAAGCTCAGCTAGTGTTAACGGATGCCCAATATCGGAGACTACAAGCACAGCAAGTGTAGACAGGCAGGCTCGGTAACAGAGGCAACAAGCTCAGCAAGTGGAACGTCAGCTTTAGGATGCACCGTCTGACAGTTCACAATGTCACTGAGCGACAGAGACGAAGTGACACTGGAACCGGAACTCAGGAAGCAGGATACCAAGCAGGAACGTCAGCAGGCCGGGTCATACACTGAGCAGGAACGTCAGACAAGCCGGATCAAACACGGAGCAGGAGCGTCAGCCAGGCCAGGTCATACACGGAGCAGGAACCAGAAGAATAGTCAGACAAGCCGAATCGGTACACAGGAACACAGCAACGGAAGCACTGGTACTGGAACACCACGAAAGGGCACCGGACAGGTGCCAGAGGCCTGGTATAAGAAGGCTGATACTGGGCGGGCATAACAAGGACTGCCAATAGGAACATACCACCGCAGAGAGTGACAGGTAATCACGGGAACCGTGATAGATCCGTACTTGCATTACTTCTCCTTTGGGTGAGGAGATTTTGGCTGCTCAGGCTGCCGCCCCAGTTGAGAGACCTGAGGGTTGTTGCTTTGTGCCAGCGCAATTTCGTATTCAGTTGCTTGAGACTTATCATGCCTCAAAAATTGCTGGGCATATTGGTCGAGACCAGTTGATTTAGTCTTTGTCACGAGTTTTCTGGTGGCCAAGTTTAAGGGCCGATTGTGCCGCTTTTATGGCAGCTTGCACCATGTATGCTAAAAACAAATTTCCCAGACAGCTGCCTGTGGGTCTGCTTCAACCAGTGGCCAATGGGGAACGCCCCTGGTCACATTTATCAATTGATTTCATGGTTGAACTTCCACGCTCCATGGGATGTACAGTGATTTTGATGATAGTGGACAAGTTTTCGAAGATGGTTCATTTTGTGCCACTTAAGGGATTACCTTCCGCCAGGGAATTGGCGGTGATTTTTGCTAGAGAAGTCTTCTGTTTACATGGTATCCCAAAGGTTATTGTGTCTGATAGAGGAAGTCAGTTTGTGGCTCGGTTTTGGAGACAGTTTTGTGCTCAAATGGGTATTCAATTGACGTTCTCCTCCTCCTATCACCCGCAATCTAATGGAGCGGCAGAGCGAGCCAATCAAGCCTTAGAGCAGTTTCTCTGATGCTACATTTCTGATCATCATGACAATTGGGCCAAGTTGTTGCCATGGGCAGAGTTTGTGTTGCAGAAAAAACAGCAGGCGGATCGTAGAAGGTTGCCAGCTCCCCACTTTCAAGTAGGAGACAGAGTGTGGCTGTCTTCCCGTAATCTGCACCTGAAAGTTCCATGTGGCAAGTTGGCTCCTAGATTCATGGGCCTTTCCATGTATTAAGATTAATCCAGTTGCTTACGCTTTGGAGTTGCCAGCCAGTATGTGAATTCACAATGTGTTCCATGTGTCTCTGCTTAAGCCCTTGGTCTGCAACCAGTACACGACTGTTCCTGTTCAGCCTGCTCCTGTGAGAGTTGCAGCTCATGAGGAATTTGAAGTACAAAACATTATGGACTCCCGGTTGGTTCGAGGGCGCTTACAGTATTTGATCCATTGGAAGGGATATGGTCCAGAGGAGCGTTCCTGGATTTCAGCTGATGATGTTCACGCTCCTGTTTTGGTACACAGATTCCATGTGAAGTTCCCTGATAAACCCCATCCGGTTCCGCAGAGGAGGGGCTTTTGAGGGGGAGGTACTGTTACAGTTTACAGCTTACCTTGTTTGCAGCATCATCTACAGGCGCAAGGCTTCTAGCATGCTGCAGGCCTCTGTTTTATCTGTTTGTTTCCTGTAGTCTCCTCCTACCTACTTCCCACTTCCTCCCTCTGAACTGCTCCTCCTACTTCCTGTGGAGGGGTTTAAAAGGCAGACTGAGTCCTGACTCAGTCACCCTTGCGTTGTTGTTATTAGGTGAAGTACTTGGGCTCTGTGTGTGACCTGGCTAGCTACGAAAACCCACTCTGTGTATGACCTGACTATTTATGAGAACCCGCACTGTGTATGAGAACCCTTTCTGTGTATGACCCAGATAAGTACGAGAACCCTTTCTGTGTATGACCCAGCTAAGCACGAGAACCCTCTCTGTGTATGACCCAGTGATCACAAGTATCCCTTACCGTGATCAATTTGTGCTATTGGCTTAAGACAGACCACTGTTGTGGACAGAGGGTCTCGAGATAGTGACTCCAGGCAGAGTCACAGGGTCTGGTGTAGTGACTGCAGGCATGAGTCACAGGGTCTTGTGTGATGGCTGCAGGCGTGAGCCACGGGGTCTTAATATGTGACTGCAGGAATGAGTCACAGGGGTCCGATATAGTGACTGCAGGCAGAGTCACAGGGTCTCTTAGTGGTGACTGCAGGCGTGGGTCACCGGGTTGCTGCAAAGGTCTGGTGTTGCTGGTTTGACTGATTGTAGGCATGGGTCAGTTCCCCAGTCCAGCAGTACTTGTGTTCCTGTTCATTGGATCAAGATTGCTGAGCCAGTGTTCACAGTGGTCGCCTGTTCCAGTCGACCGATCAAGAGTTGGCGTTCCTGTATCCTGCTGAGACTAACAGGGGCTTCGGCCCAATCTCTCACATTGTGGTCTAGCTAGAGGCCTACTATTTCTGGTAGTAGTGTCGCCAGTTAGTAACCCTTTGCATGCTGTACCACTTATTTATTGCTGTGATTTATTCTAATAAATATTTTGCGTTATATTACTGTACTGAGTTCTGAGCATTTCTGGGTGCCCGTGACAGTTCCACATCAATCAGGAGATTGTGGTGCCCTCTTTCTGCCCTGACCCCACCTCTGACAAGGAGAGGGATCTCCACTTGTTAGACGTGGTGCATTGTCTCAAGTTTTATGTGCATCGCACTGAGTCTATCAGGACATCTGACACTCTGTTCATCATTCCTGGCGGTCCTAGGGCAGGAAGACCTGCATCCAAAGTGACTATCGCCTCTTGGATCAAGTCCACTATTTGGAATGCTTATGAGTTGAGGAAGAAGCCTGCCCCTTTCTGGGTCACGGCTCATTCTACTCGTTCTATTGGAGCCTCTTGTGCATATAAGAATCAGGCCTCCGCAGATCAGTTGTGCACACCTTTTCGAAACACTACCGTGTTGATGTGTTGGCATCAGCTGATGCCAGCTTTGGGAGGAAATTCCTGGAGGCAGTATTGCCTGTCTAGGATTTTCCTTGGTTCTTAGTGCTTCCTTCTCTAGTTCAATGTGCTGTGTAACGTTCCTGGAGTGCCGATACCCTTGTTTTGTGTCCGTTGACACTTCAGTAGTTGTTGGGCTATCTCTCATCTGATGGTTCATATATGTTCTGGTGACTTTGGGGGCCTTGCGCCTGGTCCTTGCCTTCTTCCCACCTCTGGAAAACTTAATGGCTGGACATCACAGAGTTACCAGTAACCTGTATTGGACAACAGAGAAAAGAGGATTTTAGTCTTACCTGTTAAATCCTTTTCTCTTAGTCCATACAGGTTACTGGTCTCCCACCCTGTCGAGACCATGCTTGACTCTCCTGTGTCAGACCGTGGGGCTCCTTCGGGGTCATGCTCACAGGAGTCTTCTTCCCTTCTACTATCTAGTCATCTTAGTGTCTCAAATCTTTCTGGAGCTGATTGGCTAGCTGCAGCCAAGGAGGGAAGGGAGGCTCCACCCCCTGCATACACTTTGAGAATTTGGTCCTGCCTACTAGGGGGCGGATTGCCTCCCGGAGGAGTAACCTGTATGGGCTAAGAGAAAAGGATTTAACAGATAAGACTAAAATCCTCTTTTTACGCTCTCTTACAGAAATCATGCAGGGAACAGTTCCAAGGAAATTTCCCACAGGCCCACCCCTCACAAGAGGTGGAGGACAACTATCAGCCCCAGTAGTTAATTACCAGAAATATGTTTTCAATAGAAAGAGATTTCAATAGCACCTTTAGTTGGATCAGCTGTAAAACTGAGATCAAGAAAAGTAATTTTTGTGAAATATTCTCCATAATGAACTTTTCAGGTGTTTCTATCCAAAAAAAGAATCAACAGAATCTAGACCGCCACTCCAGACTACTCCAGACTTTAGGAATGTCATTAACATATGTTTTGTAACTGACAATGATACTTCTGAAGAGGTTACTACCTCCAAAGACGTGGGAATCCACCTACCAGCTTATGATAAGTTAAATGTACAATGCATTCAATTTTGTACCCATTGAGGATCCACATCTCAGGAGGTAGCATATAGTCAAAAAGAAAAAATATGACTCAAAAGAATGGAAAATGCTTGCAATAAAAAGTAAATCAAATCTCATGTAAAATTATTATATTTAATTGGATGGTTCTTAAGACCATCCACACACAAATTATGTGGGATACAGAAATACAACAGATCCAGCAATAGTCTACCTTCCATGACAAATCAAAACTTTTATGAAAAAATATATTGACACCCCAGTGGTATGAATGGAGTCTTAAAACCAGTGGTTGGAGGTAAATATGTCAATTCACTTATATTCTCATTGAAAGACTTATTTCCATATACCAGGGGGTAACTACTGGGGGTGCAGAGGGTGTGGTTGCATCAGAACCCAGCATCTAAGGGGGCCCCATCTGCCCCAGGATCCATTATTGTAAGCTTCTTGACCGGTGCGTCCAGTGTAAGCTGCCTGAGAACACCTTGTGGAAGGGAATCCCCACAAGAAGTAACAGACTGCTGATTTGATATAAATACAATATACAATGACAGGAGAAAATATGGAATACATACTAGGTAGGTCCCCGGTGAGCCAGGAGCTAGCGTTCGCAGGTCTGAGAATGGTGCTAGCAGTTGGTGGCTGCTCCCAGGAGTTCTTTGTCACAGTACTTTGTAGTGCCGCCGCTTCTGGCGATGCTCACAATGACACTCCAGCGTCATTTCCACGAGCGGTTGGACGCATCAATGCTAGATGCGTCATCTGCAGGCGCGAGGCTTCAGCAAGCTGTAGGCCTCTGTTTTATGTGTTTGAGGCCTGTAGTCTCCTTCTACCTACTTCCTCCCTCTGAGCTGCTCCACCTACCTACTTCCTGAGGAGGGGTTTAAAGGGCAGACTGAGTCCTGACTCAGTTACCCTTACATTATTGTTCTGAGCAGTTCATTTATTTGGTATTCCTGATTCCTGTGTATGACTCGGCTTGTCTGTCCATCCATTCTGGTGTTGACCTGTGGCTCTGTCTGTGTGTTCCGATTTGGCTTAGACATCCTATCTGGCGCAAACCTGTGGCTCTGACTGACTACCCGCTCCGTGTATGACCTGGCTTGTCTGACTATACTATCTGGTGCTTACTAGAAGGCTCGGTCTGTTCGCTCCATGTGTTGGTCCCGTTCCTCAGACATCCTTCCTAGTACAGACCTGGAGCTCTATCAGACTCCTAGCTACTGACTGCAGGCTGGGTCAGTGTTACTTCTGGGCGTTACCTTTTTCTACGAGACTGCAGTGGGCTTAGTCCTAGTCTCGGCGGCACTACAAGGTACTGTGAAAGTCTTGCTTAAGCAGGGTAGAGGTGCAGGCCGCGAAGCCTGATAGCAGAATAACCACACAGGACACAGACAGCTACTCTCCAGTTCTGGAATCAGCGTATTAAACCTACCAGAAGTATAGCTGCCTCTGTCAAACACTGGATCAGCAGCAGTGTACAAAATCATCAGGCAGAAGAATAGTCGATTAACAGGCCAAGATCAAAACCAACACAGGAGTTGTAGCAGAATCAGGAGACAAGAGATGTAGTCTAGGAAAGCCTGGTCAAACACTGGAAATGCTAGGAACAAACTTCAAAAACTGGATACTCAGAATGCTTTGATTGCACACTGACACAAAGGTGTCAGTGCTAAATATAGGCCCAAACAAGGATGTCGCTAGAATAAGACAGGGAAAACAAGACAGGTAAGAGAACCAGAATACCTGGTAAAGACAGGAAAGCCCAGAGAATCATGACAATTATGTTCTAATTATGCCCCTAAAAATATGTGTTGGGGGCCCAAACATTTTTTTGCACGGGGCCTTCCAATGACTTGTGGACCTTCAGATAGTGTTTCAAAGAAATTGAAGTGTCATGAAGGTACAAATTTGAAACCTTTAAAAATGAACTCTAATTCATATAAAAAAATCATAACTTTAACTCTGGCTGTGGTCTCTCTTGGCGACACTTTTTCTCCTCCTCGTCCTCATTGTAGATGTTTCTTGAAGTCCTAGGGGCCCTCTGGTGTGATTTGAGTGCAACACATCTGGGTTGATAATTGTTTTTAATCACAAGCCTTAAAAATTCGTTGTTCTTTCTGATCAGCTACAGTATGCCGGACATTCCTAATTTCATTCTGAAAGTCATTCAGCACATTTTATTTTTATTCATTCATTAATTTCATAAAATAAATTGAGCAATCAATTAAAATTCAATTAAACCTGTCCATGAAAGGCTGAACCTCTTTAATAAAAGTGCCTATGGTTTTCAGACTCAGGCCCCTTGGGACCAGATCCAGTTTAATGTGTTGCTTGCACCATCATTTTATGTCTTGTTTGTGGAACCCCTCTAGCTCTTTAAAACCTGTAGTAAGGTTAACACGTAATGGTGTCCATAAAAACCCTCTCAAATAATGTCCGGACCCAATGCCCACATAAATCTAAATGGGTGTAAACCAGATTCAGAAATATCCCGAGCCTCAGATATTTCCTCCAAGTGGGCTAAGAGTGCAGTCTTCAATAAATAAGAACGTGTAACACAGAGCTGAAACAAGTTTTAGGTCGTGTGTAAAAGTATTTCTCAGAGATGCTGAACTGGGCAAGGGTATGCAAACAACTCATTAGGACTAGAGTTCTCCATCCAGGGTGCAAACTCTTCTAGCTCCCAAGTGCCATACTTAGAGAATAAATATTCTGAACAACATCATATTGGTCCTTGCTTGCAGGTGCCTAGAGAAAACCGCTCCATTTCACTGACGAGGCCAAGTAAGGTCGAAATGTGCATCTGTGGTTTGTTTCTTCTCTCATTCAGAGGGGAATTGTCTGGCATTTTGTGGCTGGACTTTCATTTTTGCAGGACAGTATGATATGCTTCAAAGTATTTCTTCCCTGTGAGATCAAACCCTGAATGAAGGACATTAATCCTAATGAGCTGTTTGCATACCCTTCCAGGTTTACAAGCCCAGTTGTGCATCTCTGACCAATACTTTTATACATGTAAATTGCTGTTGGGGTTGGTCATCCTAAGAGTAATGGGGGAATCCAGAAATGAACCCTTTGCTCACAGGTGCCTAGAGTAAACAGCTTCACCTCACTAACAAGACCCAATAAGGCCAAAACATACAACTAGGTTTGGTTGCTTCTGTCTTTCAGAGAGGAATTGTCTGGCATTTTGTGGCTGGAATGTCATTTTAGCAGGCCTCATGTAGCTTGTGGTGATGGTGGATGGGAAAACCCTATAAAAGGTACTAGTGGAGGTGCTCCAGTCCTTTTGGGTCTCTACCCACTCAGAAGATAGATATTAGATATTTCATTTCTTTATGTTAAGGTGTTTTTACTAGGTGCTTTTAAAATGTGCTTCCTTACAAAAGTTCATTGGGGCAATTTTAAATTTAGGAGAGATGGTAATATGTATTGGATAAGACATACTCTGGCCAAACTATGAGACAAAATCCTCATTTTTCACACACTGGTATAATATATGCTCTACACAGGGTTCACATTTGGGTAATTTGTAGGGAGCCTCACAGGATTGCTTTTTGTTTTTGCTCTAACATCAGAGACATCTCCCGAGATTGCTAATGTATAGGAATTTTGGAGCCCTGGGAAAGGCAGGAAGAAAACTTGGTTGACCAAGTCTGCTGAAAAGCACTCGATAAGTTCAGGACATGCCACATTGGGTCAGTATGTCAAGAGCTGGTAATGTCTGTTGAATAGGTCCTCAGCAATCCCCCTTATGAAACAAATTGCATAAATGATTGATATTAATTCTCAGGTCGTCTAATAAAGTGTCTCTCCATTTATAATTAAAATGTCTGATCTCATCATTTTGCAGCCCTATCACCTAATTATGTAGCCTCTTTGCAAAACATAAGAAGTTTCAATAGGGAGGAGGGCAGTGAAGTAGTTTGGCTATTTCTGTGCCTAGGGCAAGACTAGAAAACTATTATCCACTAGCAGATGAATAGCTGGAGGCATCATCTATTCAGAATCAAATTTCAACTGTGTGCCCCATCGGAGACTGTACCCTGGGTAACTGTCTCTCTCACTCCCCTTATTTATACCCCTGGATGGTGGTGAAACACACACTCCCAGATCCACGTTAGTGAGTGTAGGAGTTAATCCTGCCTGTCTGGATTCCCAGATGGCTCTTACATCATTTTTCTTCAACACTGTTAACCCCTTCTAATCCTGCATGACTACCCAGCTCAGGCAGGTTTAGAAGGGTTGGGCATGAAGAGAGTTGTAGTCCTCAACAGCTGAGGTCCAACAACTAATGATCCCTGATCTGAGTAGTACCTACGTCATTTTCCTGCACAAAAAAAATACATTTACCTGCACAAAAAAAATACCTCATATTACTCTGCCACTAACAATGGATCTTTTGAGAGTTAATTTCCAAGGAGACCCTTTGTTTAACCAACAAGTATTCAAAATTTAGGTCAGGGAATAGATTATTATTTATACAGACATCTGAAGAAGTGACCTCAGTTATCTTGAAAGCGGAGGCAATCAATTACTTTGCTTGACCAGTATACTAGTGAACTAATAGGTATCACAACCAACAATAGATTTACTTTCTCTGACATCAAATGACAATGCATTACTTACAGTATAATTGTGTAAATAGGCAACAACTGCAAAGTTTTTTTCTTGAAACATGAATTCAATTAGAACACCAATGTCAAAAATACTAAAGTAAACCTATTATCTATGTAACACCCATTTCCTCATACACTAAGCACCCCATTGCTCCTTTTTTCTGTGCCACATGACTTTCTTTTGTCTAATTTCCTCCACTGACATCACAGAATGGTGGTATCCACTGATAACCCTAACTTGGTGACTCCAGGGACCAACGAACAGCATTAGCCCCACCCCAAATAACTACTACATCCCATTAATAGTCTATTGGGAGAAGCCTAACACCCTTTCTGTATGGGCAACATTATCCTGTTAGAAAATAAATCTCAGGGCAACCTAGAGCATTACCATCAGAAGCCCTATCTATAGACATCTGCCAAATGTTCTCCTCCCAAATATTTAGGAGCGCATCCAATCCAGGAACAATTCTCAGAACTTTTATAGAATGAGCAGAGTCTTCAGAATAATTGCAAGCAATTACAATTGCCTATCTCTTTGTACAATATAATACAATATAATACCTTCAACCTCTCCACTCCCTCAACTGAGGTATCTAGGTCTATAGTTTCTTGTAATTTCATCCCTTTAGCAGGAAACAAATGATTGAAAGTCATATGTTATATGTCCTCCATTGCCACATGTGACAAAAACTCTTTATCTCTATTTAATGCAAATTGTAGTGGTTTAAATAGAGATAAAGTTTTTGTCACTTTACAATTTAGTTGATTGACCTTTCCAGCAGACCCAAGAGCATTGCAAATACCTCTAAAGCCTCAGAGGAAGAGTGCAATTTACCACTGACTGATCAAAGATATCTGGATCTGGATTGAGTTCTCTTATCTGATTTCCATGCTGAACAATGCAATGTGTACTTGTATTTAAGAGAAATGTTTTCATATTTATCTGTATATCATACCTGAGGAAGAGACCTAAGGTCTTGAAAGCTTGCATCTAAAGCTGCTTAGTTAGCCAATAAAAGCTATCAAAAACTATATTTGCCTCTTTGTACATCCAAGGCTTTTATAATTTACTTACTTTATTTATGTGTCCCCTATCCTGACCAGAGCTCTAGTACTGTATTCCACATTTGACTCCTATGTACTCTGTATGATTCCCACTACCACTTTAGATTGTAAGCTTTCAAGCAGGGACGCCACTCCCAGTGTCTCACTTTACAAAACATTTGTAACCCTGTATCGTCTAAACCCTTAAATTGTAAAGCGCTGTGTACAGAATAGACTTCTTACTAATCAGGTTCTTCAATGTCCCTTCCAACCTGATAATAAATATAAACAACCAACTCCTTTTCGTTTTGTTTAGCAACAGCTCAGTGAGGTCTTCATCAAGACCAAATACATCTTCTAACAACATAATTTCTCAATGATGCTACAGGATTAGAATCCTGAAACCCAACATTATAATGATTGCTTGATAGCAAAGACTAGCCAGAATCCTCTGACTCTTCAGGACTCTAAAGACATCAAGCCCTTTAATGCCTGAATAGCTGCATCTCCCCAGGGCTCAATGCTTTCTTCTCCCAGAGGAACAGAATACACTTCAATAAGGTCTTCAGCCTCATCATATTCTGGTTCTGCATGAGCTACAGGAAACTCCCTCTCTCCACAGATGAGTTCTGCAGTCTGTTCAATGGATAGTAAACCATGGGCATCACTCTTTTTCTTCTTTCTTCTGGTCTCTCACCACCATCAGTGTAAATGTAAGAGGGAATCTGTATTACTCTTTTCTTTACATATAAATATCTGGTACGAGTCTCATCTACTGAGCTCCATAAACTCATTAAGTCAGTATCATTGTGGGAGCTGGAATTGCAGATACAGCCTTGCTGCAGATTCCAGCCGAGTTAAAGGTGCCAGCCACAAGGCAGGATAACCAGAACAGGTTAAGCTGGAAACTTGCACTGGATGACTGCACTGAATAACTGCCAGCTAGGATACTGGGCCTAGCAGAGATCAGGCAGGCAGCACAGGCAGCCTTTGGCTGACCTAGTATGATGGGACTTGTAGTCATTAACTGGCCAAGTATATTGGGAATGGTAATCCTCACCAGGAGACCTCAGGTTGCCAATTACTGGGCTAAGGGCTTTATGTTCAAAACACAAGGGAATTAGTTCTGGGCCAAAACCAATTACACCATAGAGGAGAAATAAAAGTTCTAAAATGCACATTGATTTAAATGAGGCTATTAAAATAAACAGTTTAATGCATTGGGCTTTTTTATTTGTTCTTTCTTATATTTCTTTAACATTAGGCCCCTAGTAGCCATGTTTAACAAGCTAAAAAGGTACACATCCACAGCAAATCAACTGCGCCGTAGGGTATAAAGAAGAAAATCCCCAAATTTCCATTAATTTAACCCTTTGAATGCCAGAGAGGTATACAACGGATTGCAATACAATGTGCTGGATGTCTCCCTGGCACTTGAAGAATTGTAATCCCTTAAAGGCTAGAGAAAACTGTACCTCTTTATCTTATTAAATATGACCCTATATGTCTAAATAATGAACTGAACTAGGACCTGCTTTAACCCTGTAACTGAAATCTAGTATATTATATATGTATTAGTTATCTCTGAATCAGGAGCAGGCACAGTGTAAACCTTAAAGGACAGTGGGCAGAGGTGACACCTCTAGTCCTGTAGCTGTTGCAAACTGTCCTTTAACTTCTGTGTATGGCTGTATAAATTTAAGGGGTACTTTTTTTTACAATAAATAGAGGGTTCAGTCTGACCACCTTGTTCTAAATTAACTGTAATGTGATGCAGCATTGGCATCTCTTCTGGTCCCCAGTACTGGGTAGTAGTCAGGCAAATGTGCAGGAAGGCCTCCAGGGGTATCCCCAGTATTGTTAGCTGTGGGCATTAGCATCAAGGCTGTGATGTCATGTTCATGTCATCACACTCCAAGTGACATTGGGGGAAATTTGTAAAAGTGGACTTAAGTGAATTCCAGCGTAAAAATGATGTTACAAATGTATCTGGTATTTATAAAAATCATAATGACACTTTAAACCTTTCAGGTCATACTAAGTCGCCATGCATTCATTAAAAGCATGGTGACTAGCTTGGAAATAGATGTTTTACCTTTAAAAAAATAGCAGAGTGTAAAGTAATCCTTCCCATTTGGGGACTGACGGGCAGGTTAATTCGATCTGCACGCTTGTGCCGTCAGTCCCATCCAGTAACCATATGGTGCTCTGCAGTGCTACTCAATGGAGACTGGGACTGACAGCGCAGATGCGCAGACAAGATGTCTGAGCTGTAGCCTGGGTTCCGGTCTCCAAACAGGAAGGATTACTTTACACTCTGCTATTTTTTAAAGGTAAGATATCTATTTCCAAGCTAGTTGCCATGCGCTTAAGGACTGCATGGCGACTTAGTAAGATCTGAAAGTTTCACTTTAAGTGAGTGTAATGCCATCTAGTTGATTTTTTTGAGAAGTGGGGTTCAGAATTGCTAAAAAAGAGGTGCAGCAAATTTATAAACAAATTACTCTATTTGCGACAGTTTAGCAACAACATTTTTGCCACAATAGTAATACCATGTCTGACCTGTTCTTATATCTGTCATAGTTCACTGCATTTATAAACGTTCCTATATTGCGTTATAAATATCATCTATCATAATAAGGAATTGGGTCAGTTTAAGAATAGTTTATGAACAACGAGCAAGAACACTTTTTATAAATCTCCCCCATTGCTCCAGTGTTCAGTCAGATTCCAGGAGGCCCTAGATAGAAGGGGCTAGCCTAGTTAAGGGAACACTAACATCTAAACATGAAATAGGTTGATATCATTTTAAAGATCATGTACTTACAGATAGCATATGTAAAAATAATGATCCAGTCCGTTTACAGACAAATCTGGAAATCACCATAACACTTTGAGTGCCAGAGAGGTACGCAACACATTGCTTTGCAATGCGTTGTGTAACCCTCTGTTACTTAAAGGGTTAGAATTGCTGTGGTACTTAGAGCAATGGAAAGTCAGGAATGGTTGCTCCCTCAGAGCATACGTAAGACTAGACTTTAGGCCATAGAACACAAAGAAGTCTATCTAACAGAAGCTAGCATGAAGTATCTAAGTGCATGTAACACCAGTTCATTTTAGGTGTTAGTTTTCATTTAAAGTATATCTAGGAACAGGTACATAGATATTGGGGTGCTAATTAAGAGAGTTAAGGTACAATTCCATATTATAGTCTACTGTATCAAAGGCCTTTGGAAAATCCAGGAAATATAGCCCCAGTAAGTTCACAATTTTCCACGCAAGTCTGAATATCATTGAATACTTTTAGGAGGGCAGTGACTGTTAAGTGATTTGGGCGAAAGCCAGATTGAAGAGCGGTAAAAAAATCTGGACAGTCGATAATACTTATACAGTTGCACGTGTATACAGTTCTCTAGGACTATAAATAATGTGGTGAGTAGGGATATTGGTCTGTAATTTGATCTACATTTTTATGGATAGGTAAACTTCTACCCACTTTCCAGGCTTTTGGCATACACCCAGATAACAAGGATGCATTAATTAGGGATGCAATTTAGGACAAGGTTGCTGTTATAGGTAGGATAGTGTGCTACGGATGGCAAGCAAAACTAGGAGTCAGACAGTATAGTTAATAGAACCTTTATTATGAGAAAAATGACATTAATGCAATATATAAATAAACACACAGTGGGTGATTGAAACAGCGAGCACTGTATCAGGTATAGCAATCTCCCAATCTCTGCACCACACTGTCCGAGACTAGGCCTCAGCCCACTGGAGTCTCGTGGTAAGGTAACACCCAAGAGATACTGACTCAGCCTGCAGTCAGTAGCTAGGAGTCTGCTAGAGCCCCAGGTCAGTACTAGGAAGGATGTCTGAATAACGGAACCAACAAACTGAGCGAACAGACAGAGCCTTCTAGTAAGCACCAGATAGGATAGTCAGACGAGCCAAAGTTATACACGGAGCGGGTGGTCAGCCAGAGCCACAGGTTTGCACCAGAAAGGATATCCATTGAAGCGATGGAATGCTGGATGAGCAGTGGATAGAGCCCCAGGTCAAAACCAGAGTGGGTAGTCAGACAAGCCTAGGTCATACACGGAGCAGGTAGTCAGCCAGAGCCACAGGTTTGCACCAGATAGGATATCCACTGAAACGTATGTATGCTGGATGCATAGTGGATAGAGCCCCAGGTCAGCACCAGAGTGGGTAGTCAGACAAGCCTAGGTCATACACGGAACGGGTAGTCAGACAGAGCCATAGGTTTGTACCATGTACCAGAAAGGATATCTGAGCCAAATCGGAACGCCAAGGAGAATAGTCAGACAGAGCCACAGGTCAACACCAGAATGGATGGACAGACAAGCCGGATCATACACCGGAATCAGGAATACCAGAAAATGAACAGCTCAGAACAACAACATAAGGGTGACTGAGTCAGGACTCAGTCTGCCCTTTAAACCCCTCCACAGGAAGTAGGTAGAAGGAGCCACTAGAGGGAGGAGGTAGGTAGGAGGAGACTACAGAAAACAAACACACATAAGACATGCTTGATGCCTCTTGTCTGCAGATAACGCGTGGAAAGGCGCCGAGCGTCACTGAAGTGGCGGAGCTGGAAACAAGGTACTGTGACATAGGGTGAGCAGGTTAGGGGGTGACCATAATTAGAGGGTGACCGAGTATGAGGGTAGGTTAGGTTTTGGTGCCAGTGAAAGAGCACAGATTGGTAAAGGTTTTTTGGGCAGGACCAAAAACACAGAAAAGATCCCGCACAAAGAGGCACTAGAATAACTGGAAGGCTACGAAGGAGCAAAGAAAACCAAAACAGTGTGGTATTTATCACAGGGCCACAACACCACCAGCATACCTAAAGGGAACTTTGAGTTTTTGGGCAGATTATTGGACTGTCCCTGGGAAAAGGGAGTTCTTGTGTGGGACTTCACACTCCAATAATGTAAGTGCAGGCGTGCAGACGTCACTATAGAAAGATGTCTGCTCTCCATCCTGCCTGTCAGCCTGGGAAGAATGGATAATTCTATATAACAAGGTAATAATTCTGCTCTGTAGCACTAGTCGCCAGATGGGGAATTATTGGAGATCAAGTTTTTTAGCGGTGGTATTTCCACTTTAATACTTTTATAACTACCTGATACAGTCTTACAGCCATTTTAGTTTAAAGGATATTATTAGAAGGTCATCACAGATAATGCACAATGGACAGAGGAAATTAATACAAGCATTTCGAGATAACAAAAGGTACATGAAGAAACTAGCGGGGTACACGGTATGCATGATACATTGACAAAAATGTATAAAAGTAAACATGTATGTGAGTAAAGCTTTAAATCCTAGAGGTACAGACATGTTGCTTCTATACCAAGCATGAGGAGGACATAGCTGTTATTGACCAGAGTTTTATATATAAGAGAGAGAGTAATGGAGAGGAAAAAGAATAGTGGTGAAGAAAAAAAATCAAGAGAAAAATAATCAGGAGAGAGAGAGATGGAAGACAGAGTCAGATCTATAGAAAGGATAGGAGAAAGGGACTTACAGCCATTTTAACACTTCTCCATTAAAGGGATAGTAAGCGGGTATAGTAACCCGGGACCGGATTTACATGCAGTCAGCTAGCGCGCTGACATCAGGGAAGGGGTAAATTTGAAAGCAGATATCTCTCAAACCATAAAGGTTTGAGAGATGCCGCTGGGGTCATTTCATTTTGTTTTTTAATGGCTACAACAGAGCTCAAAATTTCCACTCGCCACTAGCCAATGGCGAGTGAAAATTCAGCCCTGGCAAATAGAAATTCAGCCCTGGTGGGTATGTTATGGCTTGCAGTGGAGAGTAACTTTTCAGGTCTGGCTAGTAGCAAAGGACTTAAAATTATAAGCCCTGGGCTACAATATGCATTAAAGTTAAATTTAAGTATTACTATCCCTTTAACTCCAACTTTATAACTCTCACGCAGTGAAGAAAAGTGGCGGTATTCTGCGGCAAACCAACTGCACTATAGGGGAGAGCTAAAAGTTCCTATTGATTTAAATGGAGATTTTTACCTGTTCCATATTAGAGATTTGTTGGAGACCTCTCTATCATTCAGGGGATTAAAATCGCCATTTATATCAATGGGAATTGGGGGAAATGTTGGTTCTCCCTTATTGTGCAAATAGTTTGACCCAGGATTCCTCCACTTCTCTTTCAAACACACATTGTTTGCTGAGGGCCATATGTTCAAAAGAAAAGTGGAGGAGTTCTGAGGCAAACTATTTGCACTATAGGGGAGACCTAAAAATTCACATGATTTAAAGGGGGATTTTAAACATACAAAGTCTCCAATGCATTATGTAGAAGTTAAATCAGCAGGAATTTTTAGTTCTCCCCTATAGTGCAAATGGTTTTTCCCCAGAACTCCTCCACTTTTCTTTTTAGCATACAAGATATTCTGGAGCATACCAACCATACCACAGAGGGAAAAAAAACATTGATTTAAATGGATGTCCAATGAATGGAGACCTTTCTAACATTCCCATTTGTGTCTACTATAGTGCTGTTGGTTTTCTCCGAAATAGCTGCCTTTATACATAAGGGTCTGTGTGTCCAGGGCTGGATTTACATCCCAGGCTCCCCTACGTAAGGCACTCTAGGTGCCTTTAGTACCACCCATGGCCACTCCCCCAGTCCCATCCACTATTTTCTGGCACAGGAAAAAACAAACTTTAACACCTTCACAATGCATTGGAGAAATCTCTCTAGCATCCAAGGGGTTAAATAATAGCCTGTTCATGGGTATATAAACTGGTACAGGGATACTGAGATTGCTATAGCCCCACCCACAATTCAGAATGTGGGTGTGTGCAGCACAGCTGAGGCATCCCTCAAAACTCGGATCTATAGGCAGCTGCCTACTATGCCTATTGGGAAATGCATCCCTGTATGTGTCAGAGACTCATGCAACAGGAAGAATTACAGCAAACCAACTGCACAGTAGGGAACAACAACAAAACATTTCCAAACTCACCATGGATTTCAATGTAGCTTTTTAAACCCTTCAATGCTAGAGAGGTCTCCATTGCTTTACAGACATGTCTAGCGTTCAAGAGGTTAAAAGCCACATTGAAGTCTATGGAAATCCAAAAGTTCTAATAATCTGCAGTTTCTGTTAGCAAATGATGACAAAATGAGATTGGTCAAACTCATAGATAGGTAATTAAAGTTTGTTGGTAACCCTTTGAGTGCCAGAGGTGCGTACCCCTCTGGCACTCAAAGGGTAAATAAACTGCCATGTTAACTCTTTGAGTGCCAGGGAGTTATCCATCTCACTGCATCGAAACTGGACTTGTCATCTTAAGATTTGTTTAGGTTGATTTGCAGAGAGTTAAAATCTGCCCATATATCATACAGTTTTTCTGGAAAATAAATCATTTTTGAGAAATCAGCTCAAGTGACCTGGAGTGTTGTCAGACTAATAGGACCATGAAAAACTAATTAGAATAGAATTACAGTAGAATTAGAATACTGCAATGATCTGCATCTTTAAAGGGATAGTAATGTTTCAAAATAAAAACAGCTACAATTCATCTTCATAGTATTTGGGCCGCGGAGAATGATATTTCAGTACTGTCACAGTTGTAGTGCAAGAGTAATTGAAGAGTAATTGAATGATAAAGTATCCCCCTCCCGCCTCTTTTACTGATGTAACACTGTTCAGCTCAGAACAGAAAGGTGGTATCCAGGTGTCAAGATGTACCCTGCGTATGAGAGGAGATCTCTGGCACTGAAAGGGTTAAAATACTGCCTTCTCATTCATAACTTGAAACTTTCTTAACATTCGTGGCAAAATGTTTAATATTTGTCCGATCACAACAATGGTAACACTCCGTCCTCTTGCCTCCGTGGCTATTTTTAGTTAGGCAAGCGGACAGGCACTGGTTATAAAGGATGGCGCACATGAACGCGCTCAGTCTGTGCCTGTACAATGAAGTGGACGCTCTGTTTCTAGAGATCGCGTCAGGTCATATGCAGGAATCCTCTGTCATCGGAAGAGGAGAAGAAGGAAGCACTGCGTGCGGAGGGGAACTGAGTAAGATAGACAGGCCGGAGGGCAGAGCTGTACCCACAGCCTGAAAGAAACTGAAGTCACCAGCAGAACTTTAACAGCTAATATCTCTACAACTTACTACCACGTAAATTGAAAATAAAAAATCGGATTACAGCTTCAACAACATTGAGCTGTTATAGGAAGTCACATTTAACTAAGGTGAGAGTTCCCCTTTAAGAACCTCTTCTACAGTGAACAGCAATTGTGCATACTTACAATACATTTTAGTACACTACATGTACACCATCATTGTCATTTTTAACACTGAAATGTATTAATCATATGATAAAAAAAACCTGCTACAAATTATGAGAAAATAGACATGTGCAAAAAAGGACCTGAGAGCTTTGTGTGTATTGCATCAAGGAATGAGGAGAGTCTCCAAGAAGATGGTCCTATCCCAGGTTCTGAGACCACTGCCCACTCACTGCTGGTGTCACCGATAACATGTCTTTGCAAGTCTATAAAGGCACAGTTAGAACTGGAGCAGATGGTGAACCATATGATATGATAAAGTGTCTTAGGACTTATCTAAATTCGGGTGCCTTGCCATGGCAGGCACGCCTAAACACATTCTGGCAAAATGATGCAACCATAACCTAAAACTTGAAAAAAAAAATAGCTAATATGTTGATGGTATGGGCAGTAATGTACAATACAAATTCACATTTAAGCAATCTAAATGAATTACCTCAGGTCTGTCTTCTGTTTGCTTAATTTTCGTGTTTGTTTGAGTGTGGTTTGTGCATGCAATCACAATTTTTGTGTAATCTTTTCAGTTGAGCATGCTTTGCTTGCACTATTGATATTTTTATCCCATGCAATGTTTTGTTCAGCTAAGCATACTTTGTGCACACATTCAGCCTTTTTATGCAGTCTTTCTGTTTATTGTGTTTTGCTGTTTTGAATGAGTGCACTTTAAGCACAAACCTGATTGTTGAAGTGCTCTTCATCTGGATGATTAATCAAAGAACATAATTATTTGAGCCTGACCTATGCAACCCTAAATCTCCAGGGAACAGGCTCGCACACTATTTTCTTAGCACACTCACACGTGGAAACACAACTTGGGACTCTCTTTCACGCAAGCAGATCATTGTTCTCACACTCTCACATATACACACACTATTGCACTCATATACCTATAGGCCTACACACACACACATTAATTCAATCTGTCTCTCCCTTCACACACCACTACATACTATCTCTCATACACAATATCAAGCACACATGCAAGCAGATAACTGAACTCTCTCTAACACAACCATGGACTCTATTGCCATTATACACTTACAGACCCATCATTGCACTTACATACACACACACCATTGCTCCCTCTCTTTCTCTCTCTCTCTCACACACACACACATATATACTACTGCATCCTGCAAACACACATGCATGAAAGTGCACCACTCATTGCACTTTCTCTAACACACCATTATGCGTGTACATACACAAACACACACACACAGAAACACACCGTTGCACTCTCTCACATGTACACTATTGCAATCTGAACACAAACACACATGGAAGCACATAATTATGTTCTCTCATACATATACTCACAGGCAACATGGGGGAGATACTCTAAAGGGCAACAAGGGGCCAGGGTGGTGATATGGTATATAATTTGTGTCAATGGCATATCGACATTATGTGTTTTATATGTTAATGTGGCTTCTCACACACGCGCACTAAACTCCGATAGCTGCCTGTGAGGTTTGTGATGATAGGATCATTCCATAGCTCACTATAGAGCCAGAGGACTGTTTGCTCTCTCTCTCTCACACACACACACACACATACACACACACAATCATTGGCACACTATTATACGCTCTCACATATACACACACACACAATCGCACACACACACAGAATGTTGTCCCTATATATATAGCTAATTTGAAGCTTTTTGCCTTTCTAATAGGAATTACAACACTAAAATACTCAATAAGTTTAATGGTCAAAGCCTGTGTATTATAAAATACATTCACAATTCTATGAATAATGAAGATGTCAGATATTGGCTACTTTTATATACAGTGTTGAAGTAGACTACAGAACTGGTTCTTAAACACTTTAAGTTCACAAAGACGAATGCATTTTCACATTGCTACCACTAGATTGTGCTGTTTCTCTATAGTCTTTGCTTTGGAGGCCCAGGGCATTTAAAGGTCAGGCTAAAAAGGGTAACAGTATTCTTGTGATCATCCGTCCAATCATCAGGTAACTGCTCTACATGAAGACGCACAACAAGATTACTTTATAATATAACACATATTCCTTTCTTTTTTAGTGATTTTCTCACACTCCCACATATGTTATACAGCTGTGCTAGATAAAGAATGTGTCAAGATTTCAGCATAGAACATTATATTATTATTATCTTAAACATTCTAATACATTTTCAATATTGGTTCATTATTCAATGCAGTGTGAATCATTTTTTGTTGCTATAAGTGACATTATAAATTAGTACAGATGGAACTGTGCCAGCTCTGGATGTGTGATTGAGTCATTAACCCAATTAATTCCACGTATACTTAACCCTTTGAATGCCAGCGAGGTCTCTGTAATGTAGTGGAGATGTCTCTAACGTCCACTGAATTAATACATGCCCTTTAGTCCATTTAGAGAAAGAGCCTTAACCCTTTGAGTGCCAAAGGGGTACAGAACGAATTGGTTTGCAATGCGTTCCAAACCCCCTGGCACTCAGAGGGTTAATGTGTGTGCATTTTAACCCCTCGGATATTACCCAGGTCTGCAGTGGATTGGTTTGCATTGTGCTGGGTATCTTGCTACCATTCCTGGCATTAAATCATAGATAAAATTAGCTTTTTCGATTTTTTGGTTAACCCTTTGAATACTAGAGGTATCTCCAATGTATAAGTACTGAATAAATATAAATGTATTGTAGGCGCCCAAACCCTTTTGAACTTGGAAGTGCAGCAGATGTTTGGGCCTGGTCAGTACCTGGAGAGGAGATCTTTTGGGAATACTATATATATATCACTTTCAGTGCCAGAGGTGTATGCAATGCATTGCAAACCCCTCTGCCACTGAAAAGGTTAAATATATACCAAAGTCCAGAGAAGAATTCAAATTGCGGGTCCCCTTTTCATGGTGAAAAAAGTGCAGATTTATTATTTCAACGTTTCAGCTCCACTTTTGACAAACGTGTCTTGACAAAGGCCCACAGTGGTGCTGAAACATTGATTGAATAAATCTGCACTTTTTTTCACTGTGGATAAAGGTGTGTGAGTGCAATTCTTCTCTGGACTTCAATGTACAACAATACATTTCTATTGGCAACCAGGCTAATGACTTTTAAACCATACTGTGTGCACAGATTTTGGCATACTTTGAATACTACCCCAGATATATACTCCCCCAAGTACCCATTCTCACATACACATTCACTCCGGTACATAGTCTAAAACACACACACATACAGACACAGAGAGTCCCAAACATCCACATTCACCTCTGACCAAAAACTCACACATTCCTCAGCACACGAAGATGCAAACACACACACAGACACAGACACACAAAGTCTCATACGCACACAGTCGCACGCATAAACACACAAAGTCTCACACACAGTCATACACTCGCACAGTTGCACACAGACACACAAAATCTCTCACACACACACCCACACACAAACACTCACACACAGTTGCACAAACAAATACACAAAGACTCTCTCTCACACACACACACACAATCTCACACATACAAGGTCAAAAGCACACACACACACACACACACACATACAGCCACAGTCACTCACAATTACACACACACAAACACCCAAGCACAGACACACAGTCACACACAGAGACAAACACATACAAGTTACATAGTCACTCAGAGCTCCACTAAGTCATACACACACACACACACACACACACATATGAAGAGGATAACTCTCACTACACAAAGATGAATCTGATTATATTAAAAACCATAAACATTATTCTATAGTAAAAAAAAAATACATTGACACATACAGTGACACACACCTTCTCTCTCTCTCTGTCTCTTTCTCTCTCTCTCTCTCTCTCTCTCGCTATCCTTCTTTCTCTCTTTCTCTCTCTAGCGCAACCCTTCACTTTAACTTTTCATTGGCAGAAGGTGCATTATATTAAATATAGTACATACGTGTATGTCCCCTCCATACAGTGCTGTCCAAATGACTTCACTGAGAGGTGGGGGTCACATAGCACAGAAGAAATAGGCAGCAGTCTCCTCTGCACTAACATTTACCTCACACTATCAGTGGAAGATAGGAGAGACATGAGGAGACAGCCCAGGACAGCAGCTGATGAGAGGAATGCATGAGACAAACCACACCATAAGGCTCATGCTCTATGAAAAAAGTGAAGCAAGTCTGGATCAATCCAATAGCACCACAAGGGAAAAATACAAATTCCCATCCATTTAAAGGGATAGTAACACTTAATATATAAAAAGAAATATATATATATATATATATATATATATATATATATATATATTGTAGTGTTTATCCACCTGAGTAAAACAAGAGCACTTACAGTGCTGAGAGGGGTTTTATTCAAAAGTTATTACAGCTCAGACTTGAACATTAAAGGAGCAGTAACACAGTGTCCTGAAACTGTACAGTGGTACTGTTGCTACACCATCCTATGGACAACTGTGGTCAGTTGACCAGGATGGTGTAGCAACAGCGCCACTGTACAATTTCAGGCCACTGTGATACTGCACTAAATAAAATAAGGTTTGAGCTGTAACAATGTTTGAATAAAACACCTCTCAGTAGTGGGAGAGCCCTTGTTTTACTCAGGGGGATAAACACTACATTATATATATTTTTACATATTAAGCATTACTATCCATTTAAATGGACATTATTGTGCCTAAAAACATCTTTGGTGATTTTGAAACATCTTTAAACATCACCTCCAAGTTGTACAGTATTAGCCATTTGTTATTTAAAAAAATAGTTTTTTAGTTATTTAGAGTGCTAAATTATGCTAATTAACCCTCTGAGTGCCAGAGGGGTATGCAACGCATTGCGAAGCAATGCATTGCATACCTCTCTTTCACTCAAAGGGCTGGGATTTGCTGTGCAGACACTTCCTGTCTTAGCCCTACATCACCTCCCCACTCACTGACACTTTACACTTTAGAAAAACACAAAAAGAGAAAACATGGGGCCTCCCCTAGTGTAGAATCTCAAGACACTCAACAAGACCACCACCATAATCACATATGTGTACGATATTCATAAAACAATAGGCTGACAAATCATATATATATAAAAATCTCAACATGCTGAACTTCTGGGATGTTAAGCTGCCCCAGTAATAAGTAACGGTTCTCACCAATACAATTTTGTAGTGGCCAATATACTTGATAAAGAGGCACTCTAGTTGTGAAACACGTAAGGAAGACTTGATTTGTAGCCTTGTATTTATCTTAGCAGTATGTATTTTAAATAAATCATTTTATTTGTTATACATCAGCTTTTTGAGGGCAGTATTGTTTCTAATATCTCAATGTGTGCTTATGTTAGTGGTTTGGGAGTATTCCCCTTCTGCCCAACAAAACTTGTGAGTGCATTATTTCTCCTTTATTCTTTGATAATGTGTATATTGTGATGATATTACACTATTGGGCACTTTCTTTTATTTTGTTTTGTATCATATGTTACTTTAGCCTTTCAGTGCTAGGGGCAGAGAGCAGTGCATTAGGGTTGCATCAATGAGTGGGGAGGCAACATAAGGTCAAGACAGGAAGTTCCTGCACAGCATGTCTTAATTGGCATAATCAATACATCTAAATAACTAAAAAAATAGTTTTCCTAATAAAATGCCTAAAACAACATATAGGTAATTTTTAAAGATCTATCAAAATCACCAATGTTCTTTTAAATATGTGTTTTAACACTTGGAAATGCAACAGAGGTCTCCAATGCATTGTAAAGCAATTCATTGGAGATCTGTCTAGTACTCAAAGGGCTGAAATTGATTACAATTTGATGATATTTTCTGTTGGTCTGTTCCGCAATATCGCTTCTTTTCTTAGTAAATCAGTGTCTGATTTACCCCTTGGGATAACTGTGTGAAAAAAACAGTTTTGTATCATATGTTACTTTAGCCTTTCAGTGCTAGGGGCAGAGAGCAGTGCATTAGGGTTGCATCAATGAGTGGGGAGGCAACATAAGGTCAAGACAGGAAGTTCCTGCACAGCATGTCTTAATTGGCATAATCAATACATCTAAATAACTAAAAAAATAGTTTTCCTAATAAAATGCCTAAAACAACATATAGGTAATTTTTAAAGATCTATCAAAATCACCAATGTTCTTTTAAATATGTGTTTTAACACTTGGAAATGCAACAGAGGTCTCCAATGCATTGTAAAGCAATTCATTGGAGATCTGTCTAGTACTCAAAGGGCTGAAATTGATTACAATTTGATGATATTTTCTGTTGGTCTGTTCCGCAATATCGCTTCTTTTCTTAGTAAATCAGTGTCTGATTTACCCCTTGGGATAACTGTGTGAAAAAAAAGGTTGCAGATGGCATACCTAGAAAAATTAAGAATTATAAATAAATAAATAAAATAATATGATCAGGAATGCAGTAGCACAATTTGCATAGTAAGGTTATTCCCAGAAAGAATTATTGCACATAGAGCCAAAATAGCAAAAAAAAAAAAAAAAAAGAAAGAAAGAAAAATCTGTATTTAAACCCTTAAAGGGATAGTAATACTTCGTTTTATCTTTATTTTATTTTGTAGGCATAAAAAAAACATGAAGAACGATATAAGTCTTATCTCTCAAACCCTTATGGTTTAAGAGATATTCACAAGCAAAGTTTCCCCCTCCCGCCCCTTTTTCCTAGTGTAAGCCATCTCTTCTCAGATGTGAATCTGGTTGTAAGACCAGACAGATAACAGCAGGGGACAATCTTCTTTGTATGAAAAGAATGAAAGCCCTGCCCCCCTTGACAAGTTTTTCAGCTTTTTCCCTTATCTTAATTGAAGATTGTCCCTCTCTGCAGTCTACCTGGGCACCTCCCTTCTGATCTGGCTGAACGGGGGGGATACTTTGTTTGTGAATATCTCTTAAACCATAAAGGTTTGAGAGATAAGACTTATATTGTTCTTCATGTTTTTTAATGCCTACAAAATAAAGATAAAACTAAGTATTACTATCCCTTTAAGGACCGGGAAAATCTGGGATGGATTGCACTTAAGGACCAGAGCAATTCTGACCTTTTTGACTATATATTTGTTCAACATGTTTTCCCTCTAAGGCTTTTATTTCAGCCACACAACTTATATACCATTTTTTCGGACACAGTTAGGGCTTTCTTATGATACCACACGTATATGGATAACCCACTATTTAATTTATTAAAATTAAAGAAAACGATAAAAAAAAAATAAAAAACCCACCATTTTTATTTTCTCTCTTGATATCATTTCGGCACAATAGGTTACATTTTTATGGAGACTGTATGAAAGGTATGACCGGTCAGAAATGGGAAGTTTTAAGTGGGCACTGTCCCCCCGGGTGAAAATCCCCATGTCCATCATACCCTCCCTAATTTCCCTCTTTTTTATTGATAAGATTTGGTGGTGTGTTTAAGCGTATTATATGGCTCCACAACTTCAGTAGATTTGTTAAACAAATAATATGTTTTCATAAAATATTTGCTTTGTTTAAAATTTATAAAAAAAACAAGTTGCTCTTAGCAGGTCAGAAATGGGCCTGCCTCCAGCACCAGCACTGAAGGCATTAATACCACCAACTATTGCATTATTTTATTTGTTATGTATATTTTCTGCTTCTCTCATCCTTACTCTCATAGTAAGGAAGAGAGAGCCAGAGAGCAGTCACAAAGGCAATGTGTGAACCACATTGCCTTTGTGAATGAAAATGACGGTACATGTGATCGCTACTGGAGTTACCATGTGTACCGGCAGAAAACAGAAGCACTGAAACAGAGCGCTCTCGTCCTGGAGAGCTCAGTTTCATCTTGTACACCGTGATAGCAGCGTGCATTGAGGCTCACTGCTCTCATTTATCCCATGACGTGCCAGGAGCTTCATGAGTCCTTATGGGAAGTTTAACCATGACAGTACTGGCACATCATAGGTCGTTAATGGGTTAATATATCAGGGTTGAAAATGACAATCCTACACAATACAAAAGCACCACAAAAACCTCTAGACTGTAAACTGTAATGATCTTGTCCCTGTTATTCTTCTTTCTCAATAAGGCACCATATGGGTGACATAAAAATTCCCAAAATTCCCTAAATGGGGCTTCTCAATGCATTGGTGAACTTTCTACTAATTAAGTGATTGAAAGCCCCATTTAAATCAGTTTAAATATTTATTTAACCCTTGTGCCACAGGGTCACGCAACACATTGCTTTGCACTCAAAGGGTTAAAAGTAATGAAATGAGGTAACCTAAACCCTTTGACGTCTGTATTATAGTTGCACATTAATGCATCTATAGTAAATGTTTGAATGTCACTTCTATGTAAAATGACATTTTGAAAAGATTGACAAATAAATGAGAACATAGGGTATTTGTGCCAAGTCCAACAAACCTGCAAGACTGGTCTAAATTGGTTTGTTTAAAAACAAATTTTAAAACGTTAAAGGATCAGGAAAAAAAGACTTTGATTTTTTTTTTTAATCATCATGAAAACTTAGCCATCTTGAAGAGGCTACGATGATTCATTGATTGGTGGTCCTATTCCCAAGATACTGATTCAATCTTTTGGTGGACTGATCATAATGTATGCACAGTTGACCTGCTTAATTATATATATTTTTTCTTTGTATAATTTCGACCTTTTTCATTCGTTGATCAAGCACGAACAATCAAACTTTTTATCATGCAATCTTGATTGATGAATAAAAAAAAAGGTTTCTGCTCTGCATAAACAAAATTGCACTAACTTTTCTTGTATACAGAGCAGAAGCCTTTTATTTATTAATCGATAAAGAACACAAGATTGCATGATAAAAAGTTTGATTGTTCGTGCTTGATCAGAGAATGAAAAAGGTCAAAATTATACAAAGAAAAAATATATATAATTAAGCAGGTCAACTGTGCATACATTATGATCAGTCCACCAAAAAATTTAATTAAAAATTTATTCACAAAGACGATTGATCATGTGTGAAAAGATCTGCCTATTGACAGGGTTGGATTTACCATTAGGCAGAGTAGGCAACTGCTTAGAGCTCCAAATTTTAAGGGGAGCCTCAGCTGTGCTGGACACACCCACATTCTGAATTGTGGGTGTGGCCAGAGAAATCCCAGTACCTCTGTACCAGTTTTATACCCCTTTACAGGATATTATTTAACCCCTTGGGTGCTACAGAGATCTTCAATGGATTGCTTCACAATGATTTGGAGATGTCTGTAGCAACCAAGGGGTTAATGCTTTTTTTGGTCATGTTTGTTATAGGTGAAGGGTATTTTCTTTGCCAGGAAATAGTGGATGACACAGAGGTAGAGTCATATGAGGAACGGGGGGGTGTGGTCATGGGTGGAGCTCAGGGCACCTAGAGTGCCTTGTCTAGGGGAAACTGGGATGTAAATCCAGCCTGCCTATCAAGCAAATGATTGGATGACAGAAAATGGTGCTTACAATGCAATTGGCCAAAAATCAAATATTAAAAAAAAAACCACAAAAAAGGTTGACTGTGTGTGAGAAGTGCACTCTATCGTACAAAATATTACATAATGAAAAAATAATGTCCAATAAAACAGTAGTGTCCTAAAAAATGATTTAATAAAAAAAAGACATTGAAAATTAACCCTTTGAGTGCCAATGCAATGCATTGTGTACCCCGCTGGAACACAATGCATTGCAAGGGTTAAAGGCTAAATCCTTCCATAAAGTTATCAACTGCAATGTAATCCTGGTCTGTGTCAGATCAGCACTAAACATAAGAGGATTTCCTGTACATGGGACCCACTTTTTACATTTTCTGCCAAGGGCCACAGAATGTCTAAAGTTTAACCCCTTCTGAATCACGGCTTTGGATACATTTCTACCATCCAAGAGGTTAAACACAGCCCTTGCTTCAGCCCATTAAGAATATATTCTCCTAGGGCAAATTATTAATATTATCTTTTATTTTTGAACTGCAATCTGTTCAGTCCCCAGTGCATTGAGCAACCCTCTAGCATTAAAAGGGTTAATACATATGCAAATAAATTGACATTCTGTAACATAATCCAATAAGAGGTCTGTGTACAGTATAAGAAACCTCAGGGCCATAATCTGGAATCAGGAGATGCAATTCTGGGGCAAACCAACTGCACCACAGGGGAGAGATGAACATTCCCAAAGTTCCCATGGATTTCAATAAGGTTTTTAATCCCCTAGAATGATAGAGAGGTTTCTGTCACATTGAAAATCATTGCATTGGAAACCTCTCTAGCAATCAAGTGGGTGAAAGTTCTCGTTTAACCCTTTGAGTGCCAGAGAGATATCCAACTCTTGGCGGAGCACTCTGTTTTCATTATTACAAATTCTATATTTTATATTACCATCAAGTAATTACAGCATTCCAAATTGGCATATTTTATATATGTTTTTAAAATATATTTACTATTGTCTTGGAGGCATGGCGCACCCTTAGTTAAGTCTTTTCATTTGGGTTAAGATATGCCGGCGCTTCTGTTTTTATAATACATGAATTGTATGATTTTATAAAGATGTTACTAATATGGACATTTGTTTCGATTCTTTGAGTGTGTTTACTTTTAACATCATTACAATGCACGTTACAATGTATTTTTGTGTATTTTATGCATTCCTTTATGGCTTTGTTATAGTTTCTTTTTGTTGGATCCAATAGTTTTCTCATGTTGACACCCATGTGGCCAACCATGAAGGTTTATATACCCCATGGGTCGCTGAGGTCATTCTAACAAACCCCTGAAGAAGTGGAGTCAGAACTCCACAACAAGCGTCAGGTTCCTCTCAGTTGCACGTATTCCTAGATCCCTCCTACACCCCCTGTGGTATCTCCGCCTCCTTAGCTTTCTGCCAGTCACGCTGTCTTACGACCCCAAGCGTGGGGCTTCTTCCACGAGGTTACAACCAGGATTATCCGGTTTTGTATCTCCATCCTTTGGTGTTGTTCACAGTTAGCTCCGATTGTTCAGTATACGAACAGAGATTTGGACTGAGACTAGTTCCTGTCATCCCAAATATTATTCCCACATATACAGTGTGGACACTGGAGTCATAACACGGATTTACATCCAGGACCATCCAACAGGACTTTGCAGAATAAGGACTACAGAGGCACAGTTTCACTGGCTATTAGAGGAAGGGACCTCTGTAACGCACAAAGCCCAAGATGGGCTATATGTGAATGCCGCTTTTATATGTTTTTATAACGCCTTTGTATAATAAATACTACACTCAGATATTATTTCTTTTACCTTTTGTGTTTTTGTCCAGCCTTTGCGCTATCCCATCCTTTCTGTATTCTATTGACTTTATGGTGGATATGGTGGACAAGGCCACTTTTTGAACGGGACTAGCAGCATCTGACATTCTCACGAAAGGTGTCTTCTTCATCTTTATTTATCATCATCACCATATTCTCATTTCAACTCATGTTATCCGTTACTTGTCATTACTAACCTGGACCTCTAGAATGAATACGTAAGACTTCTTTTATATTTCCACTTGCTAAAGTGGACATTTTAATTTATTTTATAGATAATTTATTTTTTGACACTATATTTTCTTGATTCTACTTTTGTGCAGGTTCATTGTATATAGTTTTGCACTTGTGTTTCCTTGATTTATACCTAGCAGCATTGTTTTTTTCAAGTTGGCAATATGTCAAATTTCATTACAGTCAGATGGGAACGCAGAAGATCTTTTGATCTTTCTGAACAAATCAAGGATAATAATACTGCAAGAGAGGATCCTTCCAGCCTCCTTAGAACTTATGAAAAATTATTGATTAAAGAAAGCAAAGACTGGTTCGATCTTATCTCTTTGGAAAATTATTCCACACACAAAATTATTTCCAGAGGTCTTAGGATCTTCAGACCCCCAGCTATAGAAGTTGATGAGGTTGAATTTCTATCAGAATGGGATACCATTCTAGAACAGTGTTCTTTCAAACTAATTACACTCTTAATCAAATACAGAGAAAACAGATTAGAATCCACCAAAAAAGAAATAGAAATGTTGGAGAATCAAATCAATGGATTTAAACTTAGTCAGGATCATATTAGAATACAAAATAATATTAACAAAAGACTTATGACTTTAGAAAAAAATATTATTTTCACCAAACAAAAAAAGTTCAATAGAGACAAAACAGATTACTCTACTAAGAATAAAAATTTGTATTCAAAATACAATTCACTTTACAATTCACAGTCACAATTACCTCCTAAAAACACTCACATGGCACAGCACTCTCACTCTCACAATATGTGTCCTTCGAGAAAAATGTCCACTCACACTGTCACACATATATCTAATAACCCTATCACAACTACTAATAGATTTTACCCCCTCACGAATAATAATCCTTCACCCTCACATTCATCTAGACATTTAGAACAAGGAGCTAGACCAAAGACCCACAATTCTAATCGTGGTCAATATCCAAAACACAACCAATATTTTTTAGACAATCGCCACTAACCATGGAAACGCCCAAAAAAATCTCAGAAACAAACACAGTACACAAAATTACAAAAAAGAGAAGAATTATCCCAGAAGAAGGAAAGTACTCATCAAATTTAAATTACTATACCACCTATGGCCCAAATACTCAATCTCCCAATCACTACGGCTCCATTAAAAGGATAGTAATACTTTGTTTTATCTTTATTTTATCTTGTAGGCATTAATAAAACATGAAGATCGATATAAGTCTTATCTCTCAAACCTTTATGGTGTATGAGATATTCACAAGCAAAGTTTCCCCTCCCGCGCCTTTTACCTAGTGTAAGTCATCTCTTCTCAGATGTGGAATCCAGTCCATAGACCAGACAGATAACAGAAGGGGACAATCTTCTTCCTATGAGAACAATGAAAGCCCTGTCCCCCTTGACAAGCTTTTCAGGTTTTTCCCTTATCTTAATTGAAGATTGTCCCTCTCTGCAGTCTACCTGGGCACCTCCCTTCTGATCTGGCTGAACAGTGTTACATCAGTAAAAGGGGCGGGAGGGGATACTTTGTCATTGAATTACTCTTGAACTACAACTCTGACAGAATTGAAATAACACTCTCCAAAGTCCAAATACTGTGATGATTAATTAGAGCTGCTTTTATTATGAAACATTACTATCCCTTTAACAGCACATCTCCTACCCTTACCTATCACAAAAGCCCCACAGCAGCAAGAAACTCATATACAAGCACCTGTACTGAAATTTCCTCTCATTCCAACAGTTTGGATGGAACAACAAGATCTTTCCCAAAAAAGGGGAACAAAAGGCCTTTATTTATAGAAGGGGATGCAGAGGAGGGAACAAGAAAAAATCACAAAAATAGAGTAAAAACATACACATCTAATACGATCTATAACCTTAGTAGTCACGTTCAATCCAATGAAGAGACAAAAGTATTATCAAAAGGTTTATCATTTGCCCCCCACAAAGAACCTTCATTCAAATTCAATATTTATGTGGATATTCAAAAATACATTAGGTCTATCACCCTAAAAAAAAATGTTTGTGCCACATAACATAATAATAATCCCAATCCTATTCTCACTTACTCTATGACAGATAAATATGCCATCAGGCAATTAGAGCTATTACAAAAAGACATAAAACAAGAAGACAATACATCAATTATCAATAGAAATAAAAAACCAAACTCTTCTTTCAATCCAAGCTACTCTCAAAATGAAAACATCAAATTTTTCCAACACTTAGTTAATAAAGATATTGAGAAACTTTTTTAATAAAACTTCCAATAAAAAATCTAATCTTTTCAAAAGAGAAACCGTAGCTCTTAAGAAATTACAAAATAACAAAGATATAATAATAAAAAATGCTGACAAAGGAGGGGGTATCTGTGTACAAGACACTAAAGACTATTTAAAAGAAGCTAAATGTCTCTTAGATGATCCAATTATTACAAGATATGGAACAGATTACATGGTTAGAAGAATACATCTGGGCTACGTGTGACGTGAACAGTCTTTACACATGCATCCCACATATTTTCGGTATTCAAGCAGTTAAAGATGCTTTCGTCACACATAACACTTTGCCGTCAGTTCAAACTGATTTTCTTGTCCAATGCATCCAGTTCATACTTTATCACAATTATTTTTTCTTCCAAGGTGAATTCTTTCTACAAAAAAAAGGTGTAGCAATGGGGTCTACTTTTGCCCCATCTTACGCAAACATTTATATGAATCAATGGGAAGATAAATATATCCTCAATAATAATCCTTTTTATGACAACATTATTTATTACAAGAGATACATCGATGATTTGATTTTCATCTAGAGAGGAACCCCAGAATCTTTTCTGGAGTTATCTCTCCATATGAACAACAACTCGTTAGGATTACAATTTACTCATAATATACAGAAAGATAAAATTTAATTCCTGGATGTAGTACTTTTCCATGAGCAATCAAAAATATTGTCCATGAATCATAGGAAGTTTTGCACACTAAAAAGCAGCCATCATAAACGTTGGATGAACAATATTCCATTTAGCCAGTTCCAGCGCATCAGACAAAACTGCACAAGAGATGAGGATTTCAAGCAGGAAGCAGCAATTTTAAATGAAAAATTCAGAGAAAAGGAATACAACCAAGAAATAGTCGAAAAGGCCTTTATAAGAAGTTTAGAATTTAACAGGTAAGATTTACTTAAATACAAAAATAAAAACAAAAATAATTTATAGACTATCAGTGTTCATCTCAACCTCCATATTTTGTGACAATAAAAAAGCATCATAGATTCAACACATTCTTCAAAAGCATTGGCATGTTCTCATCCAAGACTCTATTTTGCACCAAGAGTTAGGAGATAAACCACATATAGTATTCAAGAAAAATCGTAGCATTGGTAATCAGGTGGCCCCAATAAAATTAGGGATAACAGAGCCAATGGGGGCCAAATCAGTTTTGCACCATATCCTTTGGGAATGTATAAAAGTGGTAAAACCAACTGCAACACATGCTCATACTTATCATTGCCCGAATTAAGCTCTTTCAAATCTTCTAAGACAGGCAGAGAGTATTCCATTAAGAATTTCATGGACTGTCATAGTACACATATGGTGTATCTTATTACCTGTAACTGTTGACTCCAGTACATTGGCAGAACCAAAAGAAAGATCAAAACTCGTTTTGGTGAACATCTCAGGAATATTGCCAATGGACTGGAGTCACACAGTGTTTCAAGCATTGCAAAGATTTTCATAATTGCAAACATTCTCCGATAAATATTACAGGGATAGAACATGTTGCCCTGTTACACAGGGGTGGTGACATTCTTTTAAAATTACGCCAGAATCATTTTGGATTCATGAATTACAAACATTGTATCCATCTAAGCTTAATATAGAGTTTGACCTGATGGCCTTCATGTAGTCCTTTTATGATACCATTTTTAGGCTCTTTTTTCAGTTACCCAATAATTGCCCTTTTTTAGACATAGTTACTTTATAGAAACATCAAAGAGAAAGAAAAAGAAACCTGCATAAACTAGCACTCTTCCACAAAGAAATCACATTATTGGATGTCAGTGCACTAACAGGAAAATCAATAAAAACCTAAACTTTATTACATAATCATTATAATAAAATATCCAAATGACAATCAGTCACATGGATAACAAAAGACCCTCACAGAATCATGTATAGAGAGGATCGTAATGCCTCTCAAAACATCTCAGAATAATCCCTCAGAAGTGCCGAGAAAAGAAATACATGTTACAAAGTAACTATAGTGGCAAAAAATCGTAATAATACATTGTGTCAAACAGTGATCTCTCAGACCAATACACAATAATATGTGTATCAGTCAATCGCTCAACTAACGAGTCACCGAGGCACAATATAAAATGCCACTAAACAGCAATATAAGCTGGTTATATACGCTGCAACATTCTAAACCAGCACTATTCAAAACATATCAATGGATATTATAAAGGTCAAACCCCCATGTAGAAAATATGTTATCTCTGAGTAGTATATCTACATGTGTAAGTGAAGTCTGTACCCTGACTCAATTGTTACCGGGGCATGATCCGGATTGCCAGAGAAAGTCTTACTAATGTAAATCAAATAGAATAAATCTAAATATACAATTATATATCTACTGGGGTTAAACCTAACATATATTTAAAGATAGAAAGAGATGTATTCAATGAATGAGGATCTTCATGTTAAAAAGACGAGGGGCGTTTCGCTACATAGCTTTTTCAAAGTCGTATGTTAACACAAGAAACCCGAGCATAATCTCGCGGTCTTTTATGAACTCACTTCGGACCCGCCTTCAAACATCATTGGTCAGAACATCTAATACAATTCTAAATGAAACCTACATGTATCGAAGAACTAGAAATTGTTCCTAAGTGTGCTCTTGATGCAACCATATACATTCAGGACAATCATAAGACACCTACTGAATAGTATAAAGAAAAAAACCCTTTGGAGTATTATAAATGAACTTGTAAAGAAAAATCCTCATTTAGACCGTAGGGATGTAAAGTGTTAAGTTCAAAAATCCATTTGTTTTCTGTCCTCAACAGAACCATATCAAGATCTCCACCTCGAATGCCGAGATTAATCTTCTGTAAACCCCAGACTCTTAAATTATCTGGTTTACCTTGATGATATTTTAAAAAATGTTTGGCTACCGAGGAATAATTTTATTGATCAGGGTACTGTCCTTAAAAGCATGTTGTATACTATATACATGTTCCCTAATCCTATGTGATAATTTACGTTTGGTCTTGCCTACATATTTTAAACCGCAGGGACACTCCAAACAGTACACTACACCTACAGTTTGACAGGTAATAAAATCTCTGATCATCCTCATGCGCCCAAAACGATCTTCAACATTTTTAATCGTTACCATATATTTACAAACAACACAATGGCCACATGAGAAAGAACCCTGTACAGAAGAAGTTCTCTGAGAGTATAGATGGCTATGCACCAATTTATCTTTCAAATTAGGTGCTCTTCTCCAGCACATACAGACCCCTGTGTCCAATTTCTTATTCAGATTGGCATCAGATAACAATAAATGCCAATGGCGATTAAGGATATTGGTTAAAGTATTCCATTGACAATTGAAACTAGTGATGAAACGAATCTTATCATCTTTATTCACCGTTTTACCAGGATTAAAAAGTAAAAATGGTCTTGATGTGTAAAGAGCCCTTTTATAGGCTTTCTTAACACAACTTTTGGTATATCCTCTATCCAAAAAACGGGATTTGAGTTCCTCTGCCCTAATTTTAAATGTAGTCACATCACTACAATTCCTTCTAAGACGGAGAAACTCTCCAATTGGAATATTGCGTATCATCTGCTTAGGATGATGACTATCATAGTGTAGCAAGCTATTTGTTGCAGTTTGTTTCCTATATAGATCCGTTTTAAGAACATCATTGGGGCTCCTATATATGCGTTCATCCAAAAATACTACACTAAATAAGTCATATTCTAGGGTTAATTTCAGGTTCATTTGATTATCATTAAGTTTATCTACGAATTCTCGTAAGGTTTCTGCAGGTCCATCCCATAGAATAAATAGGTCGTCAATATTGCGTAACCATAAAAGAACATGACAAAATAATAATTTTGTCTTTAAGGTTCAGTTTTATATGCAACTACGTGGAACTGCCATGGGGAGTTTGTGTGCCCCATCATATGTAAATCTTTATTTGGGATGGTGGGAGGAGACCGTTGTCTTTTCTCCCAATAATGCTAAATTTACTGATCATATTCTTTTATGGTTACTCTATATTGACGACCTATTTATTCTATGGGATGGACCTGCAGAAACCTTACGAGAATTCGTAGATAAACTTAATGATAATCAAATAAACCTGAAATTAACCCTAGAATATGACTTATTTAGTGTAGTATTTTTGGATGTACACATATATAGGAGCCCCAATGATGTTCTTTAAACGGATCTATATAGGAAACAAACTGCAACAAATAGCTTGCTACACTATGATAGTCATCATCCTAAGCAGATGATACACAATATTCCAATTGGAGAGTTTCTCCGTCTTAGAAGGAATTGTAGTGATGTGACTACATTTAAAATTAGGGCAGAGGAACTCAAATCCCGTTTTTTGGATAGAGGATATACCAAAAGTTGTGTTAAGAAAGCCTATAAAAGGGCTCTTTACACATCAAGACCATTTTTACTTTTTAATCCTGGTAAAACGGTGAATAAAGATGATAAGATTCGTTTCATCACTAGTTTCAATTGTCAATGGAATACTTTAACCAATATCCTTAATCGCCATTGGCATTTATTGTTATCTGATGCCGATCTGAATAAGAAATTGGACACAGGGGTCTGTATGTGCTGGAGAAGAGCACCTAATTTGAAAGATAAATTGGTGCATAGCCATCTATACTCTCAGAGAACTTCTTCTGTACAGGGTTCTTTCTCATGTGGCCATTGTGTTGTTTGTAAATATATGGTAACGATTAAAAATGTTGAAGATCGTTTTGGGCGCATGAGGATGATCAGAGATTTTATTACCTGTCAAACTGTAGGTGTAGTGTACTGTTTGGAGTGTCCCTGCGGTTTAAAATATGTAGGCAAGACCAAACGTAAATTATCACATAGGATTAGGGAACATGTATATAGTATACAACATGCTTTTAAGGACAGTACCCTGATCAATAAAATTATTCCTCCGGTAGCCAAACATTTTTTAAAATATCATCAAGGTAAACCAGATAATTTAAGAGTCTGGGGTTTACAGAAGATTAATCTCGGCATTCGAGGTGGAGATCTTGATATGGTTCTGTTGAGGACAGAAAACAAATGGATTTTTGAACTTAACACTTTACATCCCTACGGTCTAAATGAGGATTTTTCTTTACAGGTTCATTTATAATACTCCAAAGGGTTTTTTTCTTTATACTATTCAGTAGGTGTCTTATGATTGTCCTGAATGTATATGGTTGCATCAAGAGCACACTTAGGAACAATTTCTAGTTCTTCGATACATGTAGGTTTCATTTAGAATTGTATCAGATGTTCTGACCAATGATGTTTGAAGGCGGGTCCGAAGTGAGTTCAAAAAAGACCGCGAGATTATGCTCGGGTTTCTTGTGTTAACATACGACTTTGAAAAAGCTATGTAGCGAAACGCGCGTCGTCTTTTTAACATGAAGATCCTCATTCATTGAATACATCTCTTTCTATCTTTAAATATATGTTAGGTTTAACCCCAGCAGATATATAATTGTATATTTAGATTTATTCTATTTGATTTACATTAGTAAGACTTTCTCTGGCAGTCCGCATCATGCCCCGGTAACAATTGAGTCAGGGTACAGACTTCACTTACACATGTAGATATACTACTCAGAGATAACATATTTTCTACATGGGGGTTTGACCTTTATAATATCCATTGATATGTTTTGAATAGTGCTGGTTTAGAATGTTGCAGCGTATATAACCAGCTTATATTGCTGTTTAGTGGCATTTTATATTGTGCCTCGGTGACTCGTTAGTTGAGCGATTGACTGATACACATATTATTGTGTATTGGTCTGAGAGATCACTGTTTGACACAATGTATTATTACGATTTTTTGCCACTATAGTTACTTTGTAACATGTATTTCTTTTCTCGGCACTTCTGAGGGATTATTCTGAGATGTTTTGAGAGGCATTACGATCCTCTCTATACATGATTCTGTGAGGGTCTTTTGTTATCCATGTGACTGATTGTCATTTGGATATTTTATTATAATGATTATGTAATAAAGTTTAGGTTTTTATTGATTTTCCTGTTAGTGCACTGACATCCAATAATGTGATTTCTTTGTGGAAGAGTGCTAGTTTATGCAGGTTTCTTTTTCTTTCTCTTTGGCTTTAATTCACCTGTAGCACCACCCTTTATCCTTATTGTTTTTTTGTCAAAAGGTGCATCTGTTTTGGATATTTGCAAATAAGAGTGCACCAGTGTTTTCTATTCTATTTATAGAAACATCACCCTTTTCTCCTTTTCTTTTTTACCTTTTTTAAATATTTTAAGCTTTTTTAGTAAAATCTATATTATATTTGGTTCTTATTCTGTTGAATCCCCATAACCTTCTAAATAGTTTATAGTGGTTACATTATTACAAATGATTACACATTTGTTGAGGTCCTTTATCTCTCTTTTTCATATTTCATTAGGGTTCAATTCAACAAACATAACAAGTGTTTTGTTTTATCATATTTATTTATTGAACTTTAAATTGTTTCAAAATACATGTTTTCATTATTACAAAGTCAATATTTTATATTACCATGAAGTAATTACAGCATTCCAAATTTGCATATTTTATATATGTTTTTAAAATATATTTACTATTGTCTTTGAGGCACGGCGCACCCTTAGTTAAGTCTTTTTATTTGGGTTAAAATGTGCTGGCGCTTCTGTTTTTTATAATACATGAATTGTATGTTTTTATAGAGATGTTACTAATATGGACATTTGTTTCGATTCTTTGAATGTGTCTACTTTTAACATTGTTACAATGCATGTTACAATGTATTTTTGTGTATTTTATACATTCCTTTATGGCTTTGTTACAGTTTCTTTTTGTTGAATCCAATAGTTTTCTCATGTTGACACCCATGTGGCCACCCATGAAGGTATATATATACCCCATGAGTCGCCGAGGTCATTCTAACAAACCCATGAAGAAGTGGAGTTGGAACTCCACGACAAACGTCGGGTTCCTCTCAGTTGCACGTATTCCTAGGTCTCTCCTACGCCCCCTGTGGTATCTTCACCTCCTTAGCTTTCTGCTGGTTACACTGTCTTACGGCCCCGAGCGTGGGCCTTCTTCCACGAGGTTACAACCGGGATCATCTGGTTTTGTATCTCCATCCCTTGGTGTTATTCACAGTTAGCTCCCACTGTTCAATATATGAACAGAGATTTGGACTGGGACTAGTTCCTGTCATCCCAAATACCATCCTTTGGAAATATTATTCCCACAAATACAGTGTGGACACTGGAGTCATAACACCGATTTACATTCAGGACCATCCAACAGGACCTCGCAGAATAAGGACTACAGAGACACAGTTTCACTGGCTATTAGAGGAAGGGACCTCTGTAACGCACAAAGATGGGCGAAATGTGAGTGCAACTTTTATATGTTTTTATAACGCCTTTGTACAATAAATACTACACTCAGATATTATTTCTTTTACCTTTTGTGTTTTTGTCCAGCCTTCGCTCTATCCCATCCTTTCCTTATTCCATTGACTTTATGGTGGACAAGGCCACTTTTTGAACGGGACTAGTAGCATCTGACATTCTCACGAATGGTGTCTTCTTCATCTTCATTTATCATCATCACCATATTCTCATTTCAACTCATGTTATCCATTACTTGTCATTACTAACCTGGACCTCTGGACTGAATACGTTTAGACTTCTTTTATATTTCCACTTGCTTAAGTGGATATTTTAATTTATTTTATAGGTAAATTATTTTTTGACACTATATTTTCTTGATTCTACTTTTGCGCAGGTTCATTGTATATAGTTTTGCAAGAGAACCAATCGGGTTGGATATCTTCACATAAATATATAAATGACAGTATTAAATAATTTTGGGAACTTTACACTATATTAGGTATTGACACACTACTTCACAGTAAAGAATTGATTAAAATAATCAATCCCACATATTTGTGCAAAAATATATATAATTTATTAAATACGATATACTATATATAAAGTGTAAACAACAATGATATAAATGAGTGATTAGCAATTACATTAGATATATAGTAACTCAACCCACAATTATCACCATTAGGATTACCAGCAATTAAAGGGTTAACCACACATAGGTATATTCAGAGGTATTAAATAACAATAATTGAACTCAGCAGCAAAGAAAAGGATAATTGATCATATAATTAATTAAAATACAGTTGGTAGCAGCATATATGAATACCTCTGCCCCAAAAACTGTATAAACTATACTAATTGAGGTTTAAGGTAGGTTGTCAGGTGAGCAAACTTTAATATTAAGCCAGCTCCTCTGACAATTTCCTTATACCATATATAATAACCAAATTTAGAGATTAACTGGAATAAAATCCCAGATATAGATCACTATAATTTAATTATGTACTGATTTCAAATATTGCATACCTTCTGAATAAAACATATAAATTGTAATTGATATAGTCAATAATAGGTTATACCAAGAATATACTTAGATTCAATCCAATAATATATGTCTAGACAGTATATTAAACTTCGTGCAACATATATCACAAATATGACTATAGCAGTCCTATGTAAAACCTATAGGGTACTCCAAGGGTTAAATCACTAGTAAAATATAGGATGCCACACCCAAGATGGCTACTTCTTTTGTTTAGTGAGATGTTTAAAAACTTCTCACTGTACAAAAGTTTAGATCCAAAACCAACACAAAGAAATCTAAGAAACACCTCAAAGTAAATAGACAAAAAGCAATTAAAGGGTTAATAAATGAATTCAAAGAATTCCTCAGATCAATATTAGCTATTACAAAACCTTTCCAGAAACACAATATTATTCTAGAAATATAAAGAATTATATTAACTAATATATAACAAGGATCTATATATCTTACTGCTATAACCTATTTTACCAATGATAAATTAATTCTGCTTAATTTCAGAATTTCTATAGGTAATATAGCTTATTATAATTGATCCCAAATGGTTGGCCAGTCCAATTAAGACAAATTATAAGAAACTTAGGTTTCTTCAAATATAGAAGAAATATGTATATGATTCTGAAATTTTGCAAAATTTAAATAAGAAAATATATAGTTACCAGTCCAATAAGGTATTTCTTTGTATCTCTTATCAATCAGCCAGAACCAGGAACCACAGAAAAGGAAAAACCAGCCAGGACCCAAGAGGTAAAAAAACTTTTTCTTTCTAAACTTGCATATTTATAATGTGAAATTACCTTTATCAAAATCTGCTCTGATTGGTTAAAAAGCCATCACATTATGCAGTGACATCAGAATAAAATCATCTTAATTTTTGAGAATTCCTCAAAACACTGGTAATAACGCTATGTACTCTAAAGAGGTCGCTGTTACTCCACACTAAAAATTCACCTTGATTATAATTCCTATCAATAGACAATAAGGTTTTCTGGTTACTGTCAGTAGATAAAAAATGTCAAAGGTTATTCCATTGGATATCAATCTGTCACCCTTGCAGACTTTCCCACATGGGAGAATATCTTTGTCTTAGACTTTTTGTCTCCAACTGGATATCAATAATCATAAAAGTCACCTAGATATTTTTCATTCCCATCTAGGTAAATAGAGGACTCTTTTGTCCAGAAGAATGAGCTAATTTAAACACATTTTAAACACAGATTTTTAGAGAATTTGGTTTAAAAGAAAAATTAACCATTTCCTCCCCATCATAGCAATGTCTCTGACAATTTGTCCCCATGGAGTAACTGATTTTTATCCAAAATGACACCTCTTTCATTTCCAGAATACATCCCCAAATGTGTTCTTTATTATTTTTTTTTTTGCATTGTAGCACATCAGTGTTAAATCCAAATACTGCAGCTATCTGAAAACTGACTGTACAACCACAAACCGTTATATTATGCAATTGTTTACCATACACAAATCCACAAGGTAAGGAAGGGAAGTATTGCTTTTGGCTAAACACTGTAGTCTGGAATGTCAAAAGGACAAGAGATCTGGATAATGAACGTCTGGTTCTTTGGAATCTGAGTCAATGCAGATCAATCTCAGGTAAATTCTATCCAAAACTAGAAGGCAAGCAAAAAACAAAAATAAACAGGGGTATGTGTGTCTGTAATTAAAATAAACAACTACTGGGTGTACAGATCTGAGCAGTTATACCACTTGCTGTATTATACAGCCGATGTTCACATTCAGGGAGATTTCATCCACTCACTCCTGCTTGAGTACACATCACCGGATCCACACCGGACCAACTTGGGACTAAGTAAAATATTTATGTGTTTATTTATTTATTTAGAAAGTGGAATACATTGAGATCTCTCTCTCGTTTTCAAATGACATTTTTACATACAGTTCAATGTTGTTTTTAAATACAAAAAAATTATTTTAAACAATATGTTTTCGTACCTGGGGACATAGGATTTGTTTCCAAACAGAGCACCTACTTAAAGATAAATCGTGGATTTTTTTTATCAATATGAATATGAAGTCCAAAAGTGAGGTTTTGGTCAAACCACATACCAAGATATTTGTAGGCCCAGGTTACCATTAGACTTTGTTTAAATGGGTTTTACGGAGTTTAATACATTTTCCTTTGTACCAAATACCATTGTGACTGTTTTGTCATTGTTTAGAAACAGTTTGTTTTTAGAGATCCATCTTTAAACTTCAGAGAAATCATGCTGTAGAACTGTCTTCAACTGCAATACATTTTGATTTAGTGTAGATCATAGTATCAGTAGTGTAGATCATACTATCGTCTGCATACATGTTCACAGAAGATGCTTTGCAAACCGTGAGCAAATTACGTATAAATAGGGAGAAAAAACGAGTGCCAAAAATGGAGTCTTGAGGAACCCCGCTTGATATTTTGCGCAGACGGGAAACATTGTCATCAACAGACAATAATAAATAGGATCAGAAGCAGTTCAAAGAATAATTACCCAATCCTGAACTTTCCAGGCTTTTATGTATATACCCACGTGACAAGGAGGCTTTAATTAGGGGTGCAAAAGGATAGGCAGTAACCGAGACAATGAGCTGTAGTAACATTCCTGGCAGCTGGGCAGGCCCAGATTGTGATTTCATTTTTTTCTTGAAGAAGTGTTGAAATACTTCACTCTCAGAAATTGGCATGAAAAGTCATTTCAGAATTACTTTTGTTTTACATAATCAGTGAGGTGGAACATCCAATAAAGTACTTGTCTAATGCATTAGCTTTTCTTGTGGTGTTTCATTTTTATAGTTGAAGGTTGAGAATGGTTAGGGGGATTGTAGATGTTGTTTAATGACCTTCCAAAAGTTGCCTGGTTTTGATAAGTTACTGTTCAAGTTGTCAGTAAAATATTGAGCTTTGGCAAGTTTTTTTGCTTTGTGCAAAATTGTCTGTAGAAAACAAGATCATGAGCAGAGCTAGTTTGTTAACATTTTTACCATAGAAGATCTCTCAAACTCTATAACTCAGGTGGGTCTGCAGAAATCCAGGGTAGATGGACCTTTCTTATCCTGACATTTCTTAGTGGAGCATGAGTATTACAGACCTGTAAGAACCTTGGATGAAAATAGTCTAGTCTAGGCCAGGTATTAAGTTTATTCTATACCATGGGCAATTTCCTAGATCTTTTAGAAAAGATTGGAGATTACATTTCCTTAAAGATCTAGTAGCTATTACTTTGGGACGAAAATTGTTTGCTTTAATTTTGCGAACAAGGTAGACTATGGAGTAATCATAAACATATTTGCTAGTATGCCTGAATCTTGGAGTCTGCTTGGGCTGGATAAAAGGATCCAGTTCAACAGTGTATGGCTGGATGTTTTTGATTTATGTGAGTAGGTAAAGAAATTAGTTGTGATAAGTTCAATGTCTTAAACAAAGAACGGAATCTGTTGTTACAGATGTTATAGGCCTTTAGCCAATACAAATGAAGGAGGGTGGGGTCATAAAGTAGGCATAAAAGAATACATCATATGTAATGGGATGCTGAAATAATTGTAGTCTGTGTTTTGGTGTGTGGGGGGGTTATTTTATAGTAGAAGTATAAAATCTATCATTAAAGAAACAGAAGGCATTGTGAGGTTGTTAGGAGAGTTCCATGAAAAAAGGGCAGTGATTATAGTTCCATTACATTCCAGAGAGTTGTGTGGACGTTTCCAAATATTTTTGTTCACTTCCTTTAAAATGTCTGGGACAACAACAAGGGAACTGGGAGATGTAAGGAACCATTTCTGGAGAACGTGCAACATTGTTGGGCATGTGGATTTCAATGGATATCATGGACCTCAACTGCAGGGAATCTACTGATTCTGAACAAAGTGACAGGTGACCAATGACGCACATCGTACATACAAGTATTAACTGACCGTGGTCACAGTCCTGTGGAGACTTTTTAGCAAAGAACTGAACATAGCATCTTGTAAATATGTGTACATTTTGTACTGAAGTGTGTAACTGGAGATGGAATGTTTGAATAAGTATTCAACTTAGATGCAGGAAAACCCATGTTACTGAGGTAATTGCTCCAGTAGTACAGTAGATGAATTAAAAAGGTTTTTTTGCACCTGCTGGGTTTTTCTGCCCTGGGGGAAAGTAGGGGAATGTGGAGACTTTGCACCTGGTAGGATGGGGACAGGGCAGGTTTTGTGATGTCATAGGCCTTTAGCCAATACAAAGGAAGGTGGGGTCAGAAAGTAGGCATAAAATAATACAGCACAAGTAGTTTTCTCTTCCTGTTCTTGTTCCTGCTGTTGGTGACCCAGCTTCCCTCCTGTGTGTTCCTGCCCCACCCCATTTCCTGCCTGCCCTCACCCCTTTGTGTGTTGACCCTGTGGATTGCCTAAGTGTGCTGGACCTTGTAATATCAGGTAAAAGGGATAAAGTGTGGTATCGTGTTTGCCATAGTGGGTTAAAAGGGAAATTTTTGCCTGGTGTAGTTAAAAAGTGACTGTACTCTGGAATTGTGAACTGTTGCGTTTGGTTTCTTAACCCCTTAAGGACCAGGGGTTTTGTGCACAGAGGGACCAGGGCCATTTTTTTGCAGACCCAGCACATATGAGCTATCACATGTACTGGCTTGCAGAGAGAGAGGCTGAAACTGACTGCTTCAGTTTTGGAACAGTCAGTTTCAGCCTTCCGGCAGGATCACAGCATGCTTACAAGCATGCTGTGATCATAAATCTTATGAAGTACCAGGACTGTCACCAGTCCTTAACCCATTAAGGACCCATGACGTGCCAGGGCTGTCATGAGTAAACTTCCCATAAGGACCCGTGATGGTCCTGGCACATCATGGGTTAACTGATAGCAGCGCACCTTGGTGCACACTGCTGTCATTCTGCAGATGCTGCAACTGAGAGCTCCAGGACTGGAGCTCTCAATTTCAGCCCTTCTCTCTTCTGCCAAGACAGGTGATCGCTCCTACAGCGGTCACGTGTGCCAGCTTTTCCATTCACAAAGGCAATGTGTTTTACACATTTCCTTTGTGTCTGCTCTGTGCCTCTCTCTTCCTTACTATGAGAGTAAGTACGAGAGAAGCAGAGAGCAAAGTTTGGGGTATTAAACCCTTCAATGCTGGTGCTGGGGGCAGTATAAATGTAGGTCTCTTTATGACCTACTGACACCACTTTGATAATTTAAAAATAATGTTGAGATCAAATTATTTTATTTAATTTTTTTTGGTTTAAAACACAAATAATGAAACAAAAGTACATTTTAAAGTGAGTTTTATTTACGTGGAGCACAGTAATACAATTATATATACACCAAACAGTAAAGTAAAAAAAAATGGAAAATCTGTGAGGGATAGAGAGACATGGGGATTTTCACCCCAGAGGGACAGTGCCCCCATAAAACTGCAAATGTTGTAGGTATGAATGACCAGTCATACCTTTCATGCAGTCTCCATAAAAAATTAACCCCTTGGGAACAAATTCTAACAATAGAACCAATAAAAACTGATTTTTTTACTTTATTTTTAATGCAATAAATGCTGGGTTATCCATATAAGTGTGATATCAAAAGAAAGTCCTGCTTGTGCATGAAAAAAACAGTATATAATATGTGTGGTTGGAATAAAATACTTAAAGGGAAAACATCTGTTGAACAAAGATGTAGTCAAAAAGGTCAAAATTGCTGTGGTCCTTTAGTGCAATCCACCCCAAATTTTCCCATTCCTTAAGGGGTTAATGTACCGAAAGTTGTGACGATCCTCGAATATGATTGATCCTTAAGAGGTTAACAAATATCGGTTAAAGTAGACGAACCGTAGAAAGTGTATTTTATATAGCGATATATAAATTTAGATACCACACAGCCAACTAATATTAAAGTCTCCAAAAACCAAAAATAATTTTGTTAAATAAAAGTAAATATAATACCAAGCAAAGTGCCTCTATGCATTTATTCATTGATCATTTAAGAACTCTACTTAACCCATTCTTAAAGATAGTAGCTTAGTTTTAAGAATGCCTCTCCAGGTTCTAGAAGAATTCTGTCCTCAACAGCCACAAACTCTCAAGAGGTTTCCTTAAAGGGATAGTAATACTTCATTTTATATTTATTTTATTTTGTAGGCATTAAAAAAACATGAAGAACGATATAAGTCTTATCTCTCAAACCTTTACGGTTTGAGAGATATTCACAAGTAAAGTTTCCCCCTCCTGCTCCTTTTACCTAGTGTAAGCCATCTCTTCTCAGATGTGGAATTTGGTTGTAAGACTGACAGATAACAGAAGGGGACAATCTTCTTTCAATGAGAACAATGAAATCTCTGCCCCCCTTGACAAGTTTTTCAGGTTTTTCCCCATATCTTAATTGAAGATTGTCCCTCTCTGCAGTCTACCTGGGCACCTCCCTTCTGATCTGGCTGAACAGTGTTACATTAGTAAAAGGGGAGGGAGGGGATATTTTGTAATTGAATTACTCTTGAACTACAACTCAGACAGAATTGAAATAACACTCTTCAAAGTCCAAATACTATGATGATTAACTAGAGCTGCTTTTATTATGAAACATTACTATTCCTTTAACTATGCAAGGTCCACAGGATGGGCAATTCTGATCCTTATAGGGTAAAAGGAAAAATATTACCTCAGATACTGAAAGGGTTATTTATTGGCCAGTGTTATGTAGGCTATAAAACAAGTACATTTACAACCAGAGCCTTCCTCTTTTTATTTCACATTTGTGGAATCTGTAAAACCTGTAATATGGGTGGAATCTTTTATGACATGGCAGAAGTATGAGGAACGACTAGACAAACTTGGTTTATTTACTCTAGAGAAAAGATGACTAAGAGGAGACCTTATCACATTGTACAAATATATGAGAGTTCCATACAAGGATCTATGCGGTGAGCTATTTATTCCAAGGCCTGATCAGATGACCAGGGGACACCCCTTGAGATTAGAGGAAAGGAGGTTTAGACTTCAGCAGAGGAAGGGTTTTTTTTACAGTGAGGTATGTTAAATTGTGGAATTCTTTGCCCAAGGAGGTGGTTATGGCAGATACAATGGATACATTCAAGAGAAGATTAGATGCATTTCTTTCCAAAGGGAATATACAGAGTTATACTGTTTATTAGTAGGCAGATCAGGAGGGTCTGATAAAGACTAACGTATTTAGTAGCAGGAAAGCTATAAAATTACTGGGGTATGAGGAGAAGGTTGAACTTGATGGACTTGTGTCTTTATTCAACCTAATTTAGTAGGTTACTATTGGCGCTATGCAATAAAGGTTCGCATTGGATAAAGGCATTTTTGTGTGCAGATAGATTTTGTGCATGTTCTAATCCAGGAAGCTAAATACCGAACGCTTCTTCAATTGTGGATAAAAAAATTCCATTTTACGACAACAGTACACAGCCATATAAATTCATTCGCAATAGCAGTTCTTGTATTAGGCGCATTCGCTATTCCACTCACACAGATTCGTTAATCTCAGGCACTCCCACAAAAAAAAATATACGCAGCCATTCACTAATCTTGAATTTTCATGTACAATTCAACAAAATCATGTGCAAACCTATTCCCTATTGGTTTTCACACGGGAAATAGCGATTGCGCACGTTTCCTGCATCACGCCATATGTTACTATACATCTCAACTTAGGCAGCCACAAGTTATCTAACTAATTCTAGCCTTAAATGACAATAAGCAGGATAACATTTCCAGGTTCTGTGGACATAGCATGAGCTGGGCATAGCAACTCACACTCACAGCTACCTCATCTGGTGAAGAGGTGATGATAAAATGAATGCCCCCTGCACTACAGTTTACACGATATTTATCTTATTTTCCTGCTTCTACCTGGGAGAGCCAGAAAGATGGTAGATTTTGTGAAACAACATCTTGAGTAAGTTGCCTTATATAATGAAGGTCTGTTTAATTATTCATGTATTTTTGAATGGGGTTGTATACCTGCCATTATGTAGCTCAGTGCTAATTGATCAATTAGAAAAATGCTGCCAAGTGATAAATGAAGGTATCTGATGCTGCAGGGGTCTTTTCACATTTTAACAGATCCCTGTGACATTATTGTTGGCCTGTGCTATCTCTGCAATACCACCACGGTGTGAGCAAAAACAGATTGCAATGGAGACATGAACGGGATTTTCTATTTGATCAACTAGCGCTGGGCTACATAACAGTGGCAGGTAAATAAACCCTTTGTGGTCTAAGGATATATTTTCCTGTTCAAAAATACATGTCATTGAATAAATCGTTATAAAAAATCTATTATAATTATAAAAAGACTTACTCAAGATATTGTTTCACAAAAATCTTTCTGGTTGTCCCAGGTAAATACACTAAGGTGAGATAAATGTGAGCTAACTCTCCAATGTGATACACATTCCAATGCTTACATCAGTGTATCTCAGCAGTGGTCCTTGGGGCACACCAACAGGTCAGACTTTCAAGGTATCCCTGCTTAAACACTGCTGAGTAATCAGTAGCTCAGTCATTATGACTGAGCATTGTGTGCTTAATTAGGGATATCCTGAAAAATGTACCTGTTGGTGTACCCCAAGGAGCTGAGAATCACTGGTCAGTTATTCTATGGAGCCTCTGTAGTAAGATCTCCCCAGCTTGGAAAAGAGGCTCCATAGACTAACAATTTTTTTTTTTAATGGAGAAATTATTTGACATTTTTCTCATCTTGATGCACTGCCCCAGTGGACTGGAATTGTCCACCTTTCTTCAAAAGTTATTACAGCTCAAACTTGAATTTGTAGGTGCATTATCCTAGTGGCCTGAAATTGTACAGTGGTGCTGTTGCTACTCCATCCTTTGGAGGTTTATGGTCAACTGACCAGAGCTGTCCATAGGATGGTGCAGCAAAAGCACCACTGTACAATTTCAGGTTAATGAGACACTGCATCTAAAACATTAAAGTTTGAGCTGTAATAACTTGTTTTACTCAGGAGCATAAACCCTACAATCTATATAATAATTTGCTAGGACGCTTGTCAGAAGCCGTCATGCACAGTAGAGACTGCCCGAACGCACAGAATGCTGGGAGTTCTGTGCTGGAAGCAATCTGTGCTTTCAGACAGTCTCTACAGTGCACGACTGCGTCGGCGGCAGAACTGGCCTCTTAACTCTTTGCATGCCAGAGGGGTACGCAATGCGTTGCATACCCCTCTGGCACTCAAAGAGTTAACATCACCCGGACCTTGGCCCGTGTACACGGGCTTTTACACTAGTATATATATATTTTATATGTTAAATATTAGCTTGCTATCCCTTTAATAAAGGCATACTATATTTTACATTTCTTGTTAGTGTACCATATTCATCTGAAAACAAAGGGGGTATATATTAACCCTCTCAGTGCCAGAGAGATAGCCAGTGCATTGTGTTGGATACCCCTTTGGAACTCAAAGGGTTAAGACAGAACGTAGGTATATGTGTGTTGTTTTGTGTGTGCTCTGGGTAATAAACATGAACATGTTTCAAAGAGGTTTATACATGTGCAATGATTGCACTAAAGGTCTTTATTCGTCAAGGTAAAGCAATGCAATTTGTTGTGCAGAGGGAGGGGGGGTCTCCATTGATTTAAGTGTGGCTTGAATGCTAGTGAGGCCTCCAACATATTGTGAACCTCTCTAGCATTTAATGGGTTAAAACACCCCATTTAAATCAATAGGAATTTGTGGAATTTTAATTCTAGCCCATTGGTGTGTATTGCTTGTTGCAGAATTTCACTTATTTATCCTGAGTCTGACGATTAAGGTTCAAAGCCCTATATTTATAAAACAAAACTGGAGTTATTGTGGAATAAACCAACTGCAACATAGGGGAACATAAATATCCCTAAATTCACAGGTACTTGAATAGTGCTTTTTAACCCCTTGAATGCTAGAGAGGTCTCAATCTCTCTAGCATTCAAGGGGTTAAAAACCCAATTTAATTTAACAGGAATTTTTATTTTTCTCCTACATTGCAGTTGGTTTATTCCACAATGGCTACAGTTTGCTTTTATAAGTATGGCAGGGCTCAAAATTTCCACTCACCACTAGCCAATGGCGAGTGAAAATGTAGCCCTGGCGAATAGAAATTCAGCCCTGGTGGGTATGTTATGGCTTGTAGTGGCGAGTAACTTTTCAGGTCTGGCTGGTAGCAAAAGACTTCAACTTTTAAGCCCTGAGTATGGGCCTTAATCGTCAGGATAAACTGGTGCATTCTGGGTCAATCTGACTGCACCATAGAAGACAAATTAAACTTTTCCATTGATTTAAATGAAGGCTTTTAACTCCTTGGATGCTTGAAAGGTCTCCATAACAATGTTTTACAAGGTGTTAAATGTTCCGTTTAACCCCTTAATGACCACCCGATCTAGCACGGGGCAGCCGTTAAGGACCAAGATGCTTTTTTCTATTGCATAATATTCTTGGATGACAGAGCCGCTGCAATTCCATAATTCCATGGAGTGCCAGAACTGTCACCTGATCCTAAAGTTACTCTCCGGCATGATGGCCCTGGCATGGGCCCTTAAGGGGTTAAAGCAATGAGGCTGTTTTTTTGTCCCCTACGGTAAAGTTGGTTTGCTCCTGAATTACACTGTTTTAGCATGATGAATTAGGTCCAAAGTCTAAACTTTTGGGACAAATGTTATGAATTTTTCTTATCTATGCTGACCCTCTTCTGATTCTGTAAGGCTAAGTTCATACTGCCAGTTTGCCTGATGGGCTGAAATCACATATGAAATTGCATTAAACAATACTCAATTATCTTGCATTCTCAAATGTGATTAGAATTGCATGAATCTCTTCTTTAATGCTTTCCTGAATATTCAACATTGCAACTTCAACATCGAGCAGTACTCACGTTAACCTGCAATATTGATGCAATACTATTCAAATCAATTCAACTGCATGTGCTGGCGACAATGCACTCTGGGACCAAAAGTTGCAGCAAAAAAAGAAGAGGGTCATACCGTATATATACTCTCCCTCATGCTGCAGCAGCGGGCGAATCTCGGAGGTGAAGGAGATGTGTGGTGAAAACGGGATCACTTTAATGGAGGATTACAGCACACTGGGCTTGGTGGTAATTCTCATTATTTATTATCTGATAAGTAATAATACAGAAAGTTGTTTACATTTATTTATCCACGATTACCCTAAGCTTTACATTGAGGTGGTCCTATTGGCCGATGAGGGATGTCTCCACCCCCGCACTCTGCATGATGGTGGGTGGTGATGACATCATCAAAGGCATGGGCAACACTTGAGTATACTAGGGTATATAAATCCAAGCATATGTTTGTTCTAGTTGTCTTGATAAAGGTCAGCAATAGGCACCGAAACGTTGACCAAATTATTGACTCTTGCGTTCAATAAATTCTTGTTAAACAAGACCCACGGGTGCTTCCTCATCTCTCTATTTGTTGTATACATATATATATATATTTATATATATATATATATATATATGAAAAATGCATAAAATTTGTTCCAAAACTTTGGGATATGTGCTGTGTTTTTTGTAGTGCTAACAGTACTGCACTGATCTTAAAATTGTTCCATCAAATGTCTTACAGTGGCCACACCTATTAATGATGTCATAAATGTACTTGTTGCAGATGGCGCAGAAACATACTTTTCATGTGCAAGGACATGTGTGTAGTGAATTCAAACATGAAAATATTGTCAGATTTATGTCTGCCCACTTCTGTTCTTCTCCCACAATGATTCTAGGGGAATACGCAAAACATCTGTTTTCACAAAATAAGCTCCAAGGGGTTAAACAAAAAAAAGAAAAGACTAATAAATCTGTCCACCACAACACCAGAGTTATCCACAGCCCCATCCAAGGGTGACAAGCTTAAGCAATATACAAATGGTTAAAACTGCATTAGCTAAGTGATCCTGCTTTAAAGGATGCTATTTCTCCTTTCTGACACATTTCATCCCCAAGCCGTCTTGGATTAATGCTGCTGCTTTTTAGCCAGATGGCATTTCCAAGATTCTTGATGTCTCTTCTTGGCTTAAATCTTTCAGTACTACAGACTGGGGAAATGTTCCATGCCAAAATCTACCCATCATCTACTTATATTGAAATTGCAAATCAAATATGCTGTAGATCAGTGGTTCCTAAACCTGTCCTCAAGTGCCGCTAAAGGGCCGGGAACTAAAATTGTCATCTGATCGTTTTTCTTTGTCAGTGTTCAGTGATCATCGTATTAAAACTGAATACTTATGAGAAATCCACAGCTTACATGTGTATTCAACTTGTGTATGCAGTTTTCGGACTACTGCTGCCAAATGTGAGCCAGCAATATCTGATTGTCAATAGTATTCACCTTTTCTCATTACTTTTATTTTCTTATTAGCCTGTTATAGAAATCTAGAGATCTACAGTTCATTGTGTAACACAAGTTAGAGCGTGGGTAGACTTCCCTGTCAGGTGTATTGGTTGGTTTTGCCATTTGTGACATCTGTACTAGGTCCCTTTGGTACTCAATGGCCTACGAAAGTACAGGACATAAGTGGTTCACATTTCTAAGATGTTTTCCCAGATACATGTTTGTTGGGTGATTACCATCTGCGCTGGGCACTGGATCCATTCTTGTTAACTGATTCTTCATGCAAATGATTCATACTCTTAACTCTAGCTGTCTGCTATATGTATCTGATGTTTGAGCCCAGGGCTGCATTTGTTCTGGTGACTTTTTCAAGAGGAGGCATAATAATTCTGAATTTTCATCACTCATGCATGGACACTTGTTGGGCTGTAAAATTTTGCACATCACTAATGAATAATTTGGATTGAAGAAATATTTATTCAATTGTGACTTTCTAAAAAGAAACCAGGGCCAAATGCCCTAACGATCGATAAGGGGACAGTTTTGCAATCTTGTGTCATATTTGTATCAGTGACTTATCAACATATGTACTAAGATGTTTTCTCCATCATATCCCTGTGTATACGCCATTAATATGTGGACATCGCTATGAATCTGCCATTTCTTCACCAGGTTTACGATTTTGCAATGATGACTTTGACAATGTCTCATTTGCATATTAAAATACAGCTTAACTACTTAACTCAGATAGCTGCCTATGTTGTCGGAGTACATAGTCCCAATATCACCAACTTGAGGCTGCAGAAGTTGGGATCTCCCTGTAGCATTCTATGCAGCTTCAGCCATGGTCACAACCCCAGCATATTTCTGAATAAAACTGTGCAATTCAAATACAAGCAAGGCAATTTAGGCCTTCATCTCACCACA